>CM060601.1:22449959-22927459 GCA_030578255.1 Tiaroga cobitis | reverse complement strand
CAAATGTCCTTATGAATCAGTCACTGAATCACTCACTTAACCCATTCATTTAGAACAGCTGATGTATGTTTTATGTGTCACTCAAGCATTCAATAAATCAATCAATCTATCTACTGTATCTATACTGTATCTATATCTACTGTATCTATCTATGCTTGTAGAAGTAGTTAAGTTTAGGGTTGGGTTGAACGCACTTTTGCATTCCACTGCTCTGCTTTTCGCTAGAGTAGACGGATATGTTTGACTGTTGTGCACACATCTTAAAAAACACAGCGCTCAGGTAAAAATGAGTTCAATTTAAGAGCATCTATAGACCTTGCGATGTTTTCATTTCATTTTTTCATTTCATTTTTAAATGCAAAAATGCTTTCTGCGTAAATGGCACACTTCACAATTTACTTTTATTCTCATTTT
The DNA here is from genome assembly GCA_030578255.1 of Tiaroga cobitis. NCBI lineage: Eukaryota > Metazoa > Chordata > Actinopteri > Cypriniformes > Leuciscidae > Tiaroga > Tiaroga cobitis. The sequence goes on along the minus strand of CM060601.1, from coordinate 22,927,045 downwards.
TAATGCATTGATTCAATCTTAGTTAACCTAACCCTGCCACTATAGAAATTGGAGCACACTGATGAACTTAAGGGTTCGCTCTCTCTTTTCTTCTTCCACCTGCTCCCAGTGGAGCCAAACTTCTCTTTCTTTTTCTCTCTTCCACTGCTGTCCTGCAGGTGTGAGATAAGCTGACAAAGGCGAAATTCTAATTAATGTTTCGTCAGTCTGAAACACCCCGAGAACGTGAGATCAGTGGATGACAGTGATTTAAACTGCATGCACATACAAATATACCACTTTACTTTATGTTTATAAGATTCAACTCAGAAATAAATAGCTAAAAGTTTCTTGAGCTAATATTAAAAGCAGCCATTTTGGCCATATAAAAACACATTCAATTCCTTGCTTTCTTCCACATATATAATTGAATCGGGTTTTTTTATTTCTTGAATTAGTTCTGCCTTATAAACATCACACAGACAAACCATTTAACTGTAATCACCACCATTGTGTTATGAGACTAACAACTCTCATAATGCAGGAGATGACAGGAAGTTACATATGACATCAATTAGTGAAATTAGTGAAATCAATCCGCTAACCTTAAACCCAAGGAAGCTCACCAAATAATAAATACAGCTTGCACAACTTGTTATTTACAGTCAACTGCAAATTTCCACTATGCATCGTTTTTAATGAATATGTATAAATGATGCATTTCTAGAAAATCTAAGATAAATAATTAAAAAAAAAGCACGGCATGCAACATTTGCATAACAAGCTTTAACAGTGTGGTAGTATCCATCAAATATCTACCCCATAAACAAACCCGAATAAAACATTGATTAACCAGCCATTCTAACAGAAATTGGTAAGTTATTACACTGGAAGTCTATGGGATAAGACATTTCAGAAAAGAAAGCTTGTATTTTTTGTCAAAGTACTTACTAATTATTTGGTATACCCAATATGAATTATTTGGTGCTGTAAAATGGTCTAATTCATCCCAAATCATGCTTTTAAAAGTGTGTTCGGGTGAAATGCATTGCCCCATAAAGTTCATTATACGTGATTTTTGATTTTATGAACTCAGAAACAAGTTTAATGCCTCAGTTGCTGTTTTTGACCTGGGACGTTCCTTTAAAAGCTCTTTTCAGCCTAACTCAAATCATATTCCATCAGAATATTGTTTTTGAATCTTTAAACTAAAACCCACTTGAATACACAAACACCCACATTTTCCGCTCACTGTAATTGGTGTGTAATGCTGTTGTTCCGGATTCATCATATTGAGTTGCCCATTGTTTTAAGCCTCTACAGGGTTGGTGTATATATCTAAACAGGACACAGACTTGGCAGGAGAAACGAATGCTCTACATGTGATTATCGATCAGCCCTGAAGCACAGCCAACTTTGAAGTGTCAACACTGCAAGCAAGCCACAAGGAGAAACTCTCCACCCCATACACGCTTCCAGGTTTTGTTGTGTCTTGGGCTCGAGGTGTTGACGGGCCGTTACCGTACGAACCCGATTGAGTGTGTTCGTTGTAGATGTGAGATAGTTAACCAGTCTCCACAGCCCAACATCTCAGCACTTTTCCATCCCGTTTCTCTGCCTTCCTCTCTGTGTTTCTCTCATTTTCCAGCCCTATGGGCATGATCATTGTCTATATGAAAACAGCGCACAATCACTATACTCAAATCTATTTCTGTCCTAGTGGGAATTGCAATAAATTGGTTTGTGTGAGACAATGCTCTTTATAGAAGGCGGGGATGGCCTCCGCGCTCTCATTTGTTCATCTCAGCCGTAAGGACGGAATAGAAACTTGCACTACTTCACACTAAAATGGGTCAGAGGGATTTTTTTCTTTGTTCTGGGGAGTTGGGTCAGCACATGATTTCAGGCGAGGCACATGAGCCCTAAAGAAAATTTGTTTTAAATCGTTCAAGTTTTTAATGAAGGCACCCTAATAGTTCACTGGGAAAAGTCTGAGATTGATTGATTTGCATGTAACAAATGCAGCTGTCCTCAAAAACTATGAATGAAACTACACAAAGTAAAAGAAAATACCTCGCAGACTGGAGTGAATATGTTGGCTTGCCAGAAGGATAAACATGATTTGAGAATTTAAGCTACTGAGAATGTTGAGCAAAATTCAAGTAAAATTTGAAAACCTCAAACTGTAAAGATAAAGTAAAACTAGTCCATTTTTCTTTTTAGCTCATGCCACGTTAATATTTTTTGCATTCCGCAAAATACAACAGACCTATGCAATTCATGGTAATTATTCAATATATTATAACATTTAAATGTCTGATACCATTTGTATAACGAGATATCACATCAGAGCTAATAGAAGAGCATGGGAAAAATCAGGACGGAAAGACATTCAGACCCATTTACACCTGAAATTAACATCTATTTCACAAACGGACCGTGTAAAATGTTTGGCGATCACTCAAAACAGCTAGTGAAAAATGCATGCGACCACATCACATGTGCAGTGTGAACTGTAATCTATCCTGATGCATCCCTATAGCAACGGACCACCTACACACCTGTCAATCAAACACTGTGCTAAAACAAGAGTTTTAAATTGCAGGGTGGGACTTGATTTCATCAATCAATTGGATTGTTGTGATGTCATGTGAGTGACAGGTGGTCCTGAAACCGTGCCAGTAAGAGATGTTGCTGCAAGATGGAGGGAAAGCTATTATTTGTATTAAAGATTACAAGAGCACATGAATAAAGAATAATAATAATTTGCACTGTTAAAGCATTAATAAATAATGTTAATATCCCATAAAAATAAGAATGTATATGTAATGTGTATGTATATTTATATCACAACAGCCACAAAATTGTAATACTGCCTTCATAATAAATCACTTGACTAAAATAACTAGCATTCAGCTGGACACACTGAGCAACAGTGGAGAAACTTTGTGTTTTATGAACATGCAGATAAATACTGACAGATTAAGTGATGAAAGCAATCATGAGCCATTAAATAAACAGAGGCTTTACCTGCACGTATAGATTTGATCAGTTTGTGTTTTCCCTGCCGGGAATCAAACCCCTTGCATATTCTACCAGTTAAGCTACAAAAAAGAATAACACGGAGAATGTTTAAAAAAGTCACTCTTTTATTCATATTATCATCCCTTTTATGCTCTTGGTTGCATATTTGTAGGTGAAGCATCCTATCCACAGTAAATAAATCCCCCGCTCTCACATCTACTGTATGACAAGTGTGTGTGTGTGTCAGTGAGTGCGGAGAGCTCAAAGCAGTGTTTTCACATGATTGACAGCCTGACTCATGAATTAATAATGTGAATCAACACGAAATCTATAATAAATCCATCGTCACTTTAATCAGAAACAAAATCTCTCTCAATATCGCTCCCAGAGAACACCATGATTTCTCAATGTAACGTTGCAATTAGTGGGGTCAAAAATCGGACTAAATGAGGTTGAAAATCTTTCGTTCCATATTCCGTCAGGTTACTCGAACCAAACATTCACTTCTTTCTTCATTCCAGCCAACAAAGTAATTATAACAAGGTCAAAGACTCTATCAAGGATGACATTCTTTTCTTAGCTCTTAATTTAGTTTGTCCTTGACTAATTCACACAAGCTAGTTCACTTTTTGTCCTCTCAATTACACTTTATTTGAGGTTTTTTTTTTTTTTTTTTTTTTGCTTGGAGTCTTTACAGTACATCTATCAACTGAGAGAACCATTTGAGAGAACAAAGTCATGCATTTACAAAAATGATCAATGCACTAAACAATGAGAGGTATATGTGTATACATGTACATGTATTTAGAGAGTGTGTCACAGGGCCAGGATCAGGCTGAATCGTGGCTGAGGAAGCTACTGTCAGGCGACTCTGTTCTCAAGCTGCAATTTAGCCCACAATTATTGTTATTATTCACCCAAAAAGAGAGAAACGAGGACAAGGGGTCGTTTTGGAGGAAAGAGATCGAGCAGGAAGTGAAGAGGAGAACAAATCATTGGGTTTTTCCACTTATTTATCTTCGGTTACTTTGGAAGATTGGAAATAATATACAGTACATCATCTTTGTTTAAATGGGTTTTTGTTTGTAGCCCATTACAGACCTCTTTCATATAAGCTTTTAGGATCAATTTCGGATAATAGTCACATTTCCTCCCAATATATACAGATAAAAAAAATAAAAAAATTGCCCAAATTTATATTTACTAGTTTTTTTTTTATTACAATTATTCTCAATGGTGACCTCATTAGGTTCTTATTATATTAATACTAATTTTGTTTACTACAGTACATGTTTTTCTTTTTGATTGAAATACATTTTTATTTTAACACTACACGTATGTATACATATTTTACAAACAGTGTTTGCATTACAACGCGAGTAATCAGATTACTTTTTTAAAGTAACATGTACCTCATTTCTTTTAATTTACAACTAAATAATACAGTTGCTTTTTCATATACTGTAAGTGACACAATTTACTTTGTTTCCCATTTATTGACTGACACCTCTCCTGTCCCCCATGTTGAGCGAAATCGGTAGTAAATGCAGACGCGTTGTGTGTGTGCTGTGTAAACATGACGATTATTGTAGCCTAGTTCTACATTAAATGTGAGAATGCATTTATTCATCTCACTAGCACAAAACAGATTCAGTATTCCTCAAAATGGATAAAAACCGTTAAATGCAAACTCAGAATATTACGCAAACCTACAGTAAAATATTGAATGATTTAAGTATTTAATATCACCTTATTAACTAATGTCATTGCTGCTGACCTTCGATGATTTTCAATTCAACCATACCAATAAGCAATTTTTTTGTTGTTGGTATTGCTGAAGTAAGAGTGTTGAACTTTCTTCTTATTCTTCTGCAATCCAGACTGGCAGCACAGCTGAAAGGTTTGTTTGAGGTGCGCCCTCTACTGTACGGGCTTAAATTAGCATTTCCTTCGGTCTGAGGCATCCGCATTTCAATTTTGGATTAAAAAGACCTTTACATTTCCAAAAATGTTACTTTTTTTGTTATTAAAAACAAACAAACAAGCAAGTCCAGCCCTGTACTGGGTGAGAAAAAGCCACCGTCTTTCAGATGAGACGTCTCTCTTTGATCATTATACAGTCTTATATAATTCCTAAAAATTCTATACAAATATAACAAAGTATAATTATTAATATTATTTAAAAAGTAATGCAAAAGTAACACATTAATTTCCATGAAAAGTAACTAAGTAATTAGTAACTTTTTAGGGAGTAACACAAAATTGCAATGCATTACTTTTAAAAGTAACTTTCATTTTAATTCGATTTTTTTCATTACAGTAATGAGATTTTGAAATGTAAAACATACAGTAAATAAAGTACAATGGGAAAATCAGTATTAGGCTTAAAATAGGCTTAATTTCCTTCAAGCAAACTAAAATGTATTATTTACATCTTTTGATTTTGGGAAGAAACATGACCTTTTTGTCCCCACAAAAAAAAAAAAAAATTGTTGTAACACTTTACTTAAAGGTCCCGTATTATGCCGCTTTTCACAAGATGTAAAATAAGTCTCTGATGTCCCCAGAATGTGTATGTGAAGTTTCCGCTCAATATACCCAACAGATCATTTTTTACAGCATGTTTAAATTGTAATTTTTTGGGGCTCAGAAAAACGAGCTGTTTTAGTGTGTGCCCTTTAAATGCAAATAAGCTACTGCTGCCGGCACAGGGGGCGGAGCTACATGAGCTCGCGCTCAGTCTCTCAGGACAATTTCATCTCACGGAATGATGATAATATCAGAAATTCTCAGTAACGGTGTTCATTTCGAGTCGGACAATAATGCCTACAGAGTCAGAGTGCTGTATAGAGATGGAACAGGTATAGTTTAGTAGTTTAATTACGGTTATTATAACGTATTTGTCATCTGCTTGTATGTATCCATTATTTATTAATATCCTACAAGTCTGCTGTATCGGACGAGGTCCGAATGATAATCAAACATATACTGATGAGTTTAATAAAGTTTATTTTACATCACACAAAATATGAAGCGTCCGTTTTACTTCAGAAAATCACTGTAAGAGCTGCGTAAACACTAAGTTATAAGTGCGCGAGTTGAGGGAGCATTCCTGTGGGCGGACGTTAGTCAAAAAACTGTTCTATTGACGTCATTAAAGAAGGAAGTAGAGGGATGTAGTCCAAACGGGCTGTTCGATGTAGGCTACTTCTGTTAAATAAAATATCTCGCTTGGCATTGAACTTTGAGCTTTATAATTTTACAGATATTATTTATACTCTAACAACAACATTACACACTAACTAAAGTTTAAAACATGGGATCACGAAGAACGGGACCTTTTACTTAAAGAAATTATGTATAGTGCATTATAAAGGTATTCACATATATGTTGTAATGCATTATATATTTTTTAAATAACTGTAACCAAAGTTAAAATGCAGTATAATATTTGCAGATTCTGAAGTTGGTTGTTTGTAAGGTGTTTTAAAGCACTATACTTTCTAAAGGTGACAATGAACAATGAATACAACTGTTAAACAATACATTAAAATATCATAACTACAATGAATTATAAGGTGCATTCAAGGCATACATATAACATTTTATAATGCATTATATCTAAAGGCCTTAAGTAAAGTGTTACCTTTTTTTGTGTGAATTTAGAAAAAAAAAAAAGCATTGAAAAGCACCTTTTATTTATATTATGAAGGAACAAATTGAGCATCAGCAAAAGTGCACATGCTTTTCTGACTGAAGTTGTAACGATCACCAGCTGGAGTGCCATCGAGAGCCACCAGAGGGCGCTCCACAATAGACTATGATCACTTCCTCACAAACTACATTTCCCATACTCACTCCCTGGACTCATCATCACTGATCACATTCACCTGTACCTCATTGTCACTGATTGTATTCACCTGTGTCTTGTCATCCTGCTAGTCTCAGTCTATTTATACCATGTTCATTCATTCACTCACCGCGAAGTCTTGTTGTACTGTGTGTCTGCATTTCCGAGCGGTTTCCCGTGTTTGTTTTTTCTGTTTTTGACTTTGGATTGTTCTTGGACTCTGATTCGTGCTGCCTGCCCTGACCTCTGCCTGTTTCTTGGATTCTCTCTGTGTATTCTCCATTGTCCTGTTTGCTGATTCTTGACCCTGCCTGAACGACTATTCTATAATAAAGCTGCATTTGGATCTTCACCTCCAAGTCTCGGAGCAGTTCATAACAGACGTGGCAGAAACCCATGAAAACCAGGCCATAATTCCATTGAGGCACTGCTGGATCACGTTATAAACCTGTCCAAAATACTTCTGAGGAAAAGGGAGCTCTGAGAATAAGACACTCAGTCACATCGAACTCGTCTTGACTCGTATTTTTGCCAGTGCGCTTCCGTTAAGAGCAGCCTCTTATGATCTCACAATGCCTTCTCGCACACTTTGATGTGGAAATAAGGGTTGACAGTGTTAGTTAACAGGCTGGGGTTTACCACTCAGCCCAGTGCACTGACTCCATGGCTTTCAATGGGAAGACACGTCAGGATTCCCTGCAGAAATTTCATATTTGATAAATAAAACATTTTGCCATGCCTCATGTCATTCCAAACCTGTATGACTTTTTCTTTTCTTTTCTGTGGAACATAATAGAAGATATTTTAAAGAGTCTCATTGTATTTGTGTCCATACAATGAAAGTCAATGGAGTCTAGTGTGGTTTCGACCCCATTGAGTTTCAATATGTATATCGATGCTACCAACAGATTACGGAACTGACAGAAGAAGGATCAAAATCAGTCAATCGCTAACTATGAAACAGATAATTCCGGTTCTAGATGCCACACATGAAACATTTGGTTGAACCGAGCTGTTGGGAGGATTTCAAAGGCAAATTTGCCTGTGCCCAAACATATTGATCCATCTTTCTTGATGTATTTCCGCCCCCTGAAATAGCACCAATTTAAATAGCTGTCAGACGGATCTATGTCCCACTGATGCACCTGTGAAGAGACAATGATTAGAGATTGATGCTTCTCACCGCTTAGATAAAACAAATCACTCTTACTCTCTCTCTGACTTTCTCTGCCTCCTCCTTCCTCTCTCCTCTTCTCATCCTCTCCCTAAATAGCTGTTAAGTGTTTGTTCTTTCTCGCTCTCCTTCTGCCTCTCTCTCTCTCTCCCTCGTTCTACGCGCCGGCTTGTGTTTCTGCGGTGTATAAATGGAAGCGTGCTTGTGCAGGTATCGAACCAGCAATTCACAGCTGGTTCCTGCTATTATCTTCAGCTACAAAGCCAAGTCAGGCATGTAACCCATTTCAAGTATCGTGTCCCCTCATGCATGAGCTGTGTTCACTCTTTCTGCCTGCTCACATGTGCTCTCACTCTCTCCCTATCGCTCTGCACTCTTGCAGGCGGAATCAAGGTGGAGTAAAATAAACAGTATTTCCTTACTGACTTCCCGTTACCCAATGTGCTGTCTATAAAGAGTAAAACACTACCATCTCTATTATTCATGACTGTTGAGTGTCAGCTGTGTTATGTGGTTAAGGATGTTTAGCAGTGTTTTAATTCCATCGGGAAATACAGAGACGACGTAAATGTACCCATTACCTCATAGCGTGTTGTATCTCACTACGGTATAGCAACATGTCAGATTGCTTACGGTGAGGACATATGTATTTATGAGCGGTATGAACTAGCATAGATTTGAATACAGAGACAATTAGGCACAGGTTTAGTATTAAAGAGGACGCTTTTGTACATTTTCAACTTTCGTTAGCGTGTAATGTTGCTGTTTGTGCATGAAAAAGGTCTGCAAAGTTACAAAGCACACTACAAAGTGAGTTATTCTTTATATTAGTAAGCACTGTTTCTAAACTGAAATGCCTCCATTTTAGTCTTAAGTTTCTTCCGGTAAGGTACGTGTCACAATATTTCTCACTTAAAGTCTCGCTGTAGTCAATAATTGTATCCCTTAGATCTCCTTTGATCATAAAAATGGCATATTTTTTAATTTTTTTCCTTGAAAAAAGGTATTTATGTCTCAAAATATCTTGAATGTAACTTTACACCCTTGCCTCATTTAATATACGCGGTTATATGAATATGCAAATGAGTCCAGCCTTTACTCACTCACACCAGCTCAGAGATTCACACCTTGACGTGATTGGTTACAGTTTGTGACGTCAGAAACACCAGCGATTTTTGCACAGCTTTGAGACTGTCTTTGGTTCACTGCAGTTTTAAGGAGAAAATACTCAGCAGTGGTGTTGACTTATAAATTTGTATAGTTTGTCCTAAAGCATATTAAAAACACCACATAGGCATATAGTACAACATTAAAAGCTTGATTTTCACCACAAGGGGAATTTAAATAATTCCTGCCCAAGGCAAAAGCAAAGAAAATAGGGGGCGGGGAGTAGGGATGGGAATTGATAAGATTTTATCAGTATCAATGCCACTAACGATTCTGCTTATCGGTCCAATTCTTTAACGATTCTCTTATCGATTCCTGATAGCACTGTGTGGGGAAAAGTAGTCATATGCTTTTTGAGGGGGAAAACAAGTGGTTTTATTTGTTTTAAAGCTTACACTTGACTAAGCAAACTGTACTTTTTATGTAGGCCAATTTATGTAATAAATGGAACCTTATTGTAAAGTTTTACCGATTAGTTATACACCGATTAAACGTCCCGTGAGTTCAGTGTTCAAATGAGTCATTAGTTCGCGAATTGGACGTGTCATCGGACGTGTGCACGTTGTGTGATTATCCCGGCGGTTGGGACATCCTACAAGATGTGTGTCGTCATCACAGAAAACATTTCATCACTGGATCGTTTTTTTTTTTCTCGTTTATTTGAAGGGTGGTTTATGTCAGCTGAATGTGCGGAACGCTTTTCAGAGAAGATAAGGCAACGTATTTTAGCACAATTCACACCCAGCGTAATTCAGGAAACACAAATCTTCGAATGCTCCACATGAAACTTTAGTCTCCCGACCTTACCATCGTGCCGTTTATTTTGATTAATATGTGCGAGGGAGAGAGAGCAAGACAGCGCTTTAGTTGTTTTGAGACGGTGAAACCTCTTTCGCCTTGGCTTGCTCTGAAGAGAGAGACCAGGGCTCTTGCTCTCTCTCTCTGCTCGTTCAGTTTAACATGCGCCCTGTCACAAGCGCAGCGGTTCATCTACATTACCAGAGAGAGACAATTTTACTCACCGATCAAATACGACTCTGGCGGTACAAAAAATCGCTTTGGACGCCGTGCTACGGTGCTTGATAAAGGACAAAAGGGACAGTTGTAAGTTCACGGTCTGTTGCCTACATACAATAGCTGACTCAGCAGGAGCATCGATAAGAGGACTCGTTAACGTCAAGGGCATACCATATCGATGGATCGTAAAACTTAGAACCGGTTCTCAAGTGGAACCGGTTTTCAATTCCCATCCCTAGCGGGGAGGCCTAGTGGAGTTGTGTTATTAGTGTGTCGAAACTCACAGTTATGGTGAAGGATATTTCTGAAGCACACTTGAAGCGGTTGACCAATCACAACACACTGGTCCAGCTGACCAATCAGAGCACATTGTGCTTTTCGGAAAGAGGGGCTTCATAGGGAAAGGAACTAAACAGAGCATTACTGACAGACTGGGAAGAGAGGTGCTGCAACATTATTACATTTGTGATTTTTTTTTTAATTTATTAATTTATTTTTTGAACATTCAAGCATGAAAGCATATTCTCTCTATCTATACTATTTCAGTCGTGTCCAACTCTTGGTCATTCTATGGCCACCTCTCGCCAAACGCGAGAGACTGTCCACAGACATTCTTGACAATGGGTTTTCCGAGGTAGGTTGCCAGGTCTTTCCATAACCCGAAAACGTATTCGAGTAGACCCCAAAAACAAAATCAAGACTTTGTAAAAGGCCATAATAGGTCAAATGAAACCGAATATAGGGAAATAATGTAGGGAGCGACCTGACTTGATCATATATATATAGTGGAACAACAGTTATCACATTTTGATTAAACATTACATAGCCAAACAATTACGCTGATGCACTGATGAATCACAAACTAGGACTTTTTTATATGTTTAAATAAAAAAAAATAAAAAAAAGAATTTGTGTTGAATTTAAAAGTCATACAAGCCTAGTTTGCCTGGTTTCCATATTGTACCCAATATTTACACTGCATACAAATGAAAAGACATCTGGGCAAGCTATTCTTTTGGCCTACATCCTATCCACATTTAGGCTTAATTATTTCTATTATAGCCCATTTTAAAAATCAATTTAAATGCTAATAGTCCTGGGACAGTGCATGTAATGATTTATGTTCAACATGAATCACTTCTCATGTGCTCTTTTACTCCACCTAGTGGTACCTCCAAAACTGCCTCAGCACTAATTGCACCTTATCTTAAGAGCTTCTGTATTTCAGGAAATCACGTGTGAACTAATGAAATATTCAAAGCTTCCTCACTCCTTTTAAACAGTCTGAGAGATGGTGGAAAAACAGATCAGTGCTTGAACAGAAGAGTTGTGGGGCAGCGCACTTGTTTTGCATAATTTAACACTTCCATTCTTCTGTTCTATTTGAATATCTTATTCACATATATTTTATTTTACTATTTTACTACTTTATTTTACTGTTGTCAAGTCACCTTCATTTATGAAGCGCTTTTTAACAGTATGTTTAAAAAGTTATGTTGTTGCTGTCTCTGCGTGGAAGATTCTTCTGCCACCAAAATAAATTCCTTGTGTGTGAAAACATACTTGGCAATAAAGCTCTTTCTGATTCTGATTCATTTTTAGATTGACTTTACTGTCTTTGTTTAGGGTATGAGAGACCGAGATGATTCTGTGTAAAAATAAGTAATAACAATAATTTCAAAATCAACATTATGTTTGCTTCAAAACTTGAAACATTAAAGGGACAATGTGTAGGAATTTCTCCCATCTAGCGGTGAAAATGTATTTTGCATTCAAACGAATTGTGCTCTCCAGCGCCTCGCTTTTTAAAATGCGCGTTGCATCTACGGTAGCCATTATGTACCAAAAAGCTATGACAGGATGTCTTCTAATAGCACTTCGTCGAGTGTTCCTTCAGGTGAACAGGTTTGTTATTTCAAACAAACAGCAACTTGACACAACGAACAAAGTCAAGTCAAGTCAAGTCAAGTCAAATATATTTATATAGCGCTTTTCACAATACAGATTGTATCAAAGCTGCTTCACAGTATCAATCAAAACAACTTAACAATGTTTGTTTATTACTGGAAAAAAAAGACATCCAAGTTTGGTAGAGCTGATCAATGGTATGATTGGTTAATTAATTTGAATATCCCCAGCTGAGCAAGCCAAAGGCAACAGTGGCAAGGAACCGAAAAACTCCATCCAGTGACCTAAAGGTGTCCTAACACACCATCAGATGACCCAATGGAGAAAAAAAAAACCTTGGGGGAACCCAGGCTCAGTCGGGGGCCAGTTCTCCTCTGGCGTTTATGAACTAGAGGCCGAATTTACAGTAACTGTAAGATAAAAATGTATATGAATGCCTGGCTAAATAGATGCGTCTTCAGTCTAGTTTTAAACTGTGAGAGCGAGTCTGAGCAACGAACAATATCAGGAAGGCTATTCCAGAGCTTCGGAGCTAAATGTGAAAATGCTCTGCCTCCTTTGGTGGATCTGGATATCCTAGGAATGACCAGAAGCCTCGAATTTAGTGATCTTAAAGAGCGCGATGGATTGTAGGGCGATAGAAGATCCGTTAAATAGACTTAAGCTAAACCATTTAGAGCTTTATAAGTCAAAAGCAATACCTTGTAATTAATACGGAACTTTATAGGTAACCAATGAAGTGATGATAAAATCGGTGTTATATGATCATTATTTTCTTGATCTAGTAAGAACTTTAGCGGCTGCATTTTGGACTAACTGTAGCTTGTTTATTGAAGATGCAGGACAACCAGCTAATAAAGCATTACAGTAATCTAGTCTCGAGGTCATGAGTGCATGAACTAACTTTTCTGCATCAGAGACTGATAGCATATTACGTAGCTTAGCAATGTTTCTAAGGTGGAAAAAGGCTGTTTTTGTAACATATGAAATATGCTTTTCAAAAGACAAGTTGCAGTCTAATGTAACACCCAGGTCTTTTACTGTAGCGGATAAAGTAACAGGGCATCAAAGTAACAGGGCATCCAACAAACGAATGTTACAGTATGAATTACTGACTGTGAAAAACATGAACTATTGTAATAAGTAGTTATGCCTTCTTTATTCGTTATATATTCTGAAGTACGTGATATTAGATATCATCAACTTTTAACTATAAATTTCCATCTGTCTATAAAATAAAGCACACAACCAAACAATGAAAAAAAGCTTGTAATTAAGACTGTAATATTGACTTACCTGTCGAGAAGAAAGCAGGACTTCAGCATCTCTTTTGAAATCTTTCTCCTGCATTAGCTCTATCCACATGGAAAAAGCTATCCCGACATTAACTCGTGTTTTTTGTAATCTCCGGTCACGTTTCCTTTTATGATCTATTTTGGACTTTTCTGGCGACGAGCCTCTTAAAGTTGTCGGGGCAGTGACAAGCGCCTCTTACTGCTCTGCTCCTCCGTTTCTGCTGCGTTCAGTTACGTCATGCTGGCTCTGAACTTGGCCTTTTTGTCCCTCTCTGCTATTATAGTTTTTCAAGATGGCGGAACTACATGGAAGCCTCCGTGGACCTACCCGTCCCATGTATATAAAGATAATAAATTCTTCGTTTACAAGGATAAGTCAGATAATTGGCAGAGGTATGTGTACACCATTGAGGACATATTTATGAATAAAAATAGTGATTTTAAATAATAAAATAAATTAAAAAGGTACACATTGTCCCTTTAACTCTCTTTAGTATCAAAAACACTTGATCTTTTCAGAGATCTGTTATCCAATATTGTAAGAAAAATAGAATAGAACAAATCTATGGTGAAATGCAACAGTTCAATCAGCATGTATATAAAAAAATAATAATTTTGTCATGTTCATAACAAACCTGTATGACTTTTTTCTTTTGTGAAAAACAAAATAAGTTATTTTGAATGTCAGTGGTGTCTAAACAACACGCGGCCCCATTGACTTTCATTTTATGAACTCATTTTATATATATATTGTGTTTTGCGGAAGTAAGATAATCATAGAACGACACAACAAAAATCATAAAGTATCAATCTGAAGCTTTATTGCCAAGTATGTTTGTGAGAATTTTTTTTTTTTAATCTTACTAAAGGAACTAAGGACAAAGACTAGGACATTGTGTCTGTGCATGAAGGACAGATGAAATCTCATCAGTAAGCATTAGGCAAATGAAGCCTGTAACACAATATTGTTGTTTATGTAGCATTGCAATGACTTCCTCCTTCACAAGATAAACAAGCCAGGTAGAAATTTTAAACAAGATTTTGGCTATGTTGGTGCTTGAGAGGTGTCCTCAAATGACAAGGCCTAAATTGTATTCATCTTCAATGAATGATGATTTATAACATTTTGTCATTCACTGTCATTTATTTATTTTGCCCTCAACCTTGACACTGTCTTTTGTGCTTTCATATTCTTTTTATATTCATCCGTTTTAACCCGTGGCCTCTGCTTGTCCCCAACTTTCTGCCTTTTCATACGCACACACAAACAGTGTGTGTGTGTGTGTGTGTGACCCATAAGGAGCAGCTATAAACAGTTTTTTTGCGTGAATGTGGTTATTGTAATTGCTGTTATTTGCGTTGGCCTCCCTCCCGTGGAACCAGGTGTGAATTCATGTGTGAAAAAAACCTAAAAAACACAGGAATTACATAATAAAGTGATTTGTAGTCTAAATGTTCATGTACATTATAAACGTGGACAACGGTACCAAGAAATGATTATAACTCTCATGAAAAAATTTACTTGAACTTGACTCTGACATGAAAAATTGATAATAATAATAATAATAATAATAATAATAATAAAGTAAACAAAAGGCAGAAGTATGCTAATCCCATATTTAAGGATGTACTGTATACATGGCTGCTCAACTCACCCCTAACAAAATTCTTCTGGCATCCGTCCACCACGCCTTCTCCAAAATTACATCCATAGAGCTCACTGGCCTCAAGCCCTTACATTGCATAGTTAGTTGAATCTGTTTACATGTATTTCTGTCGCGCTCAAAGACCATATAAGGATCCTAACCAGCTGTGATTCTACAGGTTTTCAGCAACAAGTTATTTGTCTGTCCATGCTGAAAGCGAAACGCTGTGCAACACCATGCAATCACAGCCAATATGGACATGGTTTATGTTTTAAAGGGATAGTACACCAAAAAAATGAAAACTCTGTCATCATTTACTCACCCAGGGGTGATTCTAGGATTTCAATATTTGGGGGGCTCAGCCCCCAATGAGGGTATGATAAAAAAAATAAAAAATAATAATAATTGAATATATTGTTTACATACTAGGGTAGGCATCAGGCCCGGCATCAGGCATCAGGCCCGCCACGAAGGGGCAAAAGGGGACACTGCCCCCTCAGACCTTTTTTTGCCCCCTCGGTTTAAATTTGTCCCCTTCACCCCCGAAACACGATTTTAACCGATTTTTTCACTCTGGGAGACCACAGACATACGTACAGTTTAAACCGATTTTTAGCATTATAATCCTCCGAATGCACACTCTAGAAAATTCGTCTGGACCACGAGACCACACAACTGTCGATTGTAACATTTTCACAGTGCTGAGACAAGATCTCATGGAGACTCGCAAGATCAAACATGACTTGAGAAGAAAAACAAATGGAGGACGATCGGTTGCCCTGGTGTAAGTTTTGTATTACGGAAAGAAAGGCAAAGGAGTGGTACGGGTGATCTTCTTTTTCAATACTTTCGTGGCATGTTCGTGGCTGCCAAGTTTCAGCTATAGAAGCACGCAACATCCGGTTGGTGAAGCTTGCTCATTTGCTCTCGCAGCCCGATCAAAAGTCATAAATGTCAAACATGTTTGACATTTACGATTTGGGATTGTGCGTGCAGCGACGCGATCGGGAGCAGTAACATAATCGTAATGACACCACAGAATTGACGATCGTTTGGTCAAAAAGTTGGTTGCGAGAAGCCTCGAATCGACACGTTACGTTCTAAAATAACAGTCGCCTTAAAAACTCATGCTGGGGACTCAGACTTTTCAACTTGTAGATTCCGACAAAATTTAGATTGTGTTCATATGTGAACAAAACGTGCACGGATCATGATCTTGGACACAGAGCTTATTTTCTGCAATATTCTAAAAGCCAATGGAAAAATCCTGTTGGCTTTTTGTCAATGGAATCAGGGTAACTGCTGGGATGGCCTGCAAAAATACATCAGGCATGCAGCACTCAGTAAAACCAAGAAAAAGACTAAATGTCCTGTCGTATCTGGTTAGGGGGAAAAAAAAATCTGATTTACATGGACTTTATAGCTTTAAACGCTTCTTGCTTTATCAGATTAGACTGATTTAGTTCCATTTAAAGCAAGTCAGTTCACTTGGTGGCCATCTTGGTCCCTGGCGGCTATTTCTGTGTTCGATTTTTTGAAAAGCACGCAGTCTCTCCTATCTACTTATAGACTGAGATCTCCACAACTGGTGGCTGAGCTTATGCTCCAATGGCATATTTCAAATCACCAATAACATCTAGGCCAAATGTCATCATAATTTTGACTTTAACTAAAACCAAGCTAAGAGAAAAAAGTTATTTTTCAGTTTGGCCCTGCTAATCTACCAATAAACTGATTGGCTCTTTTAACTGAAAGATGGGACTTTCTTTCCTTATCTTCTAGCATCTAGTCCTCCTCATACTTTCTCCGTTTATGACTTTTATTCACTTTAAAACGCGTGCTTCAGTGCGCTACACAGGCGAATAATAAAGCTTGCAGAGGTAGAGACGAGAGGTTAACGGTAAAGTTCACACCGATACAGATGCGAGGTTAACAGCGGTGTGCTAAGACAGAGATGGGAGGTTAACCATAAAGTTTGATGAGGTAAAGCGGCCTGGCTACAATCTAACCTCTTAAAGAGAGGTCTCGGACCTGATGCGTGTGGTCTGATTGGAGGTTATCTCTCCTTTCAGGAGATGAAAATAAGGAGAGAAAGTGGTTTCATGTTTCTCCTGTTTCCACACCATCACTTTGACACACACCAGAAAGTACAATCTGAGCACGACCAAACAGTTCCTTAGCAACCAAACACACTCATCTCTCTGTTTCCCTCTCACTCTCTCTCATCTCCTTTGCTCTCTCTGTTGTATCTTGGTATTTCCCCAGGTTGAAATTGATAGAATTATCAGTCCTCTTTGATGTGGGGATGTAACAGAGAGAAACAATTTGAAAGAGAGAGAGAGAGAGAGAGAGAGAGAGAGAGAGAAAGGAAGGGAGGGAGAGAGGAGGGAAAACAGCACATTGCAGCCTAACCTTTGACCCCCAGTCCATCAGCTGGGCCCGTGGAAGCACTTCATCATCTTTAGGCGTCTCACGGTCTCTCCCTCTCTTTTTGCAGCTAAGGGTCGTTTTAGAGGACCTGCGATACGGTGTGATCATGACAATGCTGTTTGGTGGCTGAATGATACCATCCATCTGCTGAAAGGACTGTCAGATCGACAGTGCTTAAAGATGAAGACCCCAATTTCTGCAGCAACAAACAGAATAACACAAATGATGAGAGTTTCGTCAGATTTTCACCCCTAAACACTTACAATTTCATTCAGACTATTCCAGAAATCAACTTTGGACTGTCTCTGCACTTTAAAGACAACTTAAAATAGCTTTTAGTTCTGCCTGCAATGGAAACGTTGTGCTCGTATAAATTATATTGTTCCACACTCAAAAAAAGGGTGTAAAAACTATTTTCACTCAGAAATTGCAAGTAAATGTCAAAATTAATTACAAAGAAAGACCAAGCAACACACTGAATTAAACATGAGATTTTAAAGTAGTAAGATATAGTATTTTCTTGTAAAACATTCTTCCAATTATTCTATTGATTTTGAAAAGTACTAAAGGGTATTATTATATTTGTTGTTTAAGCTTTTTACGCTTTATTTAACCCTTCGATATATTGCGCCCCAGCTTCTTATTTTAACAGGAAAAAAAACATCATCAGAAAAGAAAACTGTTTAAACTGCATATCTATGTTCGGAATGGAATATTAGCTTAATAATTTCTGATTACTAGTGTTTTTATAAAAAGTACTCGACACAGCAGGGGTTATACAGGGGCGGCAGTGGCTCAGTGGTTCATATAGGTTGTCTACAAACCGGAAGGTCGGTGGTTCAAACCCCGGTTCCACCTGACCAAGTGTCGAGGTGTCCATGAGCAAGACACCTAACCCCAGCTGCTCCCGACGAGCTGGATGGCGCCTTGCATGGCTGACACTGCCGTCGGTGTATGAATGAGTGTGTGAATGGGTGAATGTGAGGCAAACTGTAAAGCGCTTTAGTGGCCATTGGGTCTGTGAAAGCGCTATATAAATGCAGTCCACTTACCATTTATACCAAGATAAAGTCTTCGAAGAGTAGTATGCTGCATTGTTCTCGCTTGAAGTCTTTAAGCTTGTGAACTGCTTTCAGAATTACTTCTAGGAAATAAAGACAGAGTTAAACAAAGCAGCTGTAATTACGTCTGATTCTTTCATCACGCCGGAAATGGAAGGTCAATGTACACTAACCTACTACTAGATATACTATACATACTTACATGGTAAGAATATTTTGTTAGAATTTAAATTCCAAAATACAATATTGGTTGTGGAGGAGGACTGTGGAAGGTTACTTTAGTGTGTGTGTGTGTGTGTGTGTGTGTGTGTGTGAGAGACAGAGAGAATGTGTGTTGTGTCCTCACCTTCAGAAGACAAATGACAGAATCCCAACAGAATAAGTGACATTTATAGTAAAAGAGAGCATGGAAACAGTGAGAGAAGGAAGAAAGTTCACCCTGTTGATCTTCTTCTTTTGTGATAATGGCTTCTAAAAGACCATCAATTGCACTCTTATTTGTTTTTCATTTTCTGATCCAGACAGACCCATTCATCCACAAATTTAGGCAGATCACCAGGACTGAATTGGAAATCGGGAGCACAGGGAAAAATCTCGGTGACCTTGTGATTTACTCCCGATTTCTCTCAACATGGGGACAGGAGAGGTGTCAATGAACAAAGTAACTTTGTTGTACTTATTGAAAAAAGTCACTCAGATATTTTGTTGTACATTTAAAGGTAATGCACTAGTTACTTGATAAAAAGTAATCTGATTACACAACTTGAATTACTTGTAATGCGTTACCCCCAAACACTGTCCATTAGTGACTGCAAAGACGGCACTGATTTTGTGAACATCTACAATTTGCACTCTTCTTTTCTCCTGCCATCCCTCAGTTTCAGTCCCTCTATCTTTATCTCTGAATGAGACTCATGTTAACCCCTGTGTCAATCAAGAAGGCAGAGGGCAGCGCAGTTTGCAGAGAAACTCTACACTGGATTACATTCCAGGCCATAATTAAACTGAGACGAGACACCTCAATCTCACACAAACTCCCCCACAATCTCTCTCCCGTCACACCGCAGGGCCAAAGCTTTTAGCACTGGCTTCTGTCTGGGGCTACAACTCGCAAACAGGTCAGTGAGCACCAGCCAAGATGTGATGTGTGGGTTTCGCATGATTTCAGCAAAGCGGGCAACAAACCAAGCGGTGTATTTTCTGCAGTTCCTAGTTTAGAACAGAGGTGAGACATGAGGCTTATTAGCATTAGCTGAGACAAATAAGAGCAGAGACAACGCATTCTCATCCCAAGGCGTCACTAAAATGACAATTTTGACCATGCTTCAATATTCTACGCTTTAGGCACCCTTTAGCGTCAGTTACATGACGCAATCCTAGGGCGTCATCTCACTGACGCTTTACCTTAAGCGTCAGTTAGATGACGCGGGTAGGTTTAGGTCTGGGGTAGGGTTAGGTTTAGATAGCGTCATCTAACTGACGCTTAAGGTAAAGCGTCAGTTAGATGACGCCCTAGGATTGCGTCATGTAACTGACGCTAAAGGGTGCCTAAAGCGTCGAATATTGAAGCATGGTCAAAATGATTCCCAAGGCGTCAGTTTCATGACGCCTAGGGATGAGAATGGGCTGGCAGAGAATGTTGTGTCAAGCAGAAGTGTTTGGAAAGGCTGTACTTGTTTTGCCAGTTGCACTGATGCTTGATAAGATGTAAACACTCGACTCACACCCATGGCTCTTCCCAATTTACAGCATTGTTGAAATACATGAATTAACCAATGCAATCTCACCAGGTTTGTCAATTCATTTCAAACAAAACGTTTTTTTTTTGTTTTTTTTTTCGCACATCAAGGCTGAATGTTATAAAGTTAAAGTGTTGCAAAGGCAGTGCAAAAATGTCTGACTAGCAAATAACCACACATTACAAACACATTATTCACATATTCATGTCATTTGTGCCCCCCGACAAAATCTTTAATTTAGTTTTTCTGTAAAGTTTATTATTTAACATAATCATTTATTTTGTACATTCATTATTTACAAAATAAATTGTGAGCTCGACAAGTCCAATAAATGTAAACATAACAGAAATGTTCTTCTGTTAAGCTGAAATACTACAACAAAAATGGGAAATGGTGCCTGGCAACTAACTGAAATAAAATATGTTTAAGTTGAAGTATGCTACTAAAATTTCTATAGCTAAAACTGAAATAGAAATATAGAAAGCAACGAATGAAAAAGACAGACACACATAGCAAAATGAGTAAAACTGAAATTAAAATAAAAACTGAAAATATAAAAACGAAATAAAAGCACATTATTATTTATTTATATGATATTCTATAACAAATGCAATGGTGATAAACGGGGACATTAGGGGAACGTATATTTGTCCGATTTAGATTAAAAAAAAAAAAAACATTTAAAGAGATTTTTTTTCTTTATTTTACATGTTCTTATTATAGTAATTACAACTAGGTATTAACCCTGAACCTACCCCTAAACCTAACCTTAACCCATGTAGTTACCTTATATTAACCAGTATTCTCTTAGGGAAGTACGTTGATAGTGCACATAAGTGGACGTACTGTAAAATAAAGTGCAAACGTTACGGTTATATTTTTATGCAATTCTTTTGCAACACATGCTAAACAACTGACTAAGTTCAGTATCTGTATTTTCTTGATAATTGTATACTTAGTAAGTCATTTGCACACAAATAAGTCAGCATTTGCTAAAAATGATTACACTATAATAGTGCCAAAGTTTTGATTGGTTTCTGCATTCAGAATGGCTAGTGTTTCTCACAGTCTTCCTGTCTCTCCTTCTTGAGTGACAGGCACCCTGCTGATGCCACTCTACCCGCTAGAGACTGACTCAAGCCATTTCACACTCTTATTTTCTCCCTTGTTCCTTCTCTTCTTCATTTTCACGTTATCGTCATTGAGAAGACCAGCCTATTCTCCCCTCTGAAAACTAAGGAGAGAGAGAGAGAGAGAGAGAGAGAGAGAGAGAGAGAGAGAGAGAGAGAGAGAGAGAGATGGAATCCCTCTGCAAATGGGCTTTCCTGGATGAAATTAAATATCCAGATCAATGGACCGAGCTCTTGACCTGAAAGGAATTTCAGTCTGAACAGAGATGCACACACCTACTGTAATACACACATACACGCAAATGTTGATGGAATAAAATAAATGACTGACTGAAATTTCAGCCTTCATTGCTGACAATACCAATAAACAAACAAAGCTCTGAAAACAAAAGACAAAGTGCACATTAGTCTTTGACTATCTTTTGTGACTGCCTCTCATAACTACACAATTTAGTCTGGTAGACCCAGACTTTGGACTATTAGCTTACTCCAGCCAAGAACTGACAACTGATTGAATGACATTTAAAGCAGCAAATGGCATTTAGGTTAGTTTTAAGCCATTTAGGGGTGGGATTATCAAACAGGCAAAAAAAAAATCATTCAAATGTGATTGCACAGCAGTCTGTGTCCACAAACAGCTGTACAGAAAACAAATAAAAATAGTTGTAAAGTTAAAAGAAATTAGTAGTGTTTTTCAGCAAAGACATTAAATTGATAAAAGAGTGACAGTAAAGACATTTATAATGTTACAAAATATTTCTATTTCAAATTAATGCTGTTCTTTTAAACGTCCTATTCGTCATAGTATATTGGGGGGGGGGGGTTCCACAAAAATATTAAGCAGCACAATTGTTTTCAAATATGAGAATAGTCAAGTCAAGTCAAGTCATCTTTATTTATATAGCGCTTTTAACAATGAATTGTTTCAAAGCAGCTTTACAGAGATAAACATATAATTTAAGGTAACAGATTGTTTTGGCATTATAGCGGTTCTTGAATAATGTTATTTCCAGCTAAAGTTAACTTTGATTGATTCACCTCCGTCGAAATGATCAGACTTTTAAACGCGAACCTGTGATTAACGCTGACGGCGTTCACATGCTCATTCAGAATTGATTCTAGTTATGTGCTTTTTAAAATATGTGCGCAGGTTTATAATTCATACAACCCAGCCTAAACAAACTACTTTCTTGCCTATAAATTTTGATACAGAATTTTGTTTTATTTTATCACTTCGGGGTACGCGAGCCAGAATTCACAACGCTTTATCTGTAGAGTGGGAAAGGGATCCTACATAGGGAGAGGATAGTGGATACTTCAGCACTGCATTGTCATCAGGTCCAGGCGGATCTCCTTCGTCAGATCTGGACACGGCCTGGATCCGGCAGGCTGCGGGAAAACCTCGGGATAAACAAAGACACTAATATTAGCGTAGATGCCATTCTTCTTATGATGTAGCGAGTACATCAAGATTTAAGGGAAGTGTTCCCAGTTCCGGCTGACCTAATCTATGCAGCCTAACATTGAATTATAGAAGTCTATAATGTATTATGTGTATGCTAGGTCAAAGAGATGTGTTTTTAGTCTAGCTTTGAACTGACAGAGTGTGTCTGCTTCCCGGACAATGGTAGGACGACTGTTCCAAAGTGTTGGTGCTAAATAGGAAAAGGATCTACCGCCAGCAGTCGATTTAGATATTCTAGGAATTATCAACTGGCCGGAGTTTTGAGATCGCAATAGACGTGAAGGACTATAATGCGTTAAGAGCTCGCTCAAGTACTGGGGAGCTAAACCATTTAGTGCTTTGTAGGTAATCAACAATATTTTAAAATTTATACGATGTTTAATAGGGAGCCAATGCAGTGTTGACAGAACCGGGCTAATATGGTCATATTTCCTGGTTCTGGTAAGAACTCGAGCTGCGGCGTTTTGAACTAGCTGTAGTTTATTTATTAAGCGTGCAGGGCAACCACCCAGTAGAGCATTACAATAATCTAGCCTTGAGGTCATGAACGCATGGACTAATTGTTCCGCATTTCCCAATGAGAGCATATGGCGTATTTTAGATATATTTTTAAGATGGAAAAATGGAGTTTTACAGATACTAGACACGTAGCTTTCAAAAGAAAGGTTGGTATCAAAGAGCACACCCAGGTTCCTAACCGACGACGAAGACTTGACAGAGCAGCCATCAAGTGTTAGACAGTATTCTGGGTTATTACGTGTGGAAGTTGTTTGTCCAATAATTAGAATCTCTGTCTTTTCAGAATTTAGTAGTAGGAAATTACTAGTCATCCAATTTTTTATATCAGCTATGCATTCCGTTAATTTTGTGAATTGGTAAGTTTCGTTGGGTTTTGAAGAAATATACAGCTGAGTATCATCGGCATAACAGTGAAAGCTAACTCCATGTTTCCTAATGATATCTCCTAATGGTAGCATGTACAGAGTGAACTGCAGCGGTCCTAGTACTGAGCCTTGTGGTACGCCATACTGAACTTGTGATCGATAAGACATCTCTTCATTTACTGCTACAAACTGATAACGGTCAGATAAGTATGATTTAAACCATGCTAGTGCAATTCCACTAATGCCCACATAGTTTTCTAGTCTATTTAAAAGAATGTTGTGGTCAATTGTGTCAAATGCAGCACTAAGATCGAGTAACACTAATAGAGAGATACAACCACGATCGGATGATAAGAGCAAATCATTTGTGACTCTAATGAGAGCGGTCTCAGTACTATGGTACGGTCTAAATCCGGACTGAAAATCCTCGCAGATATCATTTCTTTCTAGAAAGGAACACAGTTGTGAAGATACTGCTTTTTCTAATATCTTTGACAGAAAAGGTAGATTCGAGATCGGCCTGTAATTGACTAATTCTGTAGGATCAAGTTGTGTTTTTTTAACAAGCGGTTTTATCATAGCCAGTTTAAAGGTTTTTGGTACGTATCCTAGAGACAAAGATGAATTAATGATATTAAGAAGAGGATATATGACCTCTGGAAACATCTCTTTCAGTAGCTTAGTCGGTATAGGATCTAACATACAAGTTGTCGATTTAGATGAATTAACGAGTTTGCAGAATTCTTCCTCTCCTATAGCAACAAATGAATCAAATTGTTCCTCAGGGAGACTACAATGCACTTCCTGATGCGATACTGTGGTAGACGGTTGCATAGTTATAATTTTGTCCCTGATATTATCAATCTTATAAGTGAAGAAGTTCATAAAGTCATCACTGCTGTGTTGCTTGGACACTTCTGAGCTTGAAGCTTTCTTTTTCGTTAGTTTAGCCACTGTTTCAAATAAATACCTTGGATTATGTTTATTTTCTTCTAATAGGTTTGAAAAATAAGCAGATCTAGCAGCTTTTAAGCCTCTCTGTAAGCAATCGAGCTCTCTTTCCACGAAATCCGAAATACCTCTAGTTTAGTTTTCTTCCAGTTGCGCTCCATTTTTCTGGCTGCTCTCTTAAGGGCCCGGGTGTGCTCG
Organism: Tiaroga cobitis; assembly: GCA_030578255.1. Classification (NCBI taxonomy): domain Eukaryota; kingdom Metazoa; phylum Chordata; class Actinopteri; order Cypriniformes; family Leuciscidae; genus Tiaroga; species Tiaroga cobitis. Next base: position 22,902,127 of record CM060601.1, on the reverse strand, counting down.
CTGTACCACGGCGTTGGGCTATTTTCTTTAATCTTCTTTAAGCGCAACGGAGCAACTGCGTCTAAAGTGCTGGAAAAGAGAGAGTTAAACGTTTCTGTTGCAATATCAAGTTCTTCTAAGCTATCCGGGATGCTGAGATGATGAAACTGATTAGGAAGATTATTGATAAAGCAATCTTTAGTGGCAGAAGTTATAGGTCTAACGTATTTATAACACGGAGTCGGCTTTGCAGCCTTGGCTAAATGTAATTTACATGAGACTAGATAATGATCTGAGATATCATCAGCAGAATTTCAACGGCATCAACATCTATTCCATGTGATAATATTAGATCTAGAGTATGATTACGACGATGAGTAGGTCCTGACACGTGTTGTCTAACTCCAATTGAGTTTACAATGTCTTTAAATGCCAATCCCAATGCATCTTTTTCATTATCTACATGTATATTAAAATCACCAACAATTAGTACTTTATCTGCAGCCAATACTAATTCTGATAGAAAGTCCGCAAATTCTTTGATAAAATCTTTATGGTGCCCTGGTGGCCTGTATACAGTAGCCAGCATAATTCTCAAATGTGATTTATCGTTTACACTATATATTTTTACATTAAGCACCAATACTTCAAAAGAAGTATATTTAAAGCTAGATTTCTTAGTGGTTTTGAAAATATTACTATAAATTACAGCAACACCTCCCCCTTTGCCTTTCAGACGAGGTTCATGTTTATAACTGTAATCTTGTGGGGTTGACTCATTTAAAATAATGTAATCGTTTGGTTTTAGCCAGGTTTCTGTCAAACACAGCATATCAAGATTATAATCTGAAATCATATCATTAACTATGAGAGATTTTGAAGTAAGGGATCGAATATTCAGCAACCCAAGCTTTATCATTTGCTCATCTGTATTATATCTGTTTTTTATTTGTTGAACATCAATAAAATTTTTAACCTGAAGTTTTTTGGATTTCCAAATTCGGGGAACAGACACAGTCTCTATATGATCACATCTAGGTGAATATAAGAAGAAATGTTTCTTGAGCACAAAAAATCTGCATATTAGAATGATTTCTGAAGTATCATGTGACACTGAAGACTGGAGTAACTATGCTGAAAATTCAGCATTGTCATAACAGGAATATAATATATTTTAAAATATACTAATATAAAACATGATACTGATATAAAACAAAAAAAACGTTTTTTACTGTACTTGTAAATAAATGCAGCCTTGGTGAGCACGAAAAAAACAACAACAAAAAAAACATTTAAATTGTGTCAGACTCCTGCTAGTTTCACAAAGCCAGCCAATCAGTTTAGAGCTTGTCAAATTGAGAACAAATCTTGAACTTTCTGTATGCAATATTCATCAGATGGGTGTAGTGTAGTGTAGTTTTCACCAGGACTTCAGGTTTAAATACGATTATTGTTCAAAGATGGTGAAACTGAATGGAACTATTTACCTTCTGCAAACCGTGTTTTCTCTATTGTGATCAGGGAACCTATTTTGGCCTGGCATGTTGGTTTAGGGTGGCGAGTCTCCCATCCCATCTGTGTGGTAGACGCCAACCCACATCGTTTCCCATGGTTGCACCCCAGGGGTTAGTTTCCTAGACAGGGGCATTAACAAACGTCTTATTTCCACTTCCACCTCTCTGGAGCTGGCTGAAGAGTGACTCATTTAGGAAGAAGACTCGATGCCACTGCAGCCTCTGTCTGGCCCTAAGCCAGTCAGGTGTGACGTCTAAGCACAGGCTAACAGGTCGGCTTGAGCCTGTCCTTCACAGCGCATTGTGTTTGCTGGCGGTTTCAGCAGCGGAACAGGTGGCAGATCTAAAATGATCTCTCGGATGGACCGGTCTGATGTGTCCGTTCTGCTCTGCTGAGGTCACTTGGGGGCAGCCAGATCGGATGGCGGTCTGTTGAAAGTTTCTCTGCGTTTAGCAGGGCTGCGCTAAATTCAGGCCTGAAGAACTGGCTCCTAATTTAATTTAATTCCTCAGTTGTAAGTCGCTTTGGATAAAAGCGTCTGCTAAATGACTAAATGTAAATGTAAATTTACAAGCATGAATTTGAATTTAATTGGACACACCCCACATCTATCTATCCATCCATCCATCCGTAAGGCCTGTACATTTTTCAAGTTTCGAGGCTTTAAACTTTTCAAAACCTTCAAATAAGGCTTTGTGAAGTCAAAATTCAGTTTGTCTGGAAAAACTTTACTTTAGTTAAAGGTGACTTATTATGCCCATTTTCACAAAATGTAATATAAATATATGGTGTCCCCAGAATGTGTCTGTGAAATTTCAGCTTAAAATACTGAAAGATCATTTATTATAGCTTGTCAAATTTGCCCCTTTTTGTGTGTCAACAAAAAAACGGCGTTTTTGTGTGTGTCCCTTTAAATGCAAATGAGCTGCTGCTCCCCACCCCGTTCAGAAGAGGGCTGATCCTTTACACAAGCTTAGGATACTCCAGCAATAACAAAACATGTGATTTCTCACTCATCCAACATCTCAGAAATAACCAGTGGCAGTGCAGCCTTACGGAGAGACTCAGGAAGAGATTGCATCTTTTAGACGCACCTGGAAGTTTCGGAATGGTTAGTGGATACATTTATGTAGTTGTTGTGGAGTTACATTGATTCATCTCATTGACTTTAAGTTTTACACAAGTTGATACAGTTCCCTGAGGTCTTTATAAAACAGCTGTGACATTTTTGGGACAAAATACCACAAGGATGAAGCCCGAGTGAGAGATGGCATGCTTTGTTCGAAATTTTGCCATTGCGTTAGAACTGGTTGCACTGTTGTCACTTGCGAAACCAAATGGCGGTGTCGTGTGGGGAAACGTGCATATTTAAGAGGCGGAAATAATATTATAAGATCCCCTTCCTACGTCAGAAGAGGAGTGAAATCTGATCGGCTTATTTTTTTTTACATGCTTGCAGAGAAAGGCTTACCAAAACAAAGTTACTGGGTTGGTAGATGCACCGGGGAACCGATTATAGCACTTAAATACAGAAAAAGTCCGATTTTCATGATATGTCCCCTTTAAGTTATATGAACTTTTTTTCAATTTCAATTCATATGAACTTCCTTTTATTTAAATTCGCATTGCAATTCTGCAATATTTTCAATTCAAATTTAACTTAAAATACAGGGAGTGAATTAGAAATTTAAAGGCATTCTAAATTAGATTCTCAATGGTGCACAACATGGTGTTTAGGAATCAAAGGAGCCGCTTAGGAGCTTACATGGTGTCTAAGAACATAGGCACATGATGTACCTGCCTGAAACATGCCAAGGTGCTCTTACTTGCTTATTCTACTTAGAATGCACATTAGATGGCTAAGCATGGCCGCTGGTCTTTGAACTATGCTTTGGAAAAAGGCCTTCTTAATTAGGCATCGTTCCATATGGGCCTCACAGGTTAAAGAGTCTGGCTTGAAGCTGCTTCGCTGCAAGAACTACATTGCTGGTATGAGAGCTTAAACCTTCTGCAAGGTTACGAAGCTCAAAGTCCACTCCAAAGGGAGATCTTTTACTTAGCAGAATCCACTTTCCAAGAACTGCAACGAATGGCTTGTTTGGACAACAATGCGTATTTTTCAGGGGTTTGTGAAGTCATAAGGTTACTCATTTAAATAATCCCCGCCTACAGAATACACAAAAATGGGGACGAGGCCCGGTTGAGCTGCTGCTATGTCAGAGATGCTGTTTTTTCCACCCCTTTTCCAAAATTCATTTGTTTGACCTTCCTAAGGCTGATGAGAGTGGTTAAAATGTATTATAATTGTATGTTGCTGATGCAAACAAAGGGCAACGCTTTACCTCCGCTCTCCTGCTAACTAACATTACAGTATTGATGTAGTGTTTACTTTAGCTTTTGTAAGCTCTCGCTTTTGTAAGGCTGTTCAACGCCATTTAGGAATATTAATCATGTTTTGCTGATTGATTAGTGTTTGTATTACCATAATTTTCTGAGAAATGTCATGATTAAATGGTTGATAACCATATACAATGTATAAGGAAATTGCAAAAAAAAATCAAAATCAAAACATACCACCCTGAAACGTCAAAAAATCCGTGCATGAAATCCATTCTGGACGATCCTCTTGTTTGTTAACATTCTTAAGTCTAAATCAGGCTTGAATTGGTTTGAGATCCTTCATATTTACACCTGAGCAGATGAAACTCGCAGTTATGGAGGGGCGGGACATTTCACAGAACACACTCTAAGTGGTGCCAATCACAACACACTGGGCCAGTTAACCAATCACAGCACATTTTGTATTTCGGAAGGAGGGGCTTCATCGAAACATGAACTAATGACGCGTTCGAGTCAGATAGGGGAGAGAGGAGCTGTAATAATGTAAACTATGTGAAAAAAATAAAAAAAGTTAAGGCTGCTATGGGAGTGACGGTAAAAATGACTTCTTTCTCTAGTTCTGACTGCCGTTATCAATCTCTCTCTATTTTTTCCTATTCTTGAAAGTTGTGAAAACACTATTGTGGAGGTTTTTTTCTTTTGCTATTTGAGCAAATGGGAACACAATTTTTTTTTATCTCTCATTCACCGCTATAAAAGTTGACCCAACTATGACGACTTCCGCTTCTGAAAAACACGGGAATGTGAAAAGGGTCAATCGGACCCCCTAAATAAATCACTCATGCACTTCCTGCGAAAGCGCATATACACTGAAGTACTTTCTTTCCACACAATGTACATGCAGACTGACAAAATGCATTTGGGTTTGGTTACTGGGGAAGCTCTGTGTGTGTTTGTGTTTGAGTGAGTGAATGACTGAGCAAACACAAGCGAGAACAACACAATTAATTCAAGCTAACGGTAAACAGAACTCTCACAAAGCCACACAAACACACACGCACACACATTTCTATGTATACCCATTATTCAATTCTCATCTGAGCGCTGTCTGGAAATATCTGGACACTCCAAACATTTTCTTTGGAAATTAAGTGTTCAGAAACAAATCGAAAAATGAGCAGAACAAAGCAATGCGCGTTTTTTTTTTCTCCAACAAATAAAACACCATATTTGTAATTGAAACATGATGTGTTTGTTACTTTCATTCCTTCACTTGATTCATTCATTCATGAAGCCTCCTACAATTGCTGTAAAAAAGACCAAGGTGTAAAATTATTTTTCGAAACTGTAAATAAGAATAAAACAAGGTTATTTACAAGAAAGTACAATTTCTTTCTACTTCAAAATGTCATGTTTAATTCAATGGTACTCGCCATTTCTTTGTAATTATTTGTGAAATTTACTAAACATTTTTGAGTGAAAATTGTTTCTACTCAAAATGGCCAATTTAAGTACAGCCGCATGTTTATTTATGTGTGTGTGTGTGTGTGTGGTGATAATCGCTACCTATAGTGTCTTTCTATCTTTAGACATCATTACTCTCTGCTGTTTCAGGGATTTCAAACTACCATCCCAGTGACTGGAGCATCTGCCAGCATCAATGTGTGTGTGTGCGCTGCTTTGAACAAAGTCTGTAGATGAATTGCTTTCATTTTGTGCTCAGGCAGAATGGGATCTGATTGGTTAGGTTGTTGTGAACGATGTGCAACAGCAGCGTAACAGACAAGGAATTTCCACCTCATGATTTTGGAGATGGGGTAATGTTTGTTTTTCACGCTGGTTTAAGCACACCCTGACACTCAGCACTCTTAAGTCAGAATTAGAAGCTTAGACCCAATCATCTCCTAATTGGATCATGGCAGCTCTGTAGAACACCTTAAGATGGGCCACTGGCCTCTCCCCCTTTCTCCTGCCTCATCCCTCCTCCTAACCTGAGCAGACGGATTGATGTGGACAGAGATAAATAATGCAGTTTGTCTCCAAGTCATGTCAAACAGATAATGCATACAACCACATCTTACCGGGTCCAAGTCATTTTTCACCCCAAAATCAAATGAAATTGAGGAGAAGCCTGTTTTAGGACAGCTTCTATGACATTTACAGCTATGTCATTATTTAGGCTACTCAGTTTGTAAAGAAGTCGTGCAACAGGGTAAACATTTTTCTTAATTTGAACAGTAAAAGACTGTAAAAATGCTATACAGTAAAAAAAAAAAACTCTTCATTGGTCAACTGTAAGTTCCCTTACACTTTACGGTGAACAATTATACTAGATCTAATAATAATAATGTAATAGATGTTAAGGGACATTTCATGTAACCTGTAGAACGGGTCATCTTAATACAGTGCAAAAAAATGTAAATCTGCATGGCATTTGATGTTTTTTAATTGAAATTGTATGTTTCTTTCCTTTTTCCCTAATCAGTTCACTGTAAAAAAAAAAACATTTGATCAATAAGTTATGACATATGTTTTTACAGTGCCTTAACTCATCAAAATAAGTTAAGCAATTTTAAGCAAACGTTCTTATGTTATAAGATTCAACTCATTTATTTAAGTCAGTTTAATGTAATTTAAAAGTTGAAATATATGTTTTTACAGTGCCTTAACTCATCAAATTAAGTTAAGCATTTTTAAGCAAACTTTCTTATGTTATAAGATTCAACTAATTTATTTAAGTCAGTTTAATGTAATTTAAAAGTTGAAATGACTTAAACATACAAGTTGATTGTACTTAAAAATTTAAGGCAGCAGGTTATATATATATATATATATATATATATATATATATATATATATATATATATATATATATATATATATATATATATATATATATATATATATATATATATATATATGAGCCCGTTCTCATCCTTTGGCGTCATATAGGTGACGCTATATGACAAAACGTCGAAATACTACGCACATGGCACCCTTTAGCGTGAATATAACACGCGAACCCAAGGCGTCATAAAGTTGACTGGCATCCTTTAGCGTGAATATGAGACGCAGACCCTACAACACACCTAAACCTACCCATCACTTCGCGTGTTATATTCACGCTAAAGGGTGCCATGTGCGTAGTATTTCGACGTTTTGTCAGGCGTCACCTATATGACGCCAAAGGATGAGAATGCGTTGATATATATATATATATATATATATATGTAATGTAATTTAAAAGTTGTTAAAATGTTTTTACAGTGCCTTAAAGGGTTAGTTCACCCAAAAATGAAAATTAAGTCATTAATTACTCACCCCCATGCTGTACCAACCCCGTAAGACCTTCGTTCGTCTTCGGAACACAAATGAAGATATTTTTGATTAAATGTGACAGCTGGATCACTCCTCCATAGGCTTCCTAAGGGAATGAATCCTGACGTCCCAGAAAGTCAATGAAGAAAATGTTTAAATATTCCATGTCACAACAGTGGCTCAACTATAAGTTTATCAAGCGACGAGAATACGAAGGTCTTACGGGGTTGGTACAGCATGGGGGTGAGTAATTAATGACTTAATTTTCATTTTTGGGTGAACTAACCCTTTAACTCATCAAAATAAGTTAATTAATTTTAAGCAAACTTTCTTATGTTATAAGATTTAACTCATTTATTTAAGTCAGTTTAATGTAATTTAAAAGTTGAACTGACTTAAACATACAAGTTGATTGTACTTAAAAATGTAAGGCAGCAGGTTATATATATATATATATATATATATATATATATATATATATATATATATATATATATATATAAACAGTATTTATACAGTGTTACTGTATTTAATTGCGTTTTGGGGTTAAATGTGGCCTGCTTTTTTATTACATTTATTTGATTTTTTTTTTTTACAATCCTTCAGGTCTACGTATACGGCAATTTGTCCTCAGGTTGGCATTATCGAGTAAGCGCCCCTTCACAAGAATCTGTTGATGTGTGAGATGTGTGAGAAATTACAGTGGGTATCTGCCATGACATAGGTGCTAACATTACGCTTTTCCTCAGACCCTGCACAGTTTGTTTCCAACAACTTCCTCTCGTTCCTCTGATTAAAAGGTCCATCAGTCATCATAACAAACGACTTCTCAACCAGGGAGATAATGAGTAACGATAATAACGCTACACCTCGGGGAGATATCAACCGCCGTTTGACAAGGTTGCGGGGACAGAGAAATGCTGATTCGCGTGGTGTTTGATTGACAGGTCTCACCCCAGTGAGCTCGGGATCGCGCAAGTCCCAATAGACACTCGCGTTAAAATTCGCCAGTGTCAGTGTATGCATTATGCAGTATTATGTCCGTCTGAATCCGGCAGGTTTATTTGCATACCGAAACATGAGACTACTGTCAATGCCACATGAAGTAGGACAAAATCTTAAGTTTTAAATTTTACATGTAAAATGGACTTGGATCCATAATGCTTTTTAAGGAACAGTTAAACTTGATTAGAATGACAATTAGGAAAGTCATGCAGGGCTGTCGGGACATTATGGCGGACCGCGGTTTGCAGCTTCTTTTTTATTTATTTATTTATTTTTTGGCACAAGCTTACTGGTAAACGCAATAGCCTTTAAAATGTCAACGCGATCAATTTCAAATTAAAATCAGGAACAACAACAACGAGCCACATCCGTTTGGGGAGCTTAAGAAAGAAGCCATTTTCACTTCTTTATCTTTATTCTATCCACACACACACACAAAATGGTCTAGGTAGTGTTGGTGTGCCTTTCACACAAGATGTCCCAGCATGTGTGTTCCTTTCATTCTTTCGTCTGTCATCTTTTAACCCAGCGGGGGAACTGTCACCGCGCTTCTGCACGCAGCCATACGCGCGGTCTCTGGCCGGTTTTGCGCGCTCTATGGGATCCGTCACTCACGGAGTGTGAAACGCGCTTCCTTCGCGCGTCACCGTTTCAACGGACATCACTGCAGGACATCTTGTGCGCGCCTCAGTTTGCAATGGCAACAGATGTGTTTTATCTAGGTGTTTGACATGAGCTAAACTTGTTTTTGCTCTTCCATTTACTGCATAAAACCATAAACTAACTTTTAAGTTCCATTTTCAGCCTCAGTATAATAGGTAGGAAAAGTTAGGCTTTTTTTTTTTTTTTTTTTTGCCAATCTGCTAGTGTTCTTGCAACAGCTGCAATGAGAGTAGACCTTTGACAAATTGTCTGGTAAACTTTTAAAAAAACATTCTCTAGTTTTGAGTGTCAAAAACATTGTGAACAAATGGAAAATTAAATGCACTAATAATGTTTTTCTGACATTCTGCAGTGACCCAGATTGCTTGAAAGCCTTCATAGGCAATTTGTTGAGTCAATTTCTCAAACTTTTCTTCCTGTTGACAGTGTTAATTTATAAATAAAATAAATAAATAGTGTTGTTGACAACATTTCCATAAGTGCATTCTAAGTAACAACAGCACAGTCCTCAGAGGCTGAACTGCTAAATAGCCTAAAGCTTGTTAAAGCTACATCAACAAGTTATCTCCTTTCTGTGACGTTAATAATGCTCATTTATAAATAAAGTATCCTTTTATTTAAAACATGTTGTTGCTTAGTAAACATGTATTCAATATAGCACTAGCCCTATCCTTAGAGGGCAAATTACTGAATCATTTGTACATTTCAAATGGTCTCAAAAATACACCGAAGTTATTGCTGTTGCAGTATCCATGGCCGAGATGGCTATCAAAAATGATCTGGCATGTTTCGCATGTTTCACTACTATTAAATTATTTAAAATACAAATCTTACACAGCCATTTAACAACGACACATTTAGATGAACTTTTTAAAATGTTTTAATGTAAATTAATAATGTTGAAGAAGACATGAAAAACGTTGAAAGAAAGGGAACAGAATACATTATATAAGATTATTATAGCCTAATAGTTACTTTGTTTTGCTATTTGTCCATCTCGCTACATACAGTATGTAGAATTCAGAAACCCTTGTTATTAGCGACACCGGTGGCCGTTCAGTGAATTGCATCTGGGAACTTATTGCTCGTGCTGGCACTCATGCACATGTAACGTACAAGAGACTGAGCGTGATTCAAGTCCCCGATATACTCACGGCAAAATTATTTTTTGTTTGTGGATTTTTTTACGAATTTTGGTGGCTAATTCGTACGAATTCATACAACCTCACTCATACGAATTCGAACGAATTTTGCTAAATCGTACATACTGTATTTTACGAGTTGCCCAATTTGTATGAATTCATACGAATGATGTACCCCTGACCCCGCCTCTAAACCTACCCATCACTAGGATTTAGACAAATCGTACGAATTAGACACCTTTTACTCACTCGTACGAATTGGTCGCAAGGTAGCGTTGCGTCAATGCTGCTGAGAACGACGATTAGATGAATCTGTAAATATGTGCTGTGCGCTTTCCTCTAATGAACAAACACACGACAATTAAAAAACAATGACAGCGATGAGAAAACAGCAATTAAGAAATCATCTGATCATAACAATGAGGATATGTTTGCACAAGCTCTGCAATTCACCGGCATCATGTCGACAGATGATGAGGTAGGCTAAATAAAATGACACTGTTATGATAGTTTGATTATAAAGTATATTTGAGACTTCAGATCTGGCTATGTGAGGCTATGTTTTAAACTAATCCCTTTTCTTTGCATGACACATTGACATTACAGTACACAATGGCTCTTTCTGCATTATCCTGAACATTGTATAAGCATTCATTTCATGTGTCATTGAACAAAAGAGGCTCTCGGCCTTGTTTTTTAAAGTTTTGTTACAAGCTGTTCAAACCTTGGCAAAAAAAAAACCAAACAACAACAATTAAAATATGAAAAAATCTTGCATATAGCCTGTTTAAACGAAATGAATAAATACCCGTGAATGGGAAAAATAATACAAATATCATTATTTAATAAAATGTTCATTGTATTGGGCCTGAAAAGACAGGGGACATGTTTGTCACCATATGATAATGATTTATCACACAACAGTGAGCCGTCAATATCTGCTCGGGATTGTGGGTATATCAGGCCTTATCTTGAATCAGATGGTATGTTGACTGTAGAATCGTACAGTATCCGAAACTAAGGCTGAGGGGATTCATCTAATTCATTTATGAACTATATTGATTCCGTTGTCAAGATTTCTATTTGTTGTAATTCCCATAGCTAATGCATTACACTTGTCAACTCATGTAATATCAAAAGTAATGAGATTCAAGCCGACGTTTTTTTTCTCTCAGAACACGCATGCATACGGTACACGCACCTCCAGGACACGCATTCTCACCCCAGTTCATTTGAAAACACAGCGACAACTTTCCTGGAAAACAAAATTCCATCTCCATAAACAATGAGATTATTACAGCGAGATCAAAGCCATGGCAGACAGTGTTGGTGGATCAACAGCAAAGCATTTCCTCACACCGCTCTGTTATAGGCCCAATTCCGGCCAGGTGGGGGATAAAAACGCCTGTGGCAATCTCATCGCTCCGAGGTCAATTTGGAATTCTGCTCAGGCCGGTTGCATGCAAGTTGCATGGCTGTTGCCGTGGGAGGCTTAGAACAATATGTAGCAACAGCATCCATCAAGACCTTACCGAAGTAAGCCACAGATCCCAGATTGGATCTCAGATTTGTGATTAGCGGACAATCTTGGCCCAGAACATTGAAAAAAAAAGACTTTTAAACTTTATCCTGGATTATACCCTGTCTCACACACTCTATCTCTCCAGGGAAAAGCCATGGTCGACAGCATCTTGAAAAAAGTTGAAAAATAGGGATTTGAGACGGCATTCAAAAAGATAAATAATGAAATGTTCAGGGTTTAAAAATAAATCAACAATCAGTTGTTTATGACCTGTTTGACATTGAAATGAGTCATAATCAGCGCAAATCTGATTGAACCTATGACCGGATTTACAGTATGCCGATTGAGGGATCATTAAATCATTATTCCAGTTCTTCTAATGAGATTTTTAATTAGTTGAAACATCAATGTGAGCATGATGGGATATTTGTGTATGCACACAAAGCATGAGAAGTTTTGATAATCACAAAACAAGCACCATCTGCCTACACCATGTCTCTTTGAAATGATAGAGAAACACCATTGCTAGTATTTGACATGTTTAAATATTAAATTCATCTAACAACCAAAGTCTCTTTTTTTTTTTTGGCTACGAATGATTACAGAACGGATTGCCAATATGCTTCTGGAACTACTGGATTACTAAAGCGCTTTATTCTCAGTTTAAAAGCCATTGTGGAGATTGTGTACTTCTTGTGCTTCAATGAGAGCAAAACATTTGCTTTTTTTGCGTCTCCTGAATACTTATTATGATGCCAGTTGTGCCTTATTGCTAGCAGTGACCTCATTTATTTTACTGAATAGGAAGGTTATGACCTTTTGGCAACTAAGTACACTTGCTGCGTTTCCATATTGAGCAGATTAGCGCCTCGCAAGCGGAACTCTTGACCCTAATGCTTGACCTTGAGTTGAACAAAACACATTTGTCCCTCTACTGTACTGTATGTGTGCATGCGTTCAGACACTTTCTCACACAGACAAAAAAACAACAAAAAAACAACAGCATGAAAAGAACAGCAACAAAAAAGAACTGACCTAAAGACCTCAACTGATCTGAATGAATTATGAGATGATGTTTACAAGATGGAACCTGTCATATTGACAATGGACATATGAACTGTAAAACCGACAGGTTCCGAATACTAAACCTTATTCGATTAAATATAAGAGTATAAAAGGGATGTGGAGGGAACACAGGTTTGGTTCGCTACCTGTAATTTACAAATCTTCCAATAAATGACTATATGGTACAGTCATGGTATCAGATGGGGATCCCACAGTTGATCTCACTTTGATATACAAATTCTACTATATTATGTCCAAAAACATGGTATCATGTCAAATGGGGTTATTTTAGTTTTGTTTATATTCTTTTTTAATATTCATTATTATTTCAAATGAGTTGAATCAAGATTTGGTATCATGGCAAATCTGAACATTGTATGGTGACATTGGTGAGATTTCTCCTGAAACGTTTTTTTAATTTTTTAATTTTTTAATTAGAATCTTTTCTCAGGAAACTAAACTTCAGCACGAGACTCTTTTTATCCCGTTCTCTTATAGAACTGAAATATTATAAACATCTCATCTGTGATGAAGGATTGATATTTAATTCTCACATAAATTATGGATTTTAAAGAGACAGACCATCATTTAAGATCATAATCATAATTAAAAATCATAATTTACTCACCCTCACATCATTCCAAAACAGCATGACAAAAATCAACATACGTATCAAATATGATATAAGGTGAAAAATGACCTTAGTTAGTAAATACTTGTGGAGTATTATCTAAAAATGCACAGATTTCCCGAAAGTTTGCTCAGAATAATTGGATTCAAAGCGTAACTGTTTTTTTTTAATTATAATACAGTTATGTGGTGATTGTTTGACTGAAGCTTAAATGATCTTAATAATATATTTAATGAAATTGAAGTAATTATTCTTAACTGATAAACAAAAACACAAGTCTGATAAATTACTCTGTCTTTTAAAAAAAGATATCTTTCAAAGATAATATAAATGGATATAATAATGACTCATTTTGCTTTTAGAAATAATAGAAAAAGAAGTTTGATAGAGGTATGGCATTGATAGCAGCAGCACTGGTCTTGATAATATCAATATCGAATTGAAAAGAATACAACAGGAAAAGATTGTTCGAATTATTTGAACAAGCTCCACTCAATTTTGGTGGGAAGGTATTAATTTATGCAGTGACCCAAAATGTCACAGGCGCCGACATTTTACTCTCTCAGCGTGACACAATGTTAATCAAAACAGCAGAAGACGAGACCTTTTCTTTGTTAAAATAAGTTCTAACATAATTAGAAAAAGCCAGTTGGGGGCAGGTTGGAGAGAGATTACAGATGATTTTATGGAAACACACACATACACACGCCGAGAAAAAGAGAGACCTTTAAATACCCTGTTTATCCTCCATCAGTAATTTGGAGGGGAGCTCTCTATTCCTAATTGAATTGTTCTGTTTCACAGAAAAAATGGCCACGCCTGGGCAAGCTTACATAGTGCTTTTCAGATTGTGTTTGTATATGCACGCCTGTGGGACTCAATAGTGGAGCTGACCATCTGGAAAAAGAAAAGCTCTTTCAGTGGCGATATGGCTGGAGTTTATGGACTGGCGGGCTGCAAATGAACATTATCTGTGAGCACATCCCCGTCCAGAGAAGGACTTCTAATAGACAGTGTTTACCAACATCGTTCACTTCGAGCACTCATCTGAAACAAGGACACACACTCGCACACTCCCACTGACCTTCTTTTGCACCGCTACTCCAATGGAGGTTGGTGGGATTTACAGCCGTTCACACACATTAAGCTGTTGCACTAAACAAATTAAGATTTAAATTTAAGGTAATGTGCAGTCACATGTAAAATACACACTCGCACGCTTGCCGACCTTCCCGCGCTTGTGTTTTAATGAGGTGATGCGATTAATGGATCCTGACTCTGGAACACACACACACACACACAGCGGGCATCGGAGCATAGCTACCTCTGCATTCTTCCATGAGCTGAATCCCAATCTTTCTTCAAGTCCATTCTGAATAGACCTCTCGTTATTTATTCAAAATAATTATGACTGTGCATTTCAAGAAGCCGTAACCTGGCAACCGTTACTTCAAGAGGAAAAAAAACCCACCAGCGCTGAGAACAAAAGAGAGAGTAAGAGGGAGATTATTAGCGAGCAATGCTAACACTACTGCTCATAATGTAGTTAAGGTTAAGGATTTTAATAAAGTAAAGTAATGAACTCATAACTCCACACGTTTTGTGCTGTGGACTTGATTAACACTTCAAATTGTGTGACTTGTCGAGGACAATTGTGCTATTATTTTCAGAGTGATCAGACTTTTTTGTCTCATAGACACTAACATGCGTGTTCCACACATACACATTCCTGTTCCAGGAAGGGAGCACAGACATGTTTTTTTTTTTAAATGTAGATTTTTCAAATGTTTTCACATATAAACATTGATCAGTGAACATAAACAGAAGCTCAACCGGACATGCTTGACGCAGGAGAACAAATGGTTCTTGCGGAAGCTCAAACGTGCTGTTTTCTGAAGATTACTGAATCTCATTACTTTTGAAGGGTTTTGAATGACATGAGGGTGAGTAATTAATGCAGAATTTTCATTTTTGGTGGAACTATTCCTTTAATGCAGAATGAAAGTAATAGGAAGCAAAATATCACTGAGACTTGGGCCAGTGAGTAGCCACCTAGCATCCACTCAGAACACGCTAGCAACCGCGTAACAACATGCTAACAGCCATTCATCTGAATTTCTCTGAATTGGACGGTTGCTGTGGTTCAGTAGTTCAGAGGACATTTAAAGGAACAGGCAATGAGACAAGTCAGTCACTTTCTTCCCAACAGACACCTCTCGTCCACTCTGACCGCATACACAGACTAAACCAGGACGACAGAGGCCTCGGGCCTTCTCACTATTTTTCCCCGGACTGTTCTTCGGCTGTCCTTATACTGTTTCTCGTCACACTGTCCGCACATCCTTCAAACAACTCAAGTCTCCACATACACTCTTACTCTTTGTCCTTCTTTTGATGCTCTGAAATACACACCTTCCTCAGTTTATTTTTACATCTTCATGTCCCAGCAAGCCTATATATATATTTTTTTTTTTCATTGTCATTTGCCACATTTTGCTTTGCTATACTATTACCATTTCTATTCTACCGTCTACCAGAGACAAACTAAACAAATGTTAGAGCTAATCTAGGCATTAACATGATGACAACATTAAGGACACAGATGATAACCGAATGTTTTTTTTTCACAGCATTTTGATATTTGCCCATCATAATTATGGCCATTCGGTGCAAAGGGCCCCAGCATCTGGCTGTACTCTGAAAAGGGCAATGAGCTATTCCTTTACACTCGCTGCTGCATTATTACACATTAAAAACTCATGAAGCCAGGCCAATATGGCCAAGCACATAAATATATATCGCACAGATGCATTGCAAGCATTCATACACGGACACACACACATACACACACAGCGTTCAATCGCCACCTGACGTAAACGGCTCCAACCCCTTAACCGGAAAGCAATGGGAACGTTTAAAAGAGATTCAAGGGCCCACTTGGGCAGTAATGCCAGTGACATTATCGAGAAGTCATTTTAAGGGTCCAGCAAGACCACATGGAACACAGTAAAATATGAGCAATAAACCCATTGGGATCATCTAGAAGTGATGTACACACACATACATATTTTAATATGTGTATGTGTGTCTGCATGTTGTTTTGTATGTGTGAATAGTGCTGGGTATTGGCACACAGAGCGTTTGTTCAGCCAGTGCTACTAGCTGTACTCAAGGGAGTGACAAACGATACATGTACATGGTTAAATTACAGTAAACACACACACACACACTGATGTTCATTTTTATATTTTTCATTAAGACATATAGTATAGTACGTTTATTAAGCCGTTTGGGACATTTGGCCCCCACAACCTGCCCACACATGCACCCAATCATAGTCTGAACTTTAAGGAAAGAACTATGTCTATGTATGCATTCAAATACATGTAGCCATTAACATATTACTCGTGGCATTTCATAAGAATTAATGTGCTTGACAGTGAGTCATTCACTTCTTAATTTTCTCTCTCCTTATATTACTGGATGACCAAATGTGTTTGGGTGACCTTTTATACGGTCCATTTACAAAGCATAAGTCCTATTAAAGGACCTCTTTCCATTTCCACATTATTCGTGTCCGTTGTGCATCATCTGTTGTAATGTCAAATCTTTTACCGCTTCTTTCCACTCTATCATTCATTTGACAAACAAGACTTGAGGTCGCGCTGGCTTGTTTGTTCGATGTGTCATAATTATTATGAATTTAAGATTATTTTGAATGCCCTTTCCTAAATTAAAACCATTAGGCTTTAAGTAAGCCATAAACCAGTGCCACCTTTAACATGAATGATTTAAAATGTTTTAGCAATGTAAAAAAATAAGTTTCAGTATATCTGTCTTTCTGTCTATCCATCCATCCATCCATCCATCCATCCATCTGTCGGTCTCTATCTACAGTATCCATCTATCCATCGAACGGTCTATCCATCTATCTATGTTTCGAACTGTCTATCCATCTATTCATCTGTTAATCCAACTGTCCATTTATTCATCCATCCACATATCGACTGAACTGTCTATCCTTATTTCTACTGTAACAATCCATCCATCCATCTACCTTTCAAACTATCTATCCATCTACCTATCGATTGAACTTTCTATTATTCTATCTACTGTATTAATACATCCATCGAATTGTCTAACCGTCTACCTATCGATTGAACTGTCTATCCTTCTATCTACTGTATCCTTCCATCCATCCATCCATCCATCCATCCATCCATCTATCAAACTAACCATCTACCTTTCAAACTATCTTTCCATACCTATTGATTGAACTTTCTATTCTTCTATATAGCCTATTGTATTAATACCAACGCATTCTCATCCTTTGGCGTCATATAAGTGACGCCTGACAAAACGTCGAAATACTACGCACATGGCACCCTTTAGCGTGAATATAACACGCGAAGTGATAGGTAGGTTTAGGTGTGTTGTAGGGTCTGCGTCTCATATTCACGCTAAAGGATGCCAGTCAACTTTATGACGCCTTGGGTTCGCGTGTTATATTCACGCTAAAGGGTGCCATGTGCGTAGTATTTCGACGTTTTGTCATATAGCGTCACCTATATGACGCCAAAGGATGAGAACGGGCTGATTAATACATATATCCATCCATCAACTTGTCCAGCCATCTACCTATCGATTGAACTGTCTATTCTTCAACCTACTCTATCCATCTATCCATCCGTACATCCATCCATCCGTACATCCATCCATCCAACCACCCATCCATCAGTACTGAGTGTCCATTAGTAAGGATTAAGGAGTACTAATGAACATATACTTAGTATGTACCTACTTGTAATTGTTTTGTAAACACATTGACATTTTGATAGTTATTGCTTTCATTAAGTAGATGAACATGTAATATGTGAACCATGGGCATTGCGATGCAAAGTTTTAGCATTTTCCCCAACCATACAGACATGACATAGCAGAAAGGAAGCCTGGCTGATACTGAAGCGATAACCAGTGTAGACTAGAGTGCTTTGCCCAGGCATCAGTGATAAACTTTACATAAGCTGCTTTCTCTTTTGACTTGGAAGTGATTATAGCGTTGTCGTGCCACTCCTGTGGTGTAAACAAAGCCAGACGATTAAAGCACTAATGCTTTTATGAAGAAGCCAGGCTGGTGTTCTATTGTGTGATTTCCCACTCCACTCAGTTTAAATCTATGAAACCTGAAGAGATTATGCATGTAAAGACATATTAATACTTTGATCTTCTAAAAGATTTAATCAAAATCATTGCAAATTATTATTTTTTGAGGTAAGGATTGTTGGAGACCACAGATGCACAAGCCCAGGTTATGACTTCATTGCTGCTTTCTTAAAGGATCAGTTCACACTAAAATGAAAATTATCATTATTTACTCACTCAGTGAAAAATTTGCTTTGATTCTGATAAAACATGTTATCATAATCTTTTATCAGCTGTTACCTTAACATTTCTTTTTAATATCGTTTCACGTCACAAGAGCATTTGTTGGCTTTTAGATCCGACAGTCCCGTTTAGTATGGAAGCAATAATAAATATCAGTGTTTACTTTCGATTGAATGTGTGATCAGGTGTGTTTCTGAGGGTACACAGGCTCTGATATCCAGAGTGTTTCTGAATGTGTGCACAGCTGGCTTTAAGCCTTGGTTTGGGCTAATCGCACCCCTGTTGCGTTTGTCATTACTCCACCAGATAAGACTAGCCTGGATGCCAGCTCGAAACCCACCCACAAAATTTTTTGGACGGGAAGTTCGGTCTGGACTCGATCCATTGAGGAGTAATTATGATCGGTTCAGAATTAGTCGAGCCAATCAAATTGCCGGGGCGGGCTTTATACGATGATGGACAGATGATCTGCAGTTACGTAATCATCACGTTATCAAAGAGCGCTTGGGTTGAACTGGTTTCCCTCAAAGATGACTGCAGCTGGAGAATTGAGATGTATAGATTCCGCTATTGCGTCTGTTGTAAAAGAAATCGACAGCACATTCATTTTAAAAGACGAACAGAGAACTGCAATCAAGGCATTTGTCGATCGGAAAGATGTGTTTGCCGTCCTTCCTATGGGATTCGGCAAAAGTTTAATTTATCAGCTGGCTCCGATGGTCACTAAGAAGCTGGGACGCAATGAAAACCCTGTGGTCGTTGGGGTTTCTCCTTTGGTCGCACTCATGGAGGACCAAGTAAAAGAAGCAACACTCATCATTTTACTACTACTTCCAGCGTGCGTGTAGTTGAGCTCTGTTGACAACTTTGCGTAGCTCATAAAAAAAAAAAAAACACTTACTGCGTTGCTCTGATTGGTTGTAGGTCTATCCTATTTTTTTTTTCCTGGTTCGGTTAAGACACGCCTCATAATCAAAGCCCTATGGAGCAGTATCAGACTCACATTCTGACTAGAAAATGAGTATGACGAAGTCAGGCTAAGATAAGACACTTTTCAGCCCCAAACTCCTCTCCCACTCTGCAAATTGTTTTTATTTACTGATTGCCCTATAAACGTTCTTAATATTGTCTTCAAATTCAACCAGAACCTTCTTCTATCCCTAGACCCCTATGATCAAATCTGCACTGATCCTCCTCATTGCTCACTGATGGTGGCAAAATATCCGAAAGTTGCATTTAAATCCTAAAACGATTTAAATCCTGAAGCGATTTTCCAAAGATAATCCTGTCAGTTGTTTGAAACAGTTTGCAGCAATGGTGTTATATTTCATTAGGCAACGCTACACCTGTCCAAAATGGCACAAGCACAATCTGCCAGATGGCAAAAACAAAGTCCATTGTTGCATTGGAACAAATGTAGTGAGTGAAAATCCTTGCATTTTTTAATAATTTGATATAATCATAATAATAATCAGCATAACAATTTATCTGAAAATCTGAATAAGAACAAGATCTATACGGAGTCCCTAATAGGACATGGTAAAGGAAAAAAATGAAATGATGTCAATGCTTTTGCGTTCTTTCGCAAATGTTTGAGTTCTTTGCAAGCACACGCAAAGTTTCTTTGGGGAACGCAAACATTTTGCGAGGGACCACAAAGGTTTTGTGAGCGAATGTAATAGCATTGAAATATGTTTTTTCCACCCATCTCATATTTTTACCATCACCATGTCCCTTTAAAGGCTCCGTAGATCTATACCTCAAATTTATTTATTTTATTTTATTTTTTTGCATTAGTGATCTAAAATAGAGCAAAATCTTACATATTTCTAAATTAACTTGTGTTTAAAATTATTCAAAATACATACAAAGTTCTATCACTCTAGATAGCGCAGGCTAATAGGTCCTTCACTCAACCTGCTTGAAATCACATTATTCTCTATAGGGCACAGCTGATTGGTTCCTGCTCAGCATTTGCAGTTCTTACCAGATCAAGAAAATATGATAATTTAACACCAATTTGATCATCTACACTGGTTACCTATTAAGTTCCGTGTCGATTACAAAGTATTGCTACTGACCTATAAGGCCCTAAATGATTTAGCTCCTGTGTATTTAACCGATCTTCTATCGCCCTACTATCCATGACGTTCTTTAAAGGAAGAGTTCACTTAAAAATGAAAATGCTGTCATCATTTGCTTACCCTCAGGTTGTTTCAAAACTGTTTGGATTTCTTTCTTCTGCTGAACACAAAGGAAGATATTTTGAAGAATGCCGGTAACCAGACAGTTGATGGACCCCATTGACTTCCATAGGAAAAAATCAACTGTTTGGTTATCGGCATTCTTCAAAATATCTTCTTTTGTGTTCAGCAGAAGAAAGCAATTCATACAGGTTTAAAACAATGTGAGGGTGAGTAAATGATGAAAGAATTTTCGATTTTAAGTGAACTATTCTTTTAAGGTCACAAAACTCTGGACTTTTTGTAGTAGCGATATGTAATCCACTAAATGAGGGGGAGCATTTTCGCATTTGGCTCCTAAACTCTGGAATAAGCATCAAATTGTGCTGTTAAATACATATATTGGTATGTATTTTCTTGATGTACATTTTTAGTTATTGATTGAAACTACAATAACGCACACTACAGAAGTTATAATAAGATAAGTGCACACATTTCTAAAGGATTCCTCGCTCTGTAATATTTTAGGTCAAGACGAAATTAAAAAAATTGTTTTGCAACCTAAAATCCTTGATTTCATTATAAAATGCCTAAAAGGCACAGATGATAAATGCTTTTGAAATGTTACTTGAACCTTGAAAGTTGCCTTGAACTTTCAGATCCACAGCAGCAAACGGTTTGATTTTCCAAAAGCACACAAGAAGTATTTGTGTTTTATGCTTCGGTTTGTAGAATTCGCTCTCAACAGATCTTGATGAAGAGTCAAACGACAGTCCACGGGGGTCAACGGATCATTTGTCCTCATCTATATAAACTGCCCTCTGAATGAAATACAAAAACCACAGTGCTTAACAACAGGTTTTCGAAGAAAACGATTTATATATGATTGTAATAATTTAAGGCACGAGATAAAATCCGGCTCCGGAGCACATGCTTAGTTTTACAGGAAACACAAATGGCTTTGTTTCATAGCTCATTTGCAAAAGCAGTGAATGAGGCTCGATTGAAACATATTGCCTCAGGAGCTAATTAAAAGAGACGGGGGATGCTGTGTCTTGGTTATTGATGCCTGTTGACAGATGTGGTGGTTTTTCCGTATCACTCACTGCTCTTTCCATCTCTCTCTCTTTCTTTCTCAGTGTTATAAAGCACACAAATAGCACCTAAGGCATGTGGTTTCCACTTTGCTTACCAAACGAATCTCATTTGCGATAGGTGGAGTGTTGCCTAACATATTTGGAAGTGCCAGCGAGCTGAAGATGTTATATTAGCATAACAAATAGCCGACATCCCTCCAGATACGACGGCAGCCGATCAGAGCCGAGCGATGTGAACTAGAGCGACGGTTCGTTCATTAAACACGTTCATTTGGCACCGTGCAATCCCTGAACGCGGGCGAAAGACTGGCGTGTCTGTTTTTAGATCCCTGACCTGCTTCTGAGGAAATAGAGCTGTAATCTGTCAGACAGGAGCTCGGTCTACCCGCAGATTAATTGAATTCTCTTAAATACATGGTAACCCAGTCAGGTCAATTAAATCATTCAGTGTAATCACAAAACTGTTGTTCACTAATAGGAAAAAGTGGGTGTATGTGTGTGAGAAGGATAGACTGAGAGAGAGAGAGAGAGTCCTTAGATTTTCGCTTTCACATGTTGATCATTTCGGATCTGTGGTCACTATGACATCCAAAATGAGGCGGTTAATTATAAGTCGCTAAGTGCATTTACTTAATGAAGAGGATCTGGAAAGGGACACATCGATCCATTAGCATCAGCATATGAATCAGTCCTTCACTGGTCTTTGATGGAGTTCACCTGTAGAAGAACCATGCAGAGGACACTAGACACGTGACATTTGGTGTCATGAACCTCCAACCTAATGCAACATGTCTAATGCCTACACAATATCAGCCTGTTTTTGCCACAGTCTGTCTGACGTATGCTGTCGTGGTGATTTGTAAACGACAATGGTCTTAGGGACGCAAGAATCGGTCGTATCATCTCATACAGTGTGCCATAGTGGATGACAAACAATGGTGCGTCTGCGACGCTTCACAACGCCATGACAGAAAGACTACCATGTTTAATGTGGTGCTCTTCTCGTGTCGGTCACAAATTAATTTAAACGAAATGAATGTACTATATTTTAGTTTGATAATGTTTTTTATTTAATATTTTGTATTTTTAGGAGATTTTATGGTACACAATTATATTTACGCTGTATTTATAATCCATTTATTAACTTTTTGGACATAGAACTTAAACTGTCGGAAATATTGAATGCTTTAGGGTTTGAATAATGTCCTTTATTTTTTTGTGTGCTTAAGTTTGATCTCTTTTCAAAGACGACACTAGGCAGATTATTGCTGAAGTGAAAAAAGTTTTAAAAAGTTAACTTAAAAAAGTTACATAATTTTACGTTTATTGTTATGAAAAATGTGCAAAAAAACTATTTTCAATTTTTATATGAAATAAATATTTTCAAAAACATGTTTTTGTACAAGTACCAAAAGTTTTCACTAGATGAAATTCGTCTCCCATTCATTTCCAATGCGGTCATTTTTAGACCGCATTGAGCACAAGTGTGACTATTTTTTTCAGGACCATTTAACTTGTTTGAATAATGTCCTTTATTTTTTTGTGTGTGTGTTCACGAAGCAAGTGCCAAAACCTTTACAAAGTTTTGTACCAATCCGATGAAGAAAAAAAAATTGGTCAAGAATGACAGAAGAGCACCAGAGGGTTAAAAAAAAATAAATCCGCAGTCCGCGACGGGCTGAATTTGACCAATAGGAGCACAGAAGCTCTTCCGTGCATAGCTTTCAAACATGGAGAAACAAAAGAGAGACAATGATATTGGTGCTGGTAGGTGGAATTATGTGTCACGATGCGGTAGAAACGAGGAGGAAGCAGGATCCACATGCAGCACACTTTATTCAATAAACTGAAAACAATACAAAGACTCAGACCAGGAACAGGACTCAGGAGCAGTACAACCAACATAAACAGTAACACCACAAGAACTCACAAAGACTGGACTAAAACACAGGGCTTAAATACAAGGCCAAACAAGCTAAACAAGATAACAAGGGGGCGTGGCTAATCTGAAACACCTGGGGAGACTAATAAACATGACAGGGAACTGCTAAATATGAAAAGACAGGGGAACACAGATTGACATCACAACATAGCCCCCCCTCTATGGGCGGTTCCTGACGCCCATCAAAACCGGAAACACAGTTCGGGAGGGTGGTGGAGGGGAGGCGGTCCCAGGGGAGGGATGGAGGTCCAGGTCCGCGCAGGGAACGGGACCAGGGACTTGCTATGGCAGACCTGGGCCATGGAACGTGGGCGGACCAAGGCCATGGAACGGAAGAGGGCCTGGAGACTGAGTGAGGACTGGTGGCCAGGGGAAGCAGGCTGTGCAGGCGACCAGGGCGGAGCAGGCTGTGCAGGCGACCAGGGCGGAGCAGGCTGTGCAGGAGATCAGGATAGACTACGCAGTTCAGGGGGCCAGGGTGGAGGAGGTTGTGCAGGCGACCATGGCGGAGAAGACCCCTCGAGTGGCCCTGGCGGAGGAGACCCTTCGGGCGGCCACGGCAGAGGTGACCATTTGGGCGGCCACGGCGGAGACGACCATTCGGGTGGCCAAGGCGGAGTAGACCCTTTGGGCGGCCATGGCGGTGTAGACCCTTTGGGCGACCATGGTGGAGACGACCATTCGGGCGGCCATGGCGGTGATGACCATTCAGGCGGTAGAGGCAGAGTAGACCCTTCGGGCGGCCATGGCAGAGAATACCCTTCGGGCGGCCACGGCGGAGATGACCCTTCTGGTGGCCGTGGGCCCTTGAGGCCTATGGCCACCCCCCAAAAAAATTCTTGGAGAGAGTGACAGAGTCAGGAAGAGCCTCTGGGACAGGCTCTGGGACAGGAACACACACCGGCTCAGGAACAGACACCGGCTCAGGAGATACTGGTGCGACGGCGGCCATCTTGTCCGGGGACACTGGCTCGGCGGCGGCCATCTTGTCCAGGGACACTGGCTCGGCAAACGTGGCGTGGACGGTCTCTGGCTCGGGACGTGTACTGTCTCTGGCTGGGCAGACGAGACATGAACGGTCTCCGGCTGGGCAGACGAGACGTGAACGGTCTCCGGCTGGGCACACGAGACGTGAACGGTCTCCGGCTCGGTAGACGGGACGTGAAGCGCAGGCTCGGCAGGGCTGACGTGGACCTGTGAAGGCTCTGGGCTGGACGTGACCAGCGGTGAAGGCTCTGAGTGGACAGGCTCGGGCTGGACATGCTCTGGCTGGAAGGGCTCGGGAGCGATGGTTCTCTTGGCAGCACGAGCTGACATCAGCGGGGGATCAGCCACGCTGGAAACAAGTCCTGGACGGCCATAGACCGATTCGATGGCTGGCTTGATGGTTGGCGTGACGTGGAGAAACTCAGGCTCGGCTAGGTTTACATGAAGAAACTCAGGCTGGACAGGCTTTGTAAGGCTGACGTGAAGGAACTCAGGCTGGACGGGGCTGACGTGAACTGACGTACTGTGAGCTTGCGGGGTGTTTCATCGGCCAAGCCCACAGTAAAAGCTGAACCGCTCAAGTAAAGGGCCAAGTCGATATACCCTTCTAGGGTCCAGCCGGTATAGTCGTCCGGCATTAGCTGAGCAACTGCTGGATCCATCTTTCGGTGAGTTCTTCTGTTACGTTTTGCGTGGTTTTGCGTGGTTGAAGCAAGGGATGAAGCAGGATCCAACTGCAGCACACTTTATTCAATAGACTACAAACCATACAAACTCAGACATGAAACCAGACTCAGGAACAGGATTCAAGAATAGCCACAACCAACATACACATAAACAATCAAACAAGAACTCACAAAGACAGGGCTGAAACACAGGGCTTAAATACAAGGGACAAACGAGCTAGACAATATAACAAGGGGGCGTGGTAAATCCGAAACACCTATGAACAATGATCAGACAATTAACAAGACACATGCAATGGAGGAAAGGTTTTGTGGAACTATGGCAATAATACTTCAGCCTTTATGATGTTTCCTCGAGGGACGTATAGCACGGCAGAGTGAAAAAAAGACAAATGTTGGCGAATGATAGCAGTGGCGCTTCAGCATTAAGCTAACATGACACTTCGGTCGCTGTTTGTTTACTCTCGTTTCTGGAAGTCGGTCGCTAGTTCCACCTTCTCGATGAAGACACACGTCTTTAAAGGCGGCAAGCGATGATTGGTTGGGAAGCAAAGTGTATAGTGTGACATGTTTCTTGTCCACGACACAACAAGAATTCAGGAGTCAAAATCATATAATCTGACACAATAACTATCAAAACAGACAAAAATACTGTGTAGTCTGAACACGACATAAAGGTGCCTAATTTGATTAGAAAACAACGCTGGAGGAGAGGATTGTCCTTTTTAGAGCTTGACAGCTGTGGTCAGTATGGACAGATGTTATGCATCAAGATCCCTTTGTGTTTCAGGGAGAAAAAAATAACAGCATATGGTTGGTTTTCTTTAACTGTGTTGTTATTGTTATCTAGAACAATTAAAAAAAACATTTAAGTTAATTGACAAAGTTGAAATAAAAAAATATTAGATTTGTAAGGAAATGAGAAATGTTGACTTGCAACTTACAGAAAATAAGTACTAAAATTAGTCAATTTTTAAATTAAAATTACACTGAATATATACAAATAAAAGCTGTTGTAATCACAAGAGGGTGAGTAAATGAAAATATTTTTTTTTTGGGGGGGGGGGGCTGTTTATTAAAACAACATTAAAAAGAGGTTCTTTCTTTCTTTCTTTCTTTCTTTTTTTCTTTCTTTCTTTCTTTCTTTCTTTCTTTCTTTCTTTCTTTCTTTCTTTCTTTCTTTCTTTCTTTCTTTCTTTCTTTCTTTCTTTCTTTCTTTCTTTCTTTCTTTCTTTCTTTCTTTCTTTCTTTCTTTCTTTGCAGGGGTGTCCAATAATCCTCCATAATCGGATTGGCAAATGTTAAACTGGTTGAATAATAAAATAAATAATTCACATCTATTAATTAAGCTGATAAAAATGCGACAAAAACAGGACCATACTACAATATGAACAGTTTAAAAAAAATGCTGTGAACACATTAATTTCTGCTTTTTTAATTATAATGCATAATGAAAAAACCTGAACTTTCGACTTTTTGCAATAGGCATTTTTTATTCTGTTATTTTCAATATATTTTGTGACAAATAAATAAAAACCAGAACAAAACATTAATTATACACAAATAGCCTAACAACATCCCAATAGAAATGAATAAATAAGTGATACTGCTTTAAAAGTGAAAAACAACAGGACAAGTGAACCTAAACCATGGGTCCTGTAATTTACTTGCCTTCATGTTGCTGTAAACACAAAGATGAGAGATCTCAATAATGTCAGATACCAAAATTGGCAAAACAAGGTTGATATTAGGGCTGTCACTTTTGTGAAAAAATCATGTTCGATTTTTGAGACGTAGTGTTCATTGAATCGATTGTAAAATCGATTTTCCCTGTCTAAAGACGTTTCCATTTTCATCACCAAATCCACAGACACCTACAGGCATTAGGACGAACGTAAAGAGGGCGCTTGAGACGCGCAAAAGTCAGCAATATTTCTGATGATTTATTGGCGTGAAGTTTCAGGCACAATGACAAACAGGAGCGCAACATTCAGGGATTGAAATGAACACCCTCCAACTCGCCAAATAAGGGTAAAAATGAACTTTGGCGGGAAACGCTGTCAAATCACGAGCCAATCTCGCGTGTTTCTATGTTTACTCACTTTCTTTGCTGTGGAAGTTCGTGTAAGCCAAATCTGCGCGGATTTAGTGCAAATACGCAACACGTGAGTCCTCATGATATATTAAATACAGCGTATAGCGCAGAATCTGTGAACTTACTTCTGGCTTACTTGAACACACACGTCACTACGCAACAAATAACGGCGCGCTTGTTCACTTGCATTGAAGTAATAGCGAATATTAAAAAGCATTTGGTTAACAGAAAAGACATTGTTATTTTCCAACATCCAATCCTTGCACTGTATTGATCTGTCCATCTAAAACACATTTTTGGTAAAAGAATAAATAAATAAAAAAGCCTGTTAAAATCGATTCCCTATTTTCGTTTTTGATACTTGTGTTGGTTGGTCCGATCGATTGTGCAATCGATTTTCGAACGTAAAGTGACAGGCCTAGTTGGTATGGTCTCAAACATTTCGTATCCAATTCTTCCAGACCAGATTATGCGACTTTTATTTTTGAGAGTGTGACATACTTTCAAAGAAACATCTACGCCCAAGTTGATACAGTACATGAAACATATATCTAAGAAATTGTTCTCCTCAAAACCTCCTGAGCTTTGAAAGAACAGCTAAAATCTTCCTCAGGCAACATCCAACAGTAGTATAAAAGTCACTTGACTTTAGTTTTTGAGACTAAACTTATATAGTATTCCAGGCATGGGTTGTCCTTTCCCTGTTCATAAATCCCCCTCAAAACTTCTCTCGTTCCCCACCTTCAATTCCCTCTCTCCTGCCTCTGTTGTCCATTCCTGCAACGTTTTAATCCCTATTGCTCGGGCCTGTCGCGCAGACAGTGCAGCATCTTGATACGGAGTGTCCTTCACTGTCACCTATCGTCTCCATACAAGAGGGACTTCTTATATCACCTGGACCCTTCGGCTGCCAGATTTATTGCCTTGGAGTGGGTTTAGGTGCTTGCGCCTTTCACTGATGATGTATTCACACTGATACACTGACAATCCGGGCACCTGAGAGCAGAGATGAGCTCCGGCCATCAATAAAGCCCATGAGGATTGGCAGACGGGGGCGTTTGGAAATGCTTTTTTGTTGTTGTGAGGAGGAGCCTGGGGGGTAAATTATTATGGTGGGCCAAGCTGGGAAAAATGAGTGTTATTTAAGAGTGACCTTGAGCTTTTTTGGAGACGCTATATGCCATGGAAAGTGCACAGAGGATGTGTGTTATAAATTATGGGGTGCGGCAGGAGGTTGTTGGCAGCGTTGCAGTGGGTTTACCGTAACGTACGGCCCATACAGGCATGCAAATGAACATATTGTGATGTAAAACCAATAGGGTGCGAAATAAATAATGATCGACAGATCGGAATCAAACAGCAGGCCTATGGGAGTGAAAGAGTGTGTGAGCATACATGCATGTCAATGGGTATATGAGCTGTGGTGTGTGTGTGTGTGTGTGTGTGTGTGTGTAATTATGGGCCAGCTGGTTGAGGGTATGGGGTCTGAATGATGACTATGACTGTCTATGACAGAACCTCCTTGAGGGACTGGGGCAGATATATGGGCACTTCCTGCTGAAGTTATTTTACTCATCGTGAGGATACAATACACAGCTCTATATTGCCTAAATTATACTGTAATGTTCCAAATTTCTGTCAAAATTTCAAAAGATCTGTCTTTGTAATTGATAAATAGATTGGTTGCCTGCTGAAATATATATATATAAAAAAGGCTTAAACCAGCCTTAACTGGATTTCTGGTCTTTGTTTGTCGCCAAACTGTTCAAGCTGGTCTGGTTTGATGGTTCTTGAAAAGATTTTGGGAGACCAGCCAACCAGCTTATTTTAGTTAAACCACCAGTTTTACTCAGTAGAGTAGTCTGGCCAAGCAGGTGTTCAAATGGTTTAGTTGGTTAATTGACTAGCTGAAAAATTAATAAAAGTCTTCTAAAACTACCAAAGTAAATAGCCTGATCAGTTTTGTGGACAAAAACTACCATGGACTGGCTTAAGTTTTTTAGGGGTTTTTTTCACAACAGGGTGATTTAAGTGGCACTGTAGGCAACTTAAAAGCATCGCTAGTTGAAATACAAAAATATCTAAAAAGTCTTAACACAAAGTAAATTAAATTATATATTAAATTGTATATAATAATAATAACAGTAATAATAATAATAATAATAATAATAAAGATATATATACATACATATATTGGGAGGTTTTTTTTTTGTTGTTCATATTGTATCTTGAATATAATTGTATTTTTGTCTTACTGCAAAAATAAATACATTAATAAATAAATCTGCCAATGCAGTAGGATAAAATACATTTATATCACTGGTTATACCCAGTAGATCACATTAACCAACTACCATGTTCTAAAAATCAGCTCGACCGCTTTATTATCAAGGTTTCCCTTCAGGGCAGAATTCACATAAAAGCTGCATAAATCATCCGTTATCTATAAAACACGCTCATTTGTCTGTGTTATGGACGCAAAGCCTTGAATTAGGGAAATGATTGCACTTCTCGATACATTGCCATATTCTTGTGATGGTGATGTTCTGTTTACTGCTGAAGAGACAGACAACAGTGCGTCAGGCTTTGCCAGCCTCTGCGCCTTTGCGATAATATCCCTCCATCATTGTGTTTGAGATGTTTGTCTTGGCACGGTTCATCTGTGTGCCCACATACTGTCTTGGTATGCTAAAGGCGTGCACATACACATTACGTTGTGTCTAATAAAGATTACGTTTGATAAATACCAAGCATGTCAAAACCTATGAAACATGATGCATGATAGAGGGAGATTAAACAAGTCAGGGAAGTGCTTCATACTTCTACATCTCTGCTCTTTCTTATCTTGCTAAATACGGAAAACATAAGTGGTTCACTTTTAAGAAAATGGGGATTCAATAATAAATTACAGTTGTTGATAACGCTTTTATTTGCATACACTGTCTGTATTCTTTAGCACACAATCCACTAAAGAAATTATGCAAATCGAATAACGACACAAATGCTTTCACCATCATTTGATGAATTTCGGCTGCCAGTATGAATAGAAAATGTCAATCTTTTTTTTTTTCTTTTTTTTTTGGCATGAAACAAACAAAAATAAAAATCAATAAATCACCCTATTTTCTAAATACATGTTATTTAGCTTATTTTGAATGATTCATCCAAGCATGTTTTTTTGGACCCTGTCATTTTTAATCAAAATGTCATAACTCAAACTTCCAGTCAAATGACAGACTTCTCTCTGCTAATGTATGGCGGACTTCTGCAATCATTTAGTCCACTTATAAAGCACAATAACTAGTGAGGCTCATTCACATAGAAAAGAATCTGCGCTAAAAAGAATTTAGATTTAACTTGATTAGAAATTCTCTTTATTTTCAGTCTAGTCACGAATTAAACCAAATTGTGAGTGGCTATAGTAGGGCTGCACGATAAATCGAAAGAAAAAAACGATATTGCGATATGGCTTGAAAGTGCAATTATCGCAAAGGTTGAAATAAACATGTGCTGGATGTTTCAGAGTGAAGCGTGGCACTGTGTTCTTACACACGAGCAGCTCATTATTCACGGATGTTTGTCTATTATTGTTGTTTTATAGCCATATTGACATATAATCAGAATTTTGGAAAGATAGTGTAGCTGTACAAACAACCAGCATACCTGGATGGCATTTTAAAATCCTAAATTGCAATTTTTAATCTTTTCCCAAAACATTCATCCTAGTCAAAAAGACGCAGGTTCTGTGTGAAATACTGTAAGAAAAAGTGTTCAATTCTTTAGTGATTTCAGTCCACAGTGTACAACGGTTTTATCTTGTACTGGGTTTCCTAAACTGGGGGTCACCAGACCTCTCTTTGGGGTGACCTAGTCTACTTGATTTTAGGGAAAATAATTATTTCATGAATAACTGAAATATAACTTCTTTCCTCTCTGAGAGAAATTAACTAATAACTACTGTTGCCGCTGGTTGCCGTCTGTCGGTGCAGTGTGAATTGGCCTTAAAGTGCCTTTTCTTAAATGAAAAGGGGTAATAAAACAAATGACTTAAAGGGTTTTCCTGAGAAAAAAAAAGGCTGAGAAGCACTGCTCTTGAAGACGTGACCGAAATAATGGTTTTAAAGACTTCTGTACAATCTCAAACATGTCCGCGATGCCTCTGAAGTTTCTTTTGAAGGAATTTCCCTTAAAAGCCGAACGCAACACTGAGCAGGACAGGCACAAATTGATCGATCAATGCCGAGGAGAAGGAAACAATAATTGGCCATGACACTTATTATTACAGTTTCTTTGTTCTCTTTCAAACCTCATTCCTCCCCTTTGTCATCTCCGTCTCTGTGTCTGTCTCTACCTACTTCCTCCCTCCTAAGTTGTCTTTTCTTGTCCATTCCTCTACGATAACTATGTCCTTCCCTTCTCTTGCTCTGGCTGTTGTGATCATTAGAGGTCATTGTAAGCAAGTGTGCAAGTGTTATTGAAATGCCTGCTCATATCAATGTGTGGGTGGAACTGAAGTGTTGACCCACAACCTGCCCTCCCTCCCGTTTTCATAAAACTTTGTCAAAATGAGCCAATTTGTTCACATAGAGACGTGATGAAAAAGGAATTGGTGCTGCCCCAGGGCCAAACTCTGAAAGCCAAACAAAGACCGCACAGTTCAGCCATAAACCGTCTGACGCTTGTGATCATCGCTTCTAGATTATTAATTTAGCTGCCCTCGCTTTTGATCGCAGAAGGACAGAGTTTTTATTAAGCTGTATTCACCATATGTAATAAAGTAATACATGGTCATAGTCGTTGCGCTTTCGGGAGTGTGTTGGTGGAAGTGTGACAAGGATCCCCAGGGGAAACTTTTATTGCTCAGAAGTTGTTCTTTCAGAGCTCGAGGGACTTAATGGAGTTCGCAGTCATTGTTCATTTATGCATCAACTTTGTCGCAGATGGTTGTCTTAAAATAAATTAGGAGAAATGAGGAGAAGATAGACAAAATGAGTCAATTGTTCACATGCAGTAGGAGTATAAATTGAGCATTCGAAAGCTTTGCTCATCATCATTTGGTCTTGGAAGAATTGTATGAGAAAATTTTGAGTTCATTTCGAAAATTCTGACCTTTGATTCCAGACCTTGGATCTTGGCAAATTGGAGGAAATGTTGAGATCTTTCCTGGAACTATATAGAACGCACTTTACATCTCAACACACTGAGATTAATAGGAAATAAAGTACAACACAAAAGAGTGAGTCACTAATCTGTGACTAAACCGTTCAGTTTTGTGAACTGAATCATCTGTTGTATTGTTGTTTTTGTTTACTAAAACTTAAATGATAAAACATTATTAATTGAAATAGAAATTAGATTGAAAACTTAAACTTAATAAACTTAAATGAAAATTAGAAAAGTTGCCTTAGCAAGTAAATTAAATCACTAATAAATAAATAAAAGTAAAGCTGAATATAAATACTTAAAGGCACATTATGTAGGTTTTTTTCGCCACAAGAGGGCGAGGTTTCCAACAATAACAAAGGCGTAGGTTGATGACGCAGTGATGAGCTGAATGATGGGACTTGCTGTCAAGCTGATGGATCTAATAATGTTTATGGATGAGTGCAAACATTCATGTTTTTTTAACATTACAGTAGTATGAAGCAGGTCGCGATTGCTAAAGAGACAGATATCACACGCGATTCCGCGGATATAAAGGAATAAGGACATTTAATTCTACCGAACTACCCGCAAGTGCTGAATTACTCACACAGGTCAGTTTATTAGATGAATTAACCCTCTGGGGACCAGAAACGCACCGGCGCGTTTTGCTCGTTTTTTTCACATAGCAGAAAAATAGACTTAAAGTACTACCATCATTTCTGTTCATATAGAGTTAAGAAATATGAGAAAATAATCTGTTAAATGTCTACTTTTTTATGTGCCCACATACAATCGAAATAAAATATTGTGCTTTTGTAAAATAAAGAATATAAACAGGGTGTGCGTTCTCCCTCTCAGTCACCGTGAACTTTTTTCCTGGAGCACGTCTCTAATCTTCAACAAAACTCAGCGAATACTATTCACCCAGGCATGAGCAATATATATTTTAAATCATTTGAGTTTGTACTTTTAAATGATCCGATTCAAAACTAAAATAAATATTCTCCGTTTATGTAATCTATATAAAAAGAGAGACGTGTCAGCCATTCTAATTATCTTTCTCTCAGCTCATTATCTCCGGTAATGTGACACGCCCACGGAGAGCAAGCGCTATTCAAACGCAAATACGTGAAGCACCACATTGAGACGCGTTAACGCCCATAAACTCTGAAAACACACTATATTTTTTAGTCAGATTAATCTACTGTCATCTTGAGCGGCTATGAGGAACAATCCTGGGACATTTACCTACCTCAGAACAAGTGCTGGTTTATTTTCACCACGAGGAGGAGCAACAGATTCAGCTGAGAAGTGTGTAAGTGTTTTATGCTTGTGCTTTGTTCTAATCGCGATATAGAATAACGTTAGTGTCTGTAAACGGAAAAATAGCATACTGTTTAAATGTGAATCATGTTTCTGTGTGTGTGTGTGTGTGTGTGTGAATGAATGAATGAATGAACGCACAGATACGCACTGTTATAGACGAAATAAAATACATTTTGTTGACTAGTTTTGGATAGAGTATAAAGTTTTTACTCTAAAATAGACATCAAATAAACTTTGTTAGGAGTTTCTGCTCATATGTTAAATGTATAGTATGTTTTGTCAATAAACGAATCAACTAAGATGTTATAGTCTGTTCCAATCCAAGCTAAATCAAAATAATGAATCCTCAAC
This sequence comes from Tiaroga cobitis, assembly GCA_030578255.1. Lineage (NCBI taxonomy): Eukaryota > Metazoa > Chordata > Actinopteri > Cypriniformes > Leuciscidae > Tiaroga > Tiaroga cobitis. Next base: position 22,867,750 of record CM060601.1, on the reverse strand, counting down.
TTTGAAATATGTATGATCAAACTAAGACATTTATGGAAAAGACAATTTTCTTTTCAAGATTTTTCCAACTCTAACTTTGAACTGAAATAAAACCTTGTCTATATGGTGAAGGGTGTGTGATAGAAGTGTCCAGATGTATGCACCCTGTATTTTAAAGAAGAACATTTAATTATTTGTGATAAATTTTTCATTCACAAAGAATTCAAGGACATTATTCATGTCCCTAAAGGTTGGAGTTTTCCTCATTTTTTTAATTAAGGCATTACAATTTTTTATTCCTCTTTTTAGTCAACTTTAGCATGGGTGTGTTCACTTATTCTAAGCAGTGTGTGTGTGTGTGTTGTAAATAAATCCAAACAATCTAAAAGCCATTCTTTTTTAAATCTCCTCATTCTTTCTGCAAGGCTCTTCATAATGATATGGCCTGATAGCACCTAATAGGGCCATTATGGGAGGGTCTTTGTCTTTCTCAGGTGTGAAATACTAATGAGAGATCAAGCCTCCTCGCATAAAGCTTTCTCAAACAAAACACGTCATACACATTCTAAAAGACTTTATTGACTTATCTGAATGAGTAGTCAGGATGTTTCTCACATAGTTTTGGAGCAAATATTCTAGACTATGTGATACAATTTTCAAAAGTCTTGTGAAGAAATAATCAATAGGCTATGTGTTTTGTGGCCTTATTTCAGAAACTTTTATTTTTAGTTTTTTCAATAACCACGCATAAATAATATTCTCTCAAAAATACAAACATGTACATGCATGTTGCTAACATATCATGATAGCCCCGTATGTGCTATATAGAGTGAATTTACACCTTTGCCATTAACATGTTTATAAATAACTGAAAAAAGCACAAATGTCAGTGCATGTCAAAACATCCCAAGGGCCCCAAAAAACCTTAGACCTCAGAGGGTTAAATTTGTGAGGTAACGCAGCGTTGCTTCGCTTGCTCTAACGTTACACTATCACACTAAATGTAATTTAAATGTGTGTTGAAAGTTATAATGTTATACTACGTGTTAGTTCGTTTGCTATCCGAAACTAGCAGTAAGCTAGATCAACATTAGAATAACATACCGACCATTTTCTAACATTTCATCATGTTGAGTTAACGTTACATAACATTGATTTGTTTTATGTACATTTGCTCTCCTGTCTAATGAAGCTGTCAAGTCGTGACTCGTGAAGCTCTGTCAAGTCCAAGTTAGTCGCGGACGCGGAGCTCTTGGCATCTCAAAGACGCCACGCTGATATTGATCCTCATTTTAGTTCTCCTTGTTTGTCCCAAAGTCTGCTTGCCATGGTCTATGTTTGAAAGAAACAAGAACTGCGTGCCGCTAAACGTTACTCACTACGCAGTTGTCCACGTCTGTCGCCATGGTTACGTCATGGCTATGGCAGTATGAACGGAAACCGAGGATAGCGCGGATATTGCGTCATTGACATTTTTTTCCGGGACGGCCACTTATTTAAAATTGGAATTTCTCTGAAATAAAAAAATCTTTGAAGACTTTTGGGATATTATAAGTACACAACTGCAGGAAATATATCACACTGTGCAAGTGATTTTTGGATATTTTATTACAAAATTCTTACATATTGTACCTTTAAGAAAAATAATAAACATAAAAAAACATAAAATTGCTAAACTAAATTTAGAGTATTTTAATTAATATATATATTAATAAATACTATAATAGTATAAACTGTTTAATTAGATAATAAAATAATGGTTTGTTCTTAAATGAACATTTGCTGCTTCTCTCATAAATGTCTAGAAGAGCTAGAGCAGATGTCCAAATTTTCAGTCAAGAATGACTTACATTTTGATTTGTTCCTTAAAAATATTCATTTAGCTACAAAACACAAAAGTGATACATGGCAATTTTTTATACTTTTATGGTATTGCTTTGTCATTTTGGAGATTGAAAGCCTTAGTCCTCAATCACTTTCATTCCACTGAAATGATAATGATAGGACAGGATATTCTTATGGCATTTATCTTTTGTGTTCCATGGAATAATTAAAGTTTTTAAACAACATGAGGGTGATTAAAAGACAACATTAATTTTAGGGGTGAACTGTCAGTTTAAGCCAAATTAATAGTTGACTGTCCGCTCTCCATTTGAGATCAATGGAGAAACTACTGAGATATTACAAAGATCTTCTTGTGATTTGTCATTCCTGTGGGATATTGTGTCCTCGATGAACATTTGACTAAAGTCATTTTCACGCTCGCTGTTAATGCAGCTATGTTGTGCCACTCTCTATAATAATTATGACATGATAAGCTTTAAGAAGATTAGCATAAACTCCTTAATGTAATTATCTTTAGTAATGCTATTTACCGAGTTAAATCACAGTTTAACTTGACGTGTCCTAGAAAGGAGCGCATTTTGAGCATATCAAGGCTTCTGTCCACCGTTTGGCCATCTCAGACGAGTTCTTGTTTCTCCTCATGAATACTCGCAACCGGATTGACGGCCGTTCTGTAGTTCAATTTTGAACTGTCTGTGATATTTGATGGAGTGGATGTGACAGGTGGTGGGGAGCTCTGGATGACAGCTGTCGCTCTGAAGGGAGTCTCTTACACAGATCAGAGAGTGCGCGAGCATGTCCGAGAATCTGTGTGCTAGTCGGCGGGACACAATCAAAGGGCCTGGTCACCATCCATGTTTTGTTTAACACACAGACATACACACCTGCCGATCTGCCAAATGAATTTAAAATGTTAGTGGTACTTGCTCAATTGCACTTTAATGCTTAGGCCCTATAATCTGTCAATCTGCCACTTGGATTTTCAAAGAACTCAATATGTGTAGTTATGCATTTCAACAGAAAATCAAAATGGATCCTATTTACTTTTTAAATTTGTTTAATTATTGTGTAAAAATATCCATCAAAATGAAAACCTTTCTCCACCTCTGAAAACCTTTTTAGCTGACATTACATCAGTTAATGTATTAGCCAAACAGCTATTTATGCATTGTTTCAGGCTGCTGTTGTAGGCAATGAAGGCCTTGTGAAACCTTGCAAGTAATTATCACAGCAATTTAATGCTGGCTAATGTTCCTGTAATAAAGTTTAAAGCAAAAAGCATTACGGTTATGTTGAGGCTCTCTCAAGGGTGAATGTGACGTTGTGACACTTTTTAAAAAGTGGTTGCTGGTAGGGTTTCACGAGAAGTTCAGGTCTAGCTCCTTTCTTGTTAAAAAAAAAAAGTCTCATTACAGAAGAAAAAACATGCGGATTTATAGTCAAGCGAAATTAGATAATCAAATGCTCTCTTAAAATATCTACATTTGTTCTCTTTAAGCTTTGGCAATTTTGAATAAGTTTAGTCAGTTGATTCATTTGGATGCGTCATTTAGAATAATTGGTTCAACAAATGTAGCATTTTGCATCTTTTTGTAACATTATATAAAAAAAAATACAAAATTCATGACAAATCTAAATTACTGTCGCTGATGGGCGGAAACCTCGTATCTCCACATTTCGTCTTTTTTCTTCTTCATAAATCATTACTGTTGGTCAGCCTTTATGTCTGTATGTTGGTTTTGCTATTATTTAAACAATAAAAAGTATTAAAAAGAACTTGTGACTAGACATCGTATCTCCATTGGATCCCCAAACTGTCGGCATAACCTCATAACTCCAAGTCAAGTCACCATAGCCCTTTTTACAATACAGATTGTATCAAAGCAGCTTTACAGTGATAACAAGAAATGAATGCAACAAAGTTTGTTTTGGCTGTACAGCAGCTCTAGAAGAAAGTCAATGTCCAGTTTAAGTAAGTTCATTGTTAATTCATTTTCATTGAAAAAAATCATTAGTTATTCATTTAGGGTCCGTTTACATGACACCGTTTCCAACTGAAAACAGAAAACTTTGCATGCGTTCTGGATGTTCATTTACACAACAACAGTTTTTTGGTGGCCTGAGAATGCAAACTTTGAAGTAGGTTTCAAAGTGCAGGTTTTTGAAAACGATACCTTTATCATCTCCATGTAAACTTCAACAAATGTGAATCTGTGAAAATGGTGACGGCATGTACAGGAGTATTACGCATAAAGTCAATAGACATGTGCGTTTGAATGCATATGTGTGCAGGAGTGTATACTTTCTTTACAAAGTGCCATTGCCAATTATTTGTCTGGCATGCATAATACAGTGATTTTAGTCGTTTCCGTGGATCCGTGTGAAAGAGAATCATTTTGATGATCCACCACACCTCTATCCTGAATGAAGTGCCACAGACAGTTTGGACCATCTCTGCTTGTTTGCAATGCAAGGGTAAATAAAGAACTGGTTCTTTGAATTAGTACAGCATATTCTTTAATCAGAAACGTCGGCTAATTTTGAATGTATTTGAGGAACGGAGAAGAGTCTAGCATTTGCCATCGAGTCATAGCAAATAAATAGCCAGTGTGTAACACTTCGTCTTTAATAACATGAGCTTTTGTCCAAATGATAGAAAAAAAAACCTCCTGAACTGTAGGTTGATGAAAACGTAATGTGACGCACTTACTTACAGTGTGCTTCAGAAGCGGCCGTTCTAATAAAGGACAAAACACATGTCCGATATTCTCAGAAATCCGCTGGTCAAAAACCTCAACTACATTTGAGCTTAAATTTGGTAAAATGTTAATAATGACACAAGTGCCACAATATCAACTTTGACAATGTGGTGTTTAATTAATAAAAAAACAATGCCACGGGTCTGGTTGCAGCAGAGATGAAACAGGATCTATGTGCAGCAGTCTTTATTGCAAACAAAATGAAACTAACAGAAATACTCAGGATTGTTCAGAAATTCAAAATCACAAATAGAGCATCCACGCATATGGTGATGCCAACAGACAACTTAGATAGGACTAAACACAGGGCTTAAGTACACCACAAACAGAGAAACTAATGAGACTAATTAACAAGACACACCTGAACTAAGGACTCTAATCAAATCTGTAACCAAAGAGACAAGCAGACAGGGAACTGAGGAAGACAGAACTTAGACAGCAAAACACTCGAACAGAAATACACACATAAATCAAAACAAATGGACACTTGACAATATACATAAAATGTTTTGCATATTTCAGTTCTTTTCAATAACTCTTTATATGCACTGACACATTCTGAGAGCTTGGCTCTAAACATTTTTTTTCCTATTAGACTCTGAATGGAGAAACTCCTCTCCTCCAATCGGCTCTCAGATCCTGCTGTTCTAATTGAAAATAAATTGATCTCTTGGGAGCAACGCGCAAATTTGATGGGCTGGAAAGTCCAGCTACCAACATCACGGATGTTTAATCTTGTCAAGTCCTGGATCGGCAACAAGATTAATGAACCTAATTATAGTTGAGTAAAAGCATACGGGAGAACCCACTGCTCATCGCTCTGTCCTGAATATCAAACATGATTGTTCCCATTGATTTAAGATATAAATGTTTAGGAGAATGTTCCAGGCTTTTTTCCACCCACTCTTTGTTGTTATGCCCATGAAAACTGTGAAAAAGGTCGGACTAGTGTAAATAGCACACGTTAAGGTGTTAGATTGTGGAGCACATGCCCATGCCATTAATTTATAAAACCTATGGGAAAACATATGGGATTGATGTCACTTTTGCCATGCACCCATCACAACCCATTTACATACATGCCTACTGTGATTTATTCCGAGGTGACACTGAATCTTACTAAAAATATCTCTGTATGACAGAGTGTATGCTAAAAATAAGATGTCTTGGTGTTGTCATTCTAATTATTTAGCAGATGCTTTTATCCAAAGCAATTTACTTAAAATTTAGTGTTGGAATAACTTTCCCGGGCCACGGATTCGAATGGTACCTTAAATGTTTTTGAAAGTATCTTATGCTCAGCAAGCCAGCATTTTTTTTTAAAATAAAAAATACAGTAGGTGTAAAACTGTGAAATATTATTACAATAAAAAAAAAAAAAAAAAAAAAAAAAAAATATATATATATATATATATATATATATATATATATAAAATACTTCCTACTACAGTATAGAGATTAGTATTATAGATTATACTACTATATACTGTAGATATAGTAGTCCCTATTATATAGATATCATTTATTCCTGTGATGGCAAAGCTGAATTTTCAGCATCAATACTCCAGTCTTCAAAAATCATTCTGATATGCTGATTTGGTGATCTTTTGTGAAAACTGTGATACATATTTTTTTTCAGGATACTTCGATGAATAGAAAGTTCAAAAGAACAACATTTATTTCAAATCGAATTGAACTTGCTGAGATAATGCAAATATCTTGTCACTTAATGCAACTTCACATTCCAAGCTGACTAAACTTAACATACTTTTTAACAGTGTAACGAAGCAGTAACACAGGTGGAGCAATGTATGACATTTTACTAAAAGATTACAAAGGTGAATGTAGCGCAGGGCTAAAAAAGCATTTAAGTTAACTAAGTGCTAAATAACTTGGATTGCATTAAGTTCATAATTGCACATTCAAACTAAATAAATTATTTTAAAGTTATACAATATTAGAATTTAGAGTTAAGCGTAAGAAACACATTTATTGTAGTTCATATCCATTCTAGTCATTTTAGGTAAATAGAAGGGGTTATGGGAGTTGTAGTTTGATATGCAATTGTGTTTGTTTCAAGTGTGTTTAATTTATTCTAAGAGTTTTTGTTTAAAGGATTTCATTGGTGAAGTGAAATGTATAATGTAACATGTAATATTTTGATGTTTGGTGGTAAAAGATATTTTACTATATGATTTTTGTATGCATGGAATGACATGTGAGGTGAAAGGTCGCAACCGGGATGGAAAAAAAGAGACGGAATAGCTGCGTTGCGTCGAGGATTTTGCTATATTCAATAAGTAAGTATTTGTTGAATACCTTTCTTCATTGATACATTTTGTATCTTATTTTTGTTGTTGTTTTGTTTATATTGTGAATTCATTATTTTGGTGAATTTAATATTTTGTTTATTTAGTAAACTCTATTTATTATTATTGGTATTTAACATTTCAATAACTGAGTCCTGAGTATTTTATTTAGTGTATGATATCCTTGGGTAATAGATTGAATATGTAAATGATATTTCATGTGAATATGGTTTAAGTCAGTTACACACAAGTAAGTATACAGGGTTGTGGTTTAAAAGTTTATTAGTTATTTAAAGCACAAGTAAAGTTACACAAACAGACATTTAAACAGGAGGTCAGCAATAATTCTATACATTATATACAGTTTACTAGGATTAATTTAAGAGCCCAGGCACGCCCTTTAGTACCAGGAAATAGGCCTAGGGGGCGCTACACGAATCTTTGGAATAACAACAGGAGGTCAAAAATACCAAGAGAAAACGAGAAAAAACAATTTTTCCACATGGGCGGTCAGTTTCGCAGGCGGGTATTTTTTAATCTTAGCTGGATGTCAACCAATCTGGCTTCAAGAAAGGACATTCAACTGAGACTGCATTGCTGTCAGTCACGGAAGCCCTGCGGATCGCAAAAGCTGCTTCCAAATCATCAGTTCTCATTCTACTGGACCTGTCTGCTGCTTTCGACACAGTGAATCATCAGATCCTCTTGTCCGCCCTCTCATCACTGGGCATCACTGGAACCTCCCTCAACTGGTTTGAGTCCTATCTCACAGGTAGGTCCTTCAAGGTCGCATGGAGAGGTGAGGTATCCAAAGCACATCAGCTGACCACAGGGGTTCCCCAGGGTTCAGTTCTTGGACCGCTCCTCTTCTCCATCTACACCACATCACTGGGACCCATCATACAGGCACATGGTTTCTCTTACCATTGCTATGCTGATGACACCCAACTCTACCTCTCATTTCAACCAGATGATCCCACAGTAGCTGTACGGATCTCAAGCTGTCTGGCGGACATCTCGGCGTGGATGAAGGAACATCACCTGCAGCTCAACCTGGCAAAGACTGAGCTTCTCGTCCTCCCTGCCAATCCGTCTCTACAGCACGACCTCACTATCCAGCTAGATTCATCCTCAATCACCCCATCAAGGTCGGTCAGAAATCTTGGAGTAATCTTTGATGATCAGCTGACCTTCACTGACCACATTACAAAGACAACTCGATCATGCAGGTTTGCTATGCACAACATCAGGAAGATCAGACCTTTCCTAACTGAGCATGCAACACAACTTCTCGTCCAGGCCCTGGTCATTTCTAGGCTTGATTACTGCAATGCTCTTCTGGCTGGACTTCCATCATGTGCAACTAAACCTCTACAAATGATCCAGAATGCTGCTGCTCGTCTCGTCTTCAACGAGCCCAAAAGGGCCCACGTCACTCCTCTGTTCATCTCTCTGCACTGGCTACCACTCTCTGCTCGCATCAAGTTCAAGGCTTTGACGCTTGCTTACAGATTGACCACAGGTTCAGCCCCCTCCTACTTCCACTCACTACTACAAGTGTACATCCCTACCAGAAGCCTACGATCGGTCAATGAGCGACGGCTCGTGGTACCATCACAGCGGGGCACAAAATCACTCTCCAGGACATTCTCATTCACAGTTCCATGCTGGTGGAATGATCTCCCCACCGTCATCCGGAATGCAGAATCCCTGACAACATTCAAAAGGCAACTGAAAACTCATCTCTTCCGGGAGCACTTAACATAAAAAAAAAAAAAAAAAAAAAAAAAAAAATCCTTTCCTTTAAATCCTCGCTTGCCTGGCTTATGCTACTCCGAGCAATGTCTGAACTTTGTATTTTGAACACTTCTTGCGTTGTTTTTGCCTCTTCACGATGACTCGCTTGGTTTAGTCCTCAATTGTAAGTCGCTTTGGATAAAAGCGTCTGCTAAATGACTAAATGTAAATGTAAATGTAAATGTAAATGTAATCTAATCAACCTAGACGTCATTTTGATTTCATGAAAACGTCTCGGGTTACGACTGTAACCCTTGTTCCCCGAGAAGGGAACGAGACACTGCGTCATAGTTGTGACGCTTTGGGGAATGCCCCCAGCGTAGCGCATCTGAAGCATGAATGAAATCTGTCCAATCCTGATTGGTGCTACGTCATGACGTAGTAGATGATGGCATAAACGGAAGATACAAAGGTACGCTTGGCAAACACAAACACTAGCTCTTTCGCGATGAAGCTAGCGCTCTGCCTGTGATAGGTGTGGCAACGAGACGCAGTGTCTCGTTCCCTTCTCGGGGAACAAGGGTTACAGTCGTAACCCGAGACGTTCCCCTTCGAGGGAACTGGCACTGCGTCATAGTTGTGACGCTTTGGGGAACGAAATACCCACTATGCCACACCGTAATCACACCCGCCCCTAGTGTGAAGCTGGAAGACCAGGCACACTTAGGACGCGAGCACTCTGGCGCCAGGCGTCACGGGGAGTTGCAGACTATAAAAACGTATGAAGGTGTGCGGGGTGGCCCACCCGGCCGCCTCGCAGATTTCCTGAAGCGAGACGCCAGAAAGGAGGGCCACCGAGGAGGCCATGCTCCTGGTGGAATGTGCCCTCACGGCCATAGGTGAAGGCAAATTGCCCACCTGATAAGCCGTGGCTATAGCCTGGACAATCCAATTACTGATTGTCTGTTTAGATGCAGGCAGCCCTTTCTTGGGTGAACCAAAGCACACCAACAACTGGTCTGACTTCCTCCACTGAGAAGACTTCTCCAAATAAACCCTTAGGGCTCTGACTGGGCAGAGCAGGTGAAGTCTCCCCTCTTCCGCCGTCCCATGAGGTGGGGGATGGAAGGCCTGAAGAACCACTGACCGTGCCGCACTAGACGGCACCTTGGGCACATAGCCCGATCTAGGATGTAAGATGGCCTTAACTCCGCCAGGGGCAAATTCCAAGCAAGTTGGCGATATCGCCAAGGCCTGGAGATCCCCCACTCTCCTCAGGGAAGTGATGGCAAGGAGAAAGGCCACCATAAAGGTCAGGTTCTTTGCCTCAGCCGACTCCAGTGGTTCAAAGGGGGCCTCAGCCAACCCTTCGAGAACCACCGCCAGGTCCCAAGTTGGGACTCTGGAGCGAGCCGCAGGCCTAATCCTCCGAGCCCCACGGAGGAAACGTACAACCATATGGTGCCTTCCCAAAGGCCCCACACCTATAGGTGAGTGGAAAGCCGCAATGGCAGCCACATACACCTTAAGTGTGGATGGGGAGAGACCGGCGGAGAAACGATCTTGGAGGAACTCCAGCACTGAAGCCACTGGGCAGTTAACTGAGTCCACCTCACGCTCTCTACACCAAGTGGAAAACACATTCCACTTTAGGCTGTACAGTCTCCTAGTGGAAGGAGCCCTGGAGCTAAGTAAGGTCTCGACAACACCTGCTGACAGGCCAGCATCTAAGAACCGAGCCCCCTCAGGGGCCAGACCCAGAGGTTCCACAGCTCTGGCCGGGGGTGAAATATTGTGCCCCCTGCCTGAGACAGCAGATCCTTCCTCAGAGGGACCTGCCATGGGAGGCCGTCTAGCAGTGCTACAATGTCCGAGAACCATATCCGGGTCGGCCAGCGGGGTGCTACTAAAAGTAGACTGATCCCTTCCTGGCGGACCCGCTCCAAGACTCCCGGGAGCAGAGCGATCGGGGGAAATGCGTACAGACGCAGCCTCGGCCACGTCTGTGTCATAGCGTCCAGCCCCAACGGAGCTGGATACCTGAGAGAGAACCACAGTGGACAGTGGGACGTCTCTCGAGACGCGAACAGATCCACTTCCACTGGGCCAAATCTCACGCACATGGCCTCCACCACCTCGGGGTGGGGTCGCCACTCCCCGGGCCTCAGCCCCTGCCTCGACAGGACGTCTGCTCCCTGATTTTGGTCCCCGGGGATGTACATCGCTCTGAGGGACGACAGTCTCCCCTGGGACCACAGAAGGATCTGGTGTGCCAATCTGCATAGAGGGCGCGACCTCAGACCTCCCTGGTGATTCAGATACGCGACTACGGACATGTTGTGCGAGCGTATCAGGACATGATGGCCGCAGAGGTCCGGGAAAAAACTCCTCAGAGCTTTGTAGACCGCCAGCATTTCCAGGCAATTGATGTGCCAGGAAGAATGCCGGGTCTCCCACAGACCTCTCGAAAAGCGGCCGTCCATGACCGCGCCCCAACCAGTGAGGGAGGCATCTGTTGAAACGGTTTTCCGGCAACATGATACTCCCAGCACCGGTCCCTGGGACAGGAACCAAGGTTTCCTCCATATGACGAGGGAACGAAGGCATCTGCGCGTTACCCTGATCATACGGAACGGATTTCCCCTCGGGGAAAAACCCCTGGTTCTCAACCACCACTGTAGAGGTCTCATGTGTAGCAGGCCAAAAGGTATGATGTTGGACGCTGCTGCCATGAGCCCCAGCAGTCTCTGAAACTGCTTCACAGTGAGGTTGTGGCCTAGCTTCGCTCTGGAGACCATCGCCCGTATGGACTCCATGCGTGCGGGAGACATTTGTGCCCGCATCGTCATGGAGTCCCATACAACTCCCAGGAACGTAGTCCTCTGGGAGGGCATCAACACACTCTTCTTTGTGTTGAGTCTCAACCCCAGGCTCTGGATGTGGGCGAGGACGACATCTCGATGCCGAATCGCCAGCTCTCGCGACTGGGCCAGTATCAGCCAGTCGTCGATGTAGTTGAGCACCCTGACGCCCTCGAGCCTCAGGGGTGCTAGAGCTGCATCCATGCATTTTGTGAAAGTGCGAGGGGAGAGAGCTAGGCCGAACGGAAGAACCCGATATTGGTACGCTTCGCCCCCGAAAGCGAACCTCAGGAACCTCCTGTGACATGGAAGGATGGAAATATGGAAGTATGCGTCCTTCAGATCTATCGTGACGAACCAGTCCTCGAACTGGATCTGACTCACGATGGCTGGAATTGTGAGCATTTTGAACCTGAATCTCCTCAGAGACCGATTCAAGTGCCTGAGATCTATTATTGGACGCAACCCCCCATCCTTCTTGGGAACTATGAAGTACCGGCTGTAGAACCCGGACTCCCTGTCTGGCAGAGGAACACGTTCTATGGCCTCCTTGACCAACAGGGATTGAACTTCCTGTTCCATAACCCGAACCTGCTCTGGGCCAACCACAGTCCAGACCACCCCGTTGAACCTCGGGGGAGGGCAACTGAACTGCAGCCTGTAACCCAGTTCTACAGTACGCAGGGCCCACGCAGATATATTCGGAAGGCAAGACCATGCGCCGAGATAATCTACTAAGGGAACCAGCCTCTCGAGGCTGGCCTCGGGTGTTATTCGAGACTCGTTCCCGACCCCCTGAAGCGGCTGGCCGGCAGGGAGCGGTCGAGAACGGTTTTCGGTGGGCGGACGCGTTCGCTGCCCAGCCGCAAGTCTTAATAGAGGCGGCTGGAGCGGCGTACGTACGCGGGAAACCAGTGTGGCCCGAAGCGTGCTGGACGGCGGGAACACAGCAGTGATTTCCCAAGAGCTCCGGGACGGAAACGACCTCGATCGCTCCACCCCGGGGGGGACAGCTCTGAGGGGTGCGGCGTCTAGGACCGCTTAGAGGAAGCCTTCTTTGCCTGAAGGACGGTTCTCAAATCGACCTTAGGCTCAGAAGGCTTACCACGAGAGCGCCGCCTCCGTTGCCAGGCTCCCTCAGGAGGGGCGCGGGAGGCGACACTCTGTCTTTGCACCTGACGGTGCGAGGAGCTGGCAGGCGGCTGAGGCTGCCCTTTTGAGGCAGCCTTCCCTGAGGAGCCAGAGCGGCGAGGAAGATACTGTTGAAAAGCCGCCGACTGCTTTTTCACCTCCTGAAACCTCTCGACTACTGAACCAACAGCACCGCCGAAGAGGCCAGAAGGTGCAATCGGGGAGTCTAGAAGAAACCTTTTCTCTCTCTCTCTCATCCCCGATAAATTAAGCCAAAGGTGTCTCTCCACACACACCATACCAGCCATGGAGCGGCCGATGGCACGGGCCGTCTCCTTGGTGATGCGGAGAGACAGGTCGGTGGCTTTCCTCAGCTCCAAAATATCATCAGGAGAGGGACCCTCACCCTCATCCAGCTCCTTAAGGAGGTCAGCTTGATAGGCTTGCAAGACCGCCATAGTGTGCAAGCAACTACCAGCCCTCCCAGCCGCCATATAAGCTCTGCCCACCAGCGAAGAAGTATCTCGGCATGGCTTGGTGGGCAGTACCGGGGCCTTAAGGGAAGAAGCAGCCTCGGGGGACAGATAACTCGCAAGAGCCTCCTCCACCCGAGGTATTTTCCCATAGCCACACTCAGCCGCCCCCAGCACATTGGCAAAATCCAGCACTGGGGGGTTGGAGAGCCTGGCTGAAAAAGGTTTTTCCCACGACTTGCACAACTCATTGTGCAGGTCAGGAAAAAACGGAAGGCCCCGGCGTGGAGGTTGAGACCGGCGCTTGTAAAACCGTTCATCCAGCTTACTGGGCGGCTGGACTTCTGGTTCATCCTGTGGCCAGTCTAATTTTAATTTGGCCACAGCGCGGGTCAGAACCTCCACCAGCTCCTCTTGAGCGGGTGCGTGAAGCGGTTCTGAACTAAGCTCCACATCACCCGTCCCGATGCTCAACTGATCTGATTCCTCAGAACCAGATAGATGAAGCATCTGTTCATCCACCTCGCGGGAAGAAACCGCATCGCGGGCTTCCTCACGGGGCGGGAGAACATCTGAATCTTCAGACGAGGATCGGGAAGATGCCGAAGCAGTCCCGTGTCCCGCTGAAAGATCCATCTGTGAGCCCCACGATCTGCGGCGCCGCGCTGCCTCGGCAACCGCGGGCCCAGAACCGCGAGGCTCGCGAGCCTGGCCGCTTGACTCATCAAACATGGCCAGCCGCGAGCGCAAAGCCCTGAGCGGCAGCTTCTCACACTCGCTACAAGCGGCACCCTCGAGAGCCGCTCTAGCGTGCTGCACGCCCAGACAATGCACACACAGCTGGTGTGTGTCCGTGCCTGTAATATAGCGAGGACACGGATGCACACACCGTCTAAACTGCTCGCTTGACATTCTCTTTATAATGCTTTATAAGGACAGACAACAGTAAATAAGACAAACAGTCACACAGAGCGCTTCAGCTGAAGAGCGAAAAAGCTAGTGTTTGTGTTTGCCAAGCGTACCTTTGTATCTTCCGTTTATGCCGTCATCTACTACGTCATGACGTAGCACCAATCAGGATTGGACAGATTTCATTCATGCTTCAGATGCGCTACGCTGGGGGCATTCCCCAAAGCGTCACAACTATGACGCAGTGCGAGTTCCCTCGAAGGGGAACATCTTTGTCGCATCACTATTTACTCTTGTTTTTGGAGACGGACTTCAGTTCAAGTGCTTGTTTGCAAAAAGATGTGTCTGTAATTGAGGTTAGGATCCTTTCATTTGCACCTGTTGATTGGATCTACACTGTGTGCAGAATAAAGAACAAATGAACCAGGAATCACACAGACAAAGAACAAGAAATAGAAAGATCCTCCGATGTCTTTGGCTGCGAGCTTGGTGCCCTGCGCTGTAACACAACTTTACATTTTTACAGTCAAAGCTTCCAGAGATTTTCTAACAGCGAGTAATCTGCAGCCAAAACTTCTTTTATCCTCTCACTGCCACATTACAATGGTAAATTATTCAACAGCTTGTTTAGCTCCCACATAATTTATGACCTCTCACACCTCTCTCTCTCTCTCTTTTCCTCTTTCCAAAAAAGACACATATATCCATAGACACTGGTTCTCTTTATAGGTCTCCCTGTTCTGATGTTTCCTCATTGCGCCAGTGATAGTATAATGTTCTCATTGTCAATCAGCATTAGAATACACAAGAGCTCCATCTGCTTAACCTACACTACATGGGCATTTCTGCTTCAATAACAGTCCATTAAATGCATGAGTTTTGCATTTTGAGAGTGGATTTCACAGCAATATTGCACATATCTATTAAACAGCTAAATCGTGCAGAGTACAAAAGAGCATCAAGGTTGTCTGACAGCTCATGCCACTTGTGTTTTGCAGTGATCGGAATTTGAACGTACAAGATACTATGGAGCATCAATATTAGTATTCCTCAGAGATTTTACACTTTGGGCTTGGGGGAGGGAGACCCATTCATACAACAGTTATCCTTGGCCCTGCAAATGTAAGTTAACTGGACTAGACTTGGGATGGGCTTCTTTTTTTTTTTTTTGACTTGGCACTGTAAGAAATCCCCTTGCCTTGACAACTGCAAAGACATGTATTGAAAACCATAGCCAAAACACCCTTAAAATCAAGTGTTGCACATAATCAAAATTCACGAAAAGTAAAAATGCTGGACAGGCAGGAATTTTCTCAATCTGTACTGCCATTCAATGTGGGGATTTTTACCATATGGTTGTCAGCCATCAACATACAGAACCTCCAATTACAGTCAGTACGTTTCGTCCTGCTTGTCTTTAAGGCATTAGAGTCCCAGGTTTATGACAATGGTGTTCAGTTACAGTTCTCCTCTTGTAGTTTGAGAAAGTCAGATGAAAGCCTTTTATCTGAGCATGCACATAGTGAAATGATTGTTCCCTTTCGTTGCCACTCTGAGTTCCGTCGGATGACGACGAATGGGGTTTCGCTATCCCCATTCGTCGTCATCCGACGGAACGTCTCAGTTCCCTACTCAGGGAACGAGGGTTACATCCGTAACCGATAAGTTCCCTTTCGTTGTCACTCCAAGTTCCGTCGGATGACGACGAATGGGGATAGCGAAACCCCATTCGTCGTCATCCGACGGAACTCGGAGTGACAACGAAAGGGAACGAGGGTTACATCCTTAACCGAGACGTTCTTTAGTTGTGAATTTTGAAGTTGTGAACCTATGAATTTTGCAGAGGTTTTTGTTATTATTTAAAGGGGTTTTTTTTTGTTCAGTTTCATCTGAAATTATGAGTCTAACAGATGAGGCCACCGTTGCATCATCGTGGACATCCTCGCACATACACTGACTGGAATTAATAATTCAATATTTGTCTTGAGGTTCATCACGTTTTTTTTCCAATTCAAGATGAATAAGTGTGTTTTTGTGGTGGCAAGTGGTTGCAAAACCATAATGCACAGAAATACACATTCTATGCTTTACCGCAGCCCACATGTAGCAGTATGCTGAAATTATTACAACATAAAAAGAAGTGAGAAGGTCTTAAAGTGAGATGCACACAACACACCATCACCCAAGCAAAACCCATAGCCAAACTGGTTATCATCATTTACTTCATCTTCTCGTACTCCTACATGATCGCCATTGTGACTCTAATAGCCGCGCCGCAGTTGCATGAATGTTCTTTGACAAACTGTGCGACTGGGGTGTAGATAGGTTAAATGACTTGCCATGGGGGTTGAGGAAGAAACCATCACTTCACTGTGGTAATGAAGGTAAAAGATGGTATGTCCTGCCACCTGAAGGGCCAAGACATTAGTTCCCACTCGCTGCAGCTTTACAGACACACACTAAGTAATTGATAGCCCCGAGAACCTTGGCTGCATTACCATAAAGGTTTCATAAAAAGGCAGAATATTAGTGTTTGGTTATGAAATTCAAATGAGCCAATGCAATATAGATGGCAGATATTGATAATATGAGATAATTGACCAGCGCTAGATATCAGAGGAATAAGCTGAGATTCATATTGAGGCTCAGTAAATTATGCATCCGTGCTCAAAATGAGAGGACATGACGGATGAGTCTAGGGAAGAAGGCCTGTGCTGGAGTTCAGCTAAAGGTGCACTGCATAATTCTTCCCTTGTTTAAAAAGTTTTAGACATAAACCAATAAACAGTACTTTTGTAAAATAAGTTTGATATTATTTACACTCACATGAGATGAAGTATCCAGTCATATATGCGGCCGAAACAAGATGTTTTATTTTACAAGGAGTGGGCCGTCACCATTATGATATCACATGATTATCCTCCTGTTATCTGATACTTTTGCTCATAAAAATCAATGAATCATGGCTAACTGTGAAAAGTACATTTTTAAAATGCTACTAGAAGACCACTGGCATATCGTCCATTTAATAATCTGATTTCAAGATTGCTATTATAAAAAAAATTTAAAAAAAATCCCACAGGGTGAAGTTAAGTTGAGATAAAAGCCTTCAACTTTAAACATTACAGTCTTCGTTTTTAACATACAAATGTCTCAAACAATGCATTTGAAAGTTCAGTTAGCTTGCTTGTTATTTTAGACTTAAGACAGTCTTTATAGAAAGAACTAGTTGAGGCATAGTTCAAAAATGTATTTTGAAAACTCACATCTTATTCTGAAACCATCTGACTTTTTCTCTGTTAAATACAAAATAAATGATAGAGAATGCCCATGTTGTTGTTGTTGTTGTTTTCCATGCAATTGGAATCATTAAATCTACAGACATTTAATTCGATGCAAAAATTAATGCATAGGCCTATACAATACAAATTATTGTAATCTATTGTAACTGATTGTTATAGCCTTTTACTGGCCATTTTATAGTTGGTGTTGTTATTTTGTTTTAACCATATAAAACAGCTAAGTTTGTACACTGTACATCATCTCTCCGTTGCAGCAGTCCAGGGACCCAAGTCAGCTCTTTAAAATGCCCAAACTTTACTCTGCCATCTCTTTTTAACAAAAAATCTGTTAACCGCCTGCTTTCTGTATAGGAGGTAATAGAGCACCTTAAATTGCAACAATCTAGAATGAGCTTAATTTAAATGAAAACTGTTTGCTAAAAAATTACAATGACTTAATTCATTCACGGCACTGTGCATTTAGTGCCAGATTAAACTGGATTGTTGGACATTAGTATTAGAATAAGGCGGAGGTTTTTGCACTGGAATTAAAAGCGTTTCGTAGATTTGCCTCTCATGGTTCATAAATCAATTGTGTTTCATTCTGAATGTTCTATGCAACCTTGTGCTATAATCGCCAAAGCTAATAATGAATTGATCCAGAAAGGGAGACTTAGCATAATGGCCAAATTAATAATTCATATGCACAGACTGTTGGAATTAGAGATCAGAGCCTGCTGAGAGAGTTTGTCCAGATTCAATGCTTTAGCAAAACTCCACTCAAATAGATTATAGCAGGCCCATTGATTTAATATCAGTTTTGCCAGCAGGAAATGTACATTCCACCAGCAAAAATATAGGTCTTGGGGTGAATAAAACCAAATTAAATTCACTGTTGGAGTCTGGAAGTTATGTGCTGTAGTGTAAAACCAGTGTTGTGTTATCTCTTTGCTGATTGGCTAACGGGTCTTGAGCAAACATTTCATTATAGGAGCTGCTTTCACTCACTCATCTGATAACCCATAGGAAGAAAAAGAAAGAAAAATATCACAAAGGAGTTCCATTGTTCCTTCTAGATAGCAATGAGATCAAATGAAAAACAAATGGA
This sequence comes from Tiaroga cobitis, assembly GCA_030578255.1. NCBI lineage: Eukaryota > Metazoa > Chordata > Actinopteri > Cypriniformes > Leuciscidae > Tiaroga > Tiaroga cobitis. The sequence goes on along the minus strand of CM060601.1, from coordinate 22,849,358 downwards.
GACTTTTCCTCCATTGTCTCCGGTCCAATTATTTCTCCTGACCTAAAAGACTAGTCACACGTGAATCTCATAAAAAATATCAAATTTGTCAAGAAGTTTGAGATTTCAAAGTGAATTTCAGAATTTCTCATCAAAATCATACAAGACCAAATGATCTGAGCTACTATCCACATTCATATTCAATTTATATCTATATTATCTGTTTGACAACAGTAGATCTATTTTTATCCTATATGGGGAGAAACCATTGAGACTAAGTTTATACGTCATTATATATAATACGTCAGAGAACTTAGAAAATGAAGATTCTAAAATTCCCTATTTGTGTATTCAAAGAAAGTCAGTGGGATCCAATGTTTTAAACTCCACTGACTTTCAAAATATATCCATGCTTTATTCCACAGATAAAAGTCAAACAAGTTTGGGTGACACGAGGGTCAGTAAATGATGGTAGAACTTTAATATTTGGATGAACCATCAATTTAAGCACCATTAAGACCCCTGAGCTCTGAAAGAGAAATAGGGCGATGAGATCCTCTGGGAATGATCTCTGGCGGCTGTTAGTCCTCACAGACAATGCATTTAAACGTTCTCTATCACTTCCCAGTTGTGTGAATCCTGGGTGTCAAACTATAACTGCATTTCTCTTATTCTGAACTCACAGAAAGCTCACACAATCCAACGTGGCCTTCAGGGCAAGCCGGACGCGGGGAGAAGACGACGACAGAAAGAGGAAATAACATAAATTAGGAAGAGAGAGATGAATAGAAGTCCATACAATGGGGCGCCCTGCAGTGCTCCTCTCTCTTACATTCAGTCAGGAGAGGCACTTCAAACAGGTCGATATTAAGATAAATGAGGGAATCTAATTATTTACACAGGAAAACTGTCGGAGATCCATTCAAACGCAGAGAGCCGCCCCATATTCGCTATTCTTTGAAAATCTTCAATCATCTTCGATGACATAATTTTCTAAAAAGCCGATATTAAAGATGACTCACTCAATTGATCCTTAAATAAGATCTTTTGTGGAAATAAACAGAGAAGAATTAGGTGTCCTTTCTCATGTGAACATTTTCTCTCACCACCTTTGTCAAAGAGAACGTCTGCTGTTGGATTAATGGGCACTGATTTTGTTCTTTTACCACTTTAATAACAAGCCAGAATGGCAAATACCTGGTTTGCAGTTTCAGTACTAAAGGGCTTATATTAAACTTCAATACGGACAGTGCAGCAGGTGCAGGCAGGCCTTTGAGGCTGGGCCTTGAATTTAATTGCTCATGTATGTGTGATAAGGTAACCTTCGGGGAAGATTTGGATGCGGATCTACCTGGAAGATTCTGCAATGCAGAAAAAGCTGCCCTTGAACAGTGACACGGGGATATTCAACAGCAGAATCCCTTTTTTTTCATCCCTTTTGATCACAGGAGGCACACAGATACAGCTTTGAAGGATTTGTACATATGTGAAAAAAATACTTTTGCAAATTGACTTTCAATCGTAACTTTTGTTTGCGGAATTTTACCACTACTTTTGTAGCATTAATTATGCATGATTCTATTTCTGTTGATATCGTCACCTTCTGACACATTAATATGAAGCATTCTTTAAACTATTTTTTTTAAATAAACATACTCTTAAAGGGATAGTTCACCCAAATATCATTTACTCACCCTCAATTTGTGCCAAACCTGTATGAGTTTTTTTCTTCTGCTGAACACAATAGAATATATTTGAAGAATATCGGTAGCCATACATGACTTAAATGAAGTAAATAGGGTGCATCAACTGTTTCATCATTAAATATCATAATCATTACATATGTCTTTTAAATTACAGATCACATACCACATTATACAACTGAAGATAAAAATGCTCAAATTAAATAATTAAATCTCTTTGTGTTTTTAGTTATCTTGTTCAACATCCTGTTGCACTCAAAATACGTTATGTTAACGAATTAAAATGGGTTATGAACACCCTTTTAGGTTGACTTTAATCAAAAGCTCTTGAAGTAGATGCCAAAATCCACAGCCGTAGTATCATCATTTTAATTAAATTAGATACTCCCCTAGTTGATCCTCATCATTTTACCCCCAGATGATAGTAGATGCATATTTTGCACAGCTTGTTGGCTCCTACTAGACCATCCAAGACATATAACACTCCCTAATATTATTATAGCTTTTACAGCTTAATTAAGGTTGCAATAAAAATATTAATTTTATTTTTTTCTGTATTTTAATAGCACCATAATTGCAAAGCCTCTTTTTTCACTTCAAAGAGATGGTACACCACTACTTACACTCCAAAAGCCTGAGGGAAATTCTTGTCTTTTATACCAGATAATAGTTATAATATATCTCGATTTGTTTGTGTGAGAGAGAGGACAGCGGCAGCAATTATAGCAGTGGATGTAACCGCACGAACCATAGGTACACAGAGCTGGCTGGTGGGTTTGCTACAGGTGCACCGTCTATAGTCATTTCAGTACATAATGATGACCTGTGCAAATGGGAAAATATACTGTGTACCGGTCAAAAAGAGCCCCCTGGAAATGGTATAATCACGGTTATCATGAGGTGACTAGATGTCCCATGTTTTTTTCTAGCGACATAACCGTACTGTATTTGACACCCTTTTCAAATGCCCTGACTTATCCTTGACATTTTTCTAGTGCTTTAGAACATCAGATTTTCACAAAATATCTAGAAAAGTGTGAAACTCTTTTGATTTTAAACAAATATGAGGGAAAACAGACCAAAGTTTTGGCATACATTACATTACGGTAGCATTAAAAGTACTCATTAAGCAAATCACTTTGACCAAAACTGACATACAAGGGAGGGGGGAAAGCTAATTACATTAGCAATGCCATAAAATGAAATATTTAACATAGCAAAAATGTACAGGTATAGCCACATTTTATTGTACTACTGCATGATCTCTCTCTCTCTCTCTCTCTCTCTCTCTCTCTCTCTCTCTCTCTCTCTCTCTCAAATGTATATAGAGTCACATACTCAAATATATCCCTGCATATTTGCTTACACATGAAATAGCACATTGGATAATCGCTTAATCAAATTTATTCATTAAAAAGGAAATTTATAATTTTCTACCCCATTTTTTTCCCAGAGATCTATTGGAACAAACTCAGAGTAATTATGTGATGGCGCAGTTGGGTCTTTTGTGAAGATGCATTACAGATGCATAGAATATCAACTGCATCATTGAAACTCGCTAAACATTGATTACAGCTTTAATTCACATGCATCTCCAATGATTCATGAAATTGTCATGCCCAAAGTGGAATTGATTACCAACAGTGCAATGTAGCTAGGAAAAATACCCTTGACCATAGCTGACCGACAACAGGCTCTCATTGAAAATGATGTACCTGTAATGTATCTCAATGAGCATGTGAATCATTGAATCAGAAAGGTAAATTATTACCCTGGCATCAGATAATGGCCCAAACACAGTTGGCCCCTGGAGCCTCATGCTGGTCCAATTCAGTATTCAGTGCATTACTTCATATTAATACAGGCTTCGTTGTTCAGTGCTCAGGCCTCCCAGGTGAGACTCTCTCGTAGTAAACAAATGAACAGGATATTTTGAAAAAGCAATAGCATTTAAATTAAAGTAGTAATGTTTACGGACACTGGGCAGCAGGTCTGTGAAAGGGTTTTACCGTTGAAAGCTTATAAGTTTAAGTGGACTACAGAGTTTCTATAAATGTATATGTATATGTATATATATATATATATATACACACACACACTGTATAAAATCTATTCAGTGTCAAACAAATTCAGCAGCTCAGAATATCATATTGATTGGCGATTTAACGGCACACTTTGAGATGAAAAACGGCAGTCAATCTAGTCTGTGCAGCAGTCAATCCATAACTTATGTATCTTGTGTGGTACATTTTCACTGATTGAATTAGTTGGGGATTCACTGTGACCTTGAGTCTTCAAAAAAAGCTTCATGTTGAGTGTGTGTCTTTACAAAAATATAATGTTCCAGCAAACACCTGTGTAAAACTTCTGGTGAACATTGCTCCTAATTGTTACAAATAAAACATGTTTTTTTTAAATTTTTTTTATACATTTTATTTATAATCTTTTTACATTATTACAAAACAAAAAACAAGAAACACAAAAAAAAAAAAAAAAACAGCCCTCTCTCCACAAGCAAGGTATTGACTATTCAAAAAATAAATAAATAAATAAATAAATAAATAAGCAGTAATAAACATAGATTTACAATTAGTCTGTGGTCAGAAAAGGAGTCCAAGTCAGTTCAAATACATCTAGTTTTCCTCGGATAGAGTGAAGAATTTTTTCTGGTGTGCAGTACGACAGGAGTTCATTGGCCCAGTGTTTTTGGCTGGGGGGGGGTGACACTCTTCCAATCCTTCAGTATACACTTTTTGGCAGCCGTTGCTGCCAACAACACAAAATGCTTCATATTTGAGTTCAGCTTCAATAGGGTTATGTCCCCCAGTAACCAAATCCTGGGATCAGCATCCAGAGGCTGTCCACAAACCCGAGAAATTACTGATATGATGTAAGCCCAGTATGATTTCAAACGGGAACAACTCCATAGCATATGGACAAGAGTTCCGACAGAAATGGTGCATCTTTGACACTGATCGGAGATGTCATTTCCAAATTTACTTAACCTGTATGGTGTAAAATATGTTCTATGAAAAATATTGAATTGAATTTGTCTGTGTTTAGTAGACACCAATTTTGTTTGTGCCAATTCCAATTATCTGTTCCAATTCTCGTCTGTATAGGTACACCCAAGATCAGATTCCCACCTTACTTTATTGGTGTGTCTATCATAAATCGATAAGTTTTCAATTGTAGTTTTATGCACTGTAGATATTAACCCTTTAATTCTGTTGTGCTTGGGATTAAAGATGCATTTTTCAAGCAAAGATTCCTCGGGTCTGTGTGGAAAAATATCTTTAGTTTGACTCTTGATCCAGCTTCTAATTTGAAAATATTTGAAGAAGTTATGTTTATCTATATCATAAATTTCTGACATTTGACTGAAACTTAAAAAGACATTATTAATATAAAGATCACTGACAATTTGTACTCCTTTTCTCTCCCAGTTTTGTAAAATTCCATCAGCTAGAGCTGCTGGAATGCTGGGATTATTTGTAAGAGGTGAATAAACCGATAATTTTATGTTTTGTCCGACTAATGCATGTAATTGCTGCCAGGCGTCAGATGTAACAGAAATTATTGAATTTTGTGTGATTGTTTTTAGTTTCTTTTTAGATTCCAAAAATGGTATAATAGTTAATGTATTATCCTGTAATTCAAATTGTTCGATTGACATCCATTTTACTTCATCTACTCTGCAATGAAACCACATCCACAAGGCACGAAGTTGTGCAGCCAAATAATACATTTTAAAATTTGGGAGATTCAAGCCACCTTTAGAATAAGGTGCCTGTAAGGTAAGGAGTTTGACTCTCGGTGTTTTGTTGTGCCACAGGAAGGAAGTAAGTGATTTATTTAATTCCTTGAAAAATGGCATAGGGACCTTCAGTGGTAAACACTGGAATAGGTAAATAAATTTGGGTAATAGGTTCATTTTTATTGTGTTAATCCTGCCAATCAGAGATAGGGGGAGGGCCATCCATCTAAGTAACTCTTTTTTAGATTTATTAAGCAATGAGGAGTAATTTTCTTCATATATTTTGTCACAAGTGCTACAGATATTAATTCCTAAGTATTTGAAGCCCTCAGAGCACCATTTAAATTGAACTGGAAGTTGACTTATGTGATGATTTGTCATATTGATTGGGAAAGCTTCACTTTTTGAGTAATTAATTTTATATCCCGATACAGCACTGTATTTTTTAAGATTAATCAATAACGAGGGAAATGATGTAATAGGTTGAGAGATAAATACTAATAAGTCGTCTGCATTGAGTGCAAGCTTATGCTCTTCCATTCCAATTTTTATGCCGGTGATGGATATATCTGATCGCAAGGCAATAGCCAGTGGTTCAATTGCAATTGAAAAGAGCGCGGGAGAAGAAGGGCAACCCTGACGACAGCCACGCGACAAGGAGAAGGCATCCGACAAGAACCCATTTGTTAGGATCTGCGATCTGGGGGCAACGAATAAGGTCCTAATAAAACGGAGAAATTTTTCACCAAAATTCATGGCTCTCATGGTCTCAAGGAGGAATCGTGGTTCTGTCCTGTCGAAGGCCTTCTCGGCGTCCATAGAGACGATCACAGCAGGATAGTCATGTTTTTTTATGTGTTCTATAATATGAATTAATCGCCTAACATTGTCTGCTCCTTGTCTGTTCTTGATAAAGCCGTTTGGTCTGTATTGATAAGTTTCGGAACTACTTTCTCTAAGCGTTGTGCAATGATTTTCGATAAAATTTTATAATCAGAATTAAGGAGACTAAGGGGTCTATAATTACTACACTTTTGTGGATCCTTTCCAGGTTTTGGAAGAAGCGTTATAGTTGCCAACTCCAATGTTTTTGGGAGTGTTTCTTTTTTGAATGATTCTCTAATCATGTTTGTTAGCGTGTTAATATCTTTTCGGAGAAAATTTTGAAGTATTCAATTGGGTACCCATCAGGTCCTGGGGCTTTATTATTTTGTAAAGACATGATCACACTTTGAACTTCTACTTCTAATATCTCTTCATCCAGTAGATTCCTGTCTGTAGCTGTGAGTTTAGGTATAGCTAATTTATTAAGGAAGTCTTTGATTTCGGTTTCTGTCGGGTGCTCAGTTTTATAAAGTTTCATAATATTTTTTGAATTCCAAATTGATGTCCTTAGAGTCATCTAAATTCTGATCATCATCAGACTTGATGCATTGTATGTGCTTTTCTGTATCTTCTTGTTTTAGCTGCCAGGCAAGCAACTTACTAGTTTTATTTCCATACTCATAGTGGTGGTATTTAGTTCTTGCCATGGCTGCTTCAGTTTTACTAGTGCTAAGATTGACATACAAAGTTTTAGTTTTAATAAACTAAGGGTTTCGGATTGATTGCTTTGAGCATGTTGGATTTCAAGTATTTTTATTTCATGTTCTAATTGCAATAGTTGATCTCTTTTTTGTTTATTTTTATGGGATATATATGAAATTATGTGACCTCTCATATATGCCTTAAGTGTTTCCCAAACAACTGAATGAGAAGCAGTGTTTAAATTAGTCTCCAGGTAAATATCTAATTTATCGTTCATATATTTTACAAAATCTGGGTCTTTAAGTAGGAGTGTTTTAAATCTCCATCTATGGGAGGTAGGACCTTCCTGTGGCATAGACAATTCAATCCTTAAAGCATTGTGGTCTGATAACGTTGCAGCCAAATAATGACCTGATTTCACTTGAGGCAGTAGTGTTTGTGAAGTCAAAAACAGGTCAATTCTAGAATATGTATTATGAACATTAGAGTAGAAAGACAATTCCTTTTTACCTGGGTTTTACAATCTCCACACATCTATTAGCCCAAGATCATTCATACCTTGATGTAATGCTATTGCGGATTTTGACAAAGTAATGTTCTTGGGGGCTGAGCGATCTAATGACGGGTTTAACACAAGATTAAAATCTCCTACCAAAATACATTGACCCTCTGCAGATGCCAAATTCATGGTTACAAATAAAACATGTTTGCTGCAAATGTGGGCAGAACTTAGAAACTGCTGAAGTAAGTAAGTAAGTAAGTAAGTAAGTAAGTAAGTAAGTAAGTAAGTAACTAAGAAAGGAAGGAAGGAAGGAAGGAAGGAAGGAAGGAAGGAAGGAAGGAAGGAAGGAAGGAAGGAAAAGAGAAGGAAATCTGGAAGCAAGTATGAAAGACAGAAGGTAGTGCAGAAATAAAAGCAGAACAATTTAGGAAGTGCAGAAGGAAGGAACGATAGAAAGAAAGAAAGAAAGAAAGAAAGAAAGAAAGAAAGAAAGAAAGAAAGAAAGAAAGAAAGAAAGAAAGAAAGAAAGAAAGAAAGAAAGAAAGAAAGAAAGAAAGAAAGAAAGAAAGGCAGAATAAGCAGAAGGAAGTAACAAAGGAAGTGTAGACGGACAAAAAAAGACAAGGAAGTTTAGAAAGAATTGTGGAAGGAAGGAAGGTAGGATTGTGAAATGTGAAACAAGATGATAGAATACAGTGCAGGAAAAAAGAAAATGCAGAACGTAGTGTGAAAGAAAGGAATGGCAGAAAAACTGCTAAAGGAAATGTGAAATGAAGTATAGACATCAGAAGGAAGACCAGAAATAAAGTGTAAATGGAAGAGCAGAAGGAGGGAAAGGCGGAAGGAAGTGTAAAAGGGGACGCAGAAGGAATGGATGATGGAAGGAAATTCAGAAGTGTAGAAGGAAGCAAAAGGAAATGTAAAAGGAAGTATGGATGACAGAAGGCAGTGCAGGAAGCAGGAAGAACATAATGAAGTGTGAAAGAAAAGAGCAGAAAAAAGAGCAGAAGGATGGAAGGGATGAAGGAATGAATGAAGGAATGAAGAAAGGAAGTAGAAACAATGTATAGATGATAGAATTAAGTACTTCCTTATTTCTGCACCGCCTTACATCATCAATAGTTCCTTTTCCTATTTTCTGGGAACATCTACAGTAAATGTTCCCATTTAGACAGGAAGGAAGGAAGAAAGAGAAAGAAAGAAAGAAAGAAAGAAAGAAAGAAAGAAAGAAAGAAAGAAAGAAAGAAAGAAAGAAAGAAAGAAAGAAAGAAAGAAAGGAAGAAAGGAAGCAAGGAAGGAAGGAAGGAAGGAAGGAAGGAAGGAAATGTGAAGGGAAGTATAAGCGACAGTGGGCAGTGCAGAAAAAAAGAAGTGTGGAGGGAAGTGTGAGGAATTGCAGAAAGAGGGAAGGCAGAAGAAAGTGTAGAAGGAAGAAACGATGAAAGGAAATACAGAAGTAAGTGAGGAAGTAAAGAAGGAAGGGCAGAAGACTGTTGAAGACAACAAGGGTTGTTGATACGCCAACAACAGATTGAGTTGACATGGAGGTTCTAGAAGGAACAACAGCGTGTGATGAGTTTGGAAGGGATTATCTTGACCAACCGATGGCATGAAAACCTGTAACTGTAAAACTTTAGATGCATTTTTAAAGTTACATTCTGATTTAGTAATGATTTAGTTTGTCATTTGCAGAGAAAGTACATCCCTTCAGCTGCGAGACTTATTTGATGCAGTTGCTTATCGATAAACCTCATCTAGTCAGGCAGACATACTGTCAAATTTATGACAGATCCAGTTAGCATTAAGCAGAGATAACATTAAATCAAATTTTTCTCAGGCCCACACATGCAAGGTTTATGTAGGCTATTCCTCATAGTGAGCATGTCATTATGATTGACACATTACTCTTCAAATTGTAAACTTACTACTGATAAGAATAAGGTAGTCACACATAACTTTCCACCAGCTAATGTGCTGAAAGAGTTTTTCTTCGCATCACTTCAAAAAGATGTGTACCCATCTTTTTACGGATTTCAGGCTTTTTGCTCACTTTATTCATAATTTGTTACGGAAGCCAAATTTGAATTAGTATCCTCAGTTTATTGTTTGAAATCCAAGACACTGTATACAATTGCTGTCATGAGTCCATGATATTAAATTCAGGAAATGGCATGGGTATTATACTGTATATAAATGTGGTATTTTAATTATGCTCTACAAAAATAAAGTGCAATAAAAATCATAAAACAGTGACAGTTGACAGGGGTAAGTACACTCTTCAAAAGTTTGCTGTCGGAAGGATGTTTTAATGTTTTTGAAAGAAGTCTCTTACGCTCACCATGGATACATTTATGTGATAAAATAGAAAATAATATTTCACAATATTATACAATATTGTTTTAATATATTTTAAATGGAATTAATTCCTGTGATGACAAAAATATTTGTTCTATTTGATCAATTTAATGCATTCTTGTTGAATAAAAGTACTATTTTATAGTATTAATTAGTGTTTTTTTTTTAATAGAAAAATAATTACACACTACAGCTTTCGTGTGTGGTAAGTTTGATTGTCTTAATGAATAATATAAATTACTTTTTACGTGATAAAATTATATATTTTAGTGAGTTAATTTTCATATTATCAGATGAATCTCTGTATATTTCTATTCGCATAAATGATATATCAAATAACCATGGCATGCCGTTATACTCTGATTTCATCACTATACTGCTACAGTACTGGGAGAAAAAAAGAAAAGAAAAAAATCACTATAATAGAAGAAAGAGAAAAAGAAAGAGAGAGAGCGCAATGGACAAAATGTAATCTGTAATATCATTAGGGTTCGATATTTTCTCCCACTTTTGCTTGTCCACAAAGCAACCCAAGAGAAGGACAGAAATGAAAGTCAATAATGAACAGAGGAAACACAGGAGTGAAGGCTGGAGAGGTATCAGGACAGCTGTGGCACGAAATCATGCAGGGGTTCGCCGCCGCTGAACAACGGACAAAAGCATTGGGCTTTGAAGTCGGGCCAGTCACGCTTTGAAGTTCTCTGAGCACCACTGATTCATCATGAAAAAATAAAAAAAAATATTCAAACATAAACACTGGGGGAATAACACAGCAGATCCAGAATCTTCTAAAAGGACAAAACAAAATCAAACAATACTCTAAACCTTTTTTTATTTTTTTTTCACTCTTCTCAATAATATTCCCTCCATTGAAAGCACTCTAATACACGTGAGTTCTTGGTATTCATTTGTGTGGATGTAACTGCGCACTACACAGGACATAGACCTTGAATTAGAGAATGTAAGACCTTCTCTCTTTCTTTCTTTCCTCTCTATCTCTCTATCTCTCTCTCTCTCTCTCTCTCTCTCTCTCTCTCTCTCTCTCTCTCTCTCTCTCTCTCACACACACACACACACAGAAACAGATGGATGGGCAGTGATCAATCTGCCGTGCACAGCAGTCAGCTCTCCACCTGCATTGTGCAGACAGTGGAGAGCAGACCGGCTTTAGATTTGCAAATGGCACAGGAACAATAATGGATCAGCTGGAAGCAAATCCGGAGGAGAAAAGAACACCTTTACTCTTTATTAAATTGTGCACTGGATATATGTACTGTTTGTTCGTAGAGCTAGTAACTCAACCACAAACAGGGTTTGTTCTCTAGGTGTTTCTAACATTTTTTAAATAAAATCAAACTTCAAGAATTACGTAAATATAACAAGAAAACCTTCAAATAAATATGATTTCACGGTTTTAAATAATATATTCCACTACTAATAGTGGAGTCAAATATATATTTGTATTCAGCCATGCAAAAGCATGAAAACAGTGCTTACATAGTCAGCTGCCTTCTGTCTTGGGTTTTATGTTTTTAAATTTTTAGTTTTCGTGCTAATTTCATTTAATTGTCAGTAAATTTTTACACTTAGGTTTCATTTAGTTTTAGTTTTGTCCCAGTTATCAATTTTAAACTTATTTCAGTTTATTGCCAATGCAACATTTTTAATTTTCGTTTACATTCATATTTTACTTTAGTTTTATTTTAATTAACAGGAATGAATTTTTGTTGTTTTTTTAAGATATATTTTTGGGTGTTTTTGCCTTTTATTATGATAAGACTTGTTATGTTAATTGACAGGAAGCGAAGTCGGAGGGAGAGAGAGGGGGGCGGGATCGGGAAAGGTCCACGAGCCGGGACTGGAACTCGGGACGCCCGAAGCACAACTGCGCTATATGTCGTTAACTGCGCCAAGACGTCAACTAACTGACGCTTTTGACCATACGTCAACATCCGACGTTTTAGGGTACCCTTTAACGTCAGTTAGATGACGATCCTGGGGCGTCATCCAACTGACGCTCTACCTTTAACGTCAGTTAGATGACGCGGGTAGGTTTAGGTAGGGTAGGGTTAGGATTAGGTTTAGGGGTAGGGTTAGGATTAGATAGCGTCATCTAACTGACGTTAAAGGGTACCCTAAAACGTCGGATGTTGACGTATGGTCAAAAGCGTCAGTTGACATCTTGGGATGAGACTGCGCTGCTCACGGGGCGATACGCTGATTTCACGCAGCCGCCATTATAAAATCGAAAGCGAGGCTCCGGTGGGAAGAACCCCGGGAGTACAGATAGACAACAATGCCTTGGACTACCAACCTGAAGCTGCTGTCACGATTTACACTATTGGATGTTAATATCCAATATAGTGTAGTGGGACGTGTTGTTGCCCGGCAATCAAGTTAATGTGCTTGGGGTAGTGTGGGTCCAATCACAAACAGGGCGGGATGATATAAAAAAAAGAGAACATGTAGTCACTTATTGCGTGTGCTTGCTGGTTGAGTGTCGCGTCATTGCCCGTGGGACCGCCCTTTGTCCCTGTAGTGCTTCCGCTTTGAGGTAGGTAGTGAACACAGATGTGGGATTTTGTGTAAACGATTGTGTTTATAGCATCGGGATAGTTCGCGGCTCCGGCTCTTACGTTACATGCCTCTCTTGTAGTCCCATGTCATGATGCTTTGAGCGGCCGGGATAGGTTGCGGAGTGAGCTTTGAGCGGTAGCGCTCTCCCTTTGTAGGCCCCTCTTGCATTCCCGTGCTTCGGGGGATGTGTATCCCGTGTCCTCTGGATGCGTGGCGTGGATGGGCGACGGGTTTATGAATTAAAGGTACGTGAAACCTCCAATTTTTACAGCGCTCATTCTTTTATATATCGCAAGTATGCTCATGTTTGTATTTTTAGGAGGAATAGCTGTGACGCCTGGTGGGCAACGCTGATTTGATGCTGCTGCTTTGTCTACATAAAGATTATCTCGATAACAAACTCTCTTCCCCACACACGTGTGCGTGCGTGCACAGCCTAGGCGTCTTGCGTGAGGCTTGCTCGCTCTCCAGTACGTGCCACCGCGATCGCCGGGTGTCTTCCACACTTCCCAAGTGTTTGTGTTTTGTATTTTGTGTTTGGTATTTATTTTTCCAGTATATTCATGCATCATTGTTTGTGCTACTGACTGTCCTGATTGGTTTTCGTTTATGGCGTTATATATGTGCCTCATTCCTGAGCGAGTAATTATAAGTTTTGAGCACAGATAACTATATTTTGCAAGCACATTGCATTATATTTTGAACAGAAATTAACAATCGCAAAAAAAAAAAAAAAAATCGTTTGAGCAAAGAAAAAACGGTTCCGTACTCAATAAATGTATTTGCTATAACGTGCAATAATAACCCTCTCACGCAGTTTACTGAGGTGCTCTCACAAACCTCACGCAGTTTACTCAGGTGCTCTCACAAACTTATTATCTGCGCTCTGTCAAGTCCCTCTCTCTCTCTCGCTCAACCTCTTAATTCTGTGCGCGCTCAACTCTGCACGCACACGCGCGCTCAACTCTTCACACACACGCGCGCTCAAGTCTTGACACACACGCGCGCTCAACTCTTCACACACACGCTCGCTCAACTCTTCACACACACGCTCGCTCAACTTGCATCAGCGTTACAAGTGTGCCACAAAATCAACCAATCGGAAAATTAAAGGTCAATTGTGATTGGCTGTTGGTCTCCAATAACCACGCAGCACAAAGAAGACGAAAAATTTATTCTATGGATAGATGTCTTCTCTAGCCACCATCAAACATGACAGTCTGCGGCTGTGCTAGCGTTCAGAATGCTTGAAAGGGATAAGTCAAACTAACTTTAGTCACAATAGGAGATGTACTGTAATATTGTAAGTTAAACAACACAACAGCATTATAATACACAAAACTAACAAGGCACTTTTAAGTTAATAATAATAAAAAATACTTACCAAAACAAGTTTTAATCCATTAGTCTCGCTGTAGTCTGTTATTTTTTTCGATTTTTTTTTTTTCAGTAAGCTTCCGGGATGTAGATAGCTCTACCCAGAGGTTCTAGACGGGCTTTGGTTCTACTGGGTCATTCTACGGAAATGTCAATTTTTCTGTCCCTAGCCTTTACAGAAATATTACACTTAAAAAAACACTTTAGAATTACAATTCATTTACATTTGAAAATAAAACAATATGTTATTTGAACAATTACACCACCTTGAGCCATCAAGTGGCAATATTTTATTTTTTATTAACTATATAGAATTCCAAGCACCACAGAAGTGCTCGTCCCCACAGTCATGTACAGAGGGAAAATGCTTTATTTGGAGGTCAATAACAGTTTTTTTTACACCATTTAAAATAGAATAATGTATACCTAACTATCTAATATATTATGTAAATGACATAAAAAAACGAAATGCAGAATAAATATTATCAAATTTATAATGAAAGTAGTGGTCCCCTGGAGTTGTGTCACTGGTGTTACCGTTAAACAAAAATCTCTTATTTTGAAATAAAAATCACACTGATGACATCACTTTAATTCCTTCTTCCAATTTCCTGAATTTCTATGAAGAAAAGCCCATAATAAATCCTCTGTCTCTTTTTAGTTATCAGAAATATTCTCATTTATCTCATGATTTCATATAAAGCTTTTAGTTGAAGTCACTGGTATGACCTACTTTGTTGCTAGGTAATTGTAAAAAAAAAAAGAGAATACAATTGGATTAAACTACTTAGTTTAGTTAGTATACCATGATTGACAACATATGTTTGATACCTTGCAGCAGCCATTTTGTAAAATTAATTTTTCATGAAAATTGTCACTGGTGTTACTGCCACTGGTGTCACCTTTCTTATGGGTAACACAAGTAACACCAATGACTCCCATTTATAGATAAACTTTATTCAAAGCTATTCATTTAGATTATATGCCAAATGTAACAATTTAGTCTCATCTACTTAATTAGTTGAAGAATAATGATCTTTGGTCTTTTGCATGTCATTGGTGATTCATTGTGTCACTGGTGTTACTGTCTTTTTTTTCTGTCACATTAAATACAATGCCATATCTGACATGATAATAATTTTACATCCTTTTAATTCTGCTACACTAAAAATTTAAGATTTAAAGGATTGCATCATTACTTGATTTTAACTTGTTTTCAAATATTTTCATTATTATAGCAAATACAAGGTTGCGCAAACTAACTAACCTCATTCAAGCACACTTTTAAAAAACCTGATTCAAATAAAACATAATCTCCTTATTTGTTGCATTATTATTATTTTTTGGTAACTCTGACTACATGTGGTGAAAGAAAATTTAAATAATATTTCATAAAAACATTTAATATTGCCAAAGAAGTAAGGTAACACCAGTGACAAAAAAACGGTACATGCGGTCTTTAAATAAATGCACAAAAAATATAAAAAAATCATTAAGCTGTCATTTATGCGTATTCATAAAGCCAAAGGGTAATCTAATAATGTGGTGTAAGTTTAAATGTTAGAAAAAGAAATACATTTTAAGACATCTTGCCATACCAAAAGTGGACGTTTCTGTAGAATGATCCTACTAGCGATTTGATTGGAGACCAACAGCCAATCACAATTGACCTTTAATTTTCCGATTGGTTGATTTTGTGGCACACTTGTAACGCTGATGCAAGTTGAGCGAGCGTGTGTGTGAAGACTTGAGCGCGCGTGTGTGTCAAGACTTGAGCGCGCGTGTGTGTCAAGACTTGAGCGCGCGTGTGTGTGAAGAGTTGAGCGCGCGTGTGTGTGAAGAGTTGAGCGCGCACAGAACTAAGAGGTTGAGCGAGAGCGAGAGAGGGACTTGACAGAGCGCAGATAATAAGTTTGTGAGAGCACCTCAGTAAACTGCGTGAGGTTTGTGAGAGCACCTGAGTAAACTGCGTGAGAGGGTTATTATTGCACGTTATAGCAAATACATTTATTGAGCACGGAATCGTTTTTTCTTTGCTCAAACGATTTTTTTTTTTTGCGATTGTTAATTTCTGTTCAAAATATAATGCAATGTGCTTGCAAAATATAGTTATCTGTGCTCAAAACTTATAATTACTCGCTCAGGAATGAGGCACATATATAACGCCATATACGTTGAGTGTTTTACAGTATTGTATTTTGTGATCTTTAAAGGTGCTGGTAGAAGGTCCGTGAGGGTATACCAGCACTAGTACTAAACCCTTCTTGACTTTCATGTTTTCATTTTTTTCGTAATATGGTTTTCTAGTTTACTAGTTTAAATGTTATTTGTGATTGTGATCTATTTGAGACCTGTAATATTTTTTGCCCTCATTGCAGGAGCCGAGGCTTCATGGCAGTCCACTAGTAGGCCCTTACGCGGTGGTGGAGGGCTCGTCACAGAGTGCTGTGTGGTTATTTCTTGACTTTATTGCAGTGTGTGTGCTGATACTTGTACACGGGGTGCTGAGAGTGATATAAAAGCCTTGTGCTTACTGAGTTCGTACATCTGCCGTTAAGCCTCGGTCTCCTTTATCTTGTGGTCTCTTTTGTATTGTTAATGAGAATGACCCAGTTTTATATCTTTTAAAATTATTGTGAGTATTTAAATAAAACTTTTGTATTATTGGTATCCACGTCTCTAGCCCTTCTTGACAAATCACGTTCCTGTGTGTCCTGTGTAAAATCTTAGATCCAAAATATTAATATTTCCGTGTAAACAGGGTGGCGTAGTCATGTTTAAGCTAGAGGTAGTGTCCCTATCTTTGCTCCTCGTCTACAAGAGAGAGAGCCCCGCTACATTCGGATATGTATATAGTTTGTTCCTGCTTCTTTTTTTTACGTTCTGAATTATATATATAAAAAAACATATTTTATTTATAAATGATTTTCACTGTATGTAGTCTAAAGTATGAAAGAAATGTATGTATGATTAAATTTCTTCCCACCGGAGCCATTTCAAAATGGCAGCAGCGTGAAATCAGCGTATTGGCAGCAACAGGAATGTTTTATGCAATAACCCTGTTTTAAATCACTAAATTTAAACCGTGATCAACCTTTCTCTCGCTTTGTCTGCCGTCTTAATTTTTCTTTTTCACTGAGCTCATCACAATACAAGCTGGGATTGCATTATTTTTGAGCAATACATGCCATGCTTAAGTTATACAAAATTAGATGATGTTTAAGTTTATAAGTTTCCTAGCTTTAAATCGAGATACTCTGTAATGCCTGTAAATGCAGCCTCCTTTAGGCAGCTCACTGAGTTTAGGAACAGAGCAATTATGAACTTATTATTAGGGCTGGGTAAAAAATATCGATTTCTCGATATTAATCGATTCTCATTTTTACGAACCGATATCGATTCTTAAATCTCAAGAATCGATTAGTTGTTTTCATTTGATGATCGCTTAGAACATTGTATCGTGCATCACATCCAATAAATTGAAATAATCTTTGTGCTTTGTGACTTATTACGAAATAAAGTCTCAAATTTCGAATTACGTCCATTTTCTTACAAAATTCAAAAACATAAATACCGTTTTGGCGCTGTGGCGTGAGATTGCTCTGGCTCAGCTCAAGAGAAGCAGCAGCACGGAGCGCACATGATCTCATTCTCCTCTTCCGCCTTAATAATACCTGTTACTCCGCCTTAATAATACCAGTTACAGCGCCAAATAAACATCAATGAGCATCTGAAAGTGTGTTAAAAGATTGAGTACAACTTCGAAATCCGTATCATGTAATGTGGTATCACTCAATCAGTGTTTCATCCGTGGAAAGACGTCAGTTAAACAGCAAGTAAACAATGGCATGTAACGTCACATTTACCTCAGAAAAAAACATTAAACTTAGTCAGTTAGTCAGCTAGAAAAAAATAACTCTAGAGAGGAGAATTTTGCTAAATATATGCACCATATTACATATTCATTATAATTTTTAATGTTCTTCAATATTTAATGCATGTTTGAATAAATCTGGCAAGTTTATGACAGCCACCATTTAAATGTTTATATTTTATATAACTTTCTTATTATAAAAATGAATAAGTGTAATTTAAGTGTTTGTATAGCTTCAAATCAGTTCATTTTTACCTTCAAAATATAGTCGGCTAATGAAGCCTAGTAGGCTACAACTGACTCCCATAGTTTACAGCATTAGTTAAGAGATTTGTTTTCCTTGAAAAAATTTGCCATGTATTGTACCTGATATCCAAAATAATCAATATTGAATCGAATCGAATCGTAATCGAAATCGAATCGAATTGCAAGCTTGTGAATCGAAATCGAATCGAATTGTGAAATTTGTGTCAATACCCAGCCCTACTTATTATGCCTCTAACAGTGTTGTTTTCTTATTGGATCGCTCTCTTTGTATAAAACATTTACCTGGAGATTGCATTCTGCACTTGTTGGGCGAACACAGCCAGCGGGAGATAAGATTTAATTAATAGCTTTTTTTTTGACATATAAGCTACTGATTTATATGCAGATAAGAACAGAATAATAGTATATTAATGTCGTGAGCATAGTAGTTTTATAATGTAGTCCTACCGCTGCAGCTGATGGAAGCTAAAATAAAACAAATAAAGTACAACCCTACACTCCACACAGGGGATAGAGAGACAGAAAGAGAGAAAGATCGTGCAAGAGAGCCGGCGGGAGTTGGTTCTGTTTACCTGCTCAAGCCATTTTAAATCAAACCCCTCAAAATCACTGTGAAACCATCTCTACTTGGAAAAAAAAAAGACCTAAAACCAAATAATAAATTGAAAACCAGCATATGATTTAAAAATAAATACAACAAGCATCACATATGCATGGATTTTTCGTAGTAACCCACAGACAAAATCCAGTTCTTTCGAACTAGTGATTTATTTTTATCGGTTTTAACACAGGGATGCAATTTTGGCCCAGGGACAGTAAAGTAATAACTCTTCAAATGATGATGTGGAATGTCTTTGTTGCAGACAGCGAATTATATCAGTGGTTTTAAGTGATAGCAAGAAGTAAGCAGGCGTGCAAGAAGATGAAAGATAATTCAAAAGTGAGTCAACATATTTATTTTTTGATTGACAGGACGGGTAATTTAGTTGGTTGGACTTTGAAACGCTACAAACAAATCATGATTACATGTAAAAAATGTCAATTTGAAAACTGACATGATGTTCTAGGCTACTCAGGGGAATGAATGATACAGTAGGTGTAGCCCATGCACAACTGGTAGTCAGTAGTGGGTGGGGCCGAGAGCTGTGGGGGCGGAGCGGGTTCCACGGAGGACCTCCGGAAAAAGGGGAGGAGTGACGACACTGCAAGACGAGCCTTCTTCCCCGAGCCTTAACATTGTTATATATATATATATATATTTTTTTTTTTTTTAATTAATGACTGAATTCAAGATGGACTGAATACAGATGCACAAAAATGGGAATTTGGAGGCTTAATGTCAAAGTAACCATGAACCATCATTTTTTTTTTTTTTTTGTGCTTATGTGCTCCATAAGCTTTACGGGCCATTTACACGACACTTTATTTAAATGCGTTACACGACAATGGCGTTTTGGGGTCCTGAAAACGCAAACCTTTGAAAGCGGGTTTCAAAGTTTTTGAAAACAACACTGTTATTGTCTCCATGTAAACTAAATAAAAAAGCCATTTCCTATAGGAATGTAGTGTTTCTTTACAACGTGACATCGCCAACTACTGGCCTGGCAGCATAATAAAGCGTTTTTAATTGTTTTTGCAGATCCACGTTAACGGGGATCGGTTTGACATTTGTACGCAAAGCTGTTTTATAAATGCAAAGGAACAACTTTTCTGTTTTTAGTACATTGCTGTCATGTAAACGTACCCTTGATTAAAATAACTTCCCCTCCCTATATTGCAGCGACTTCTCTTCTCTGATAAAGTGTTTGCCGGAGCGAGGCATGAGCCATACGTTTTTTTCTTGTTTGAAAATCCGTTTCACTCGAGTCGGATATATATCACAATAGGAAAGAAAAGACAATTGAAACTTCATTTTCAAGCCAACATTAATTCAATTGTGATTTGTTGTATATATTTAATATTTTTTTTAAATAAAATACATTCAACTTATATTTAAAAGAAAAAAACGAGGAATGTCTCAAGCCAGATTCGAACTTGCAGAGCCCAAATGAGCATGTGTTGATGAAGAAACAACAGATCCAGCTCATTCATGTCAGATGAAGTAGCGACCTATTTTACTTCAGTAATGAGACATGAAGTAAAATAAAACACAATATTTAATTTATTAATATTCAGTAATGTGACATGAAGTAACATGAGGTGAAACACAATATTTAAAAAAATGTAGGGATAAATAGTACACAGTATATATTATATTATAATTACTTATATACACAATAAGGATCATTAAACAAAATTGAAAAACGAGTCAAATTTGACTATAGCTATAAAACATTTATATAAATTAAAACATGTACTCTGAACTTTGCTCCTCTTATGGGTCACAAATCAATTCATTGATTTCTCAACATCATGCTAAGGAAAGTTCTGAATAAGAATCCAGGAACGTTCATGGTTCAATGCAATTCCAAAAGCAGCTAAGAAGCTCTGGCAAATCGTTTCAGAGCGATAAGCATTTCGAGATGCATTTTGGGATATGCAGAAGGGTAAATATCGATAGTGTGATGGCAAGAAAGCACAGATGACTTGACATTTAGACATGTATACGGTATCGATTCAGAGTTCAATATTACAGCTCAGGACCACTCTCCAACGCAACAGCCCACCTGTCGGATCAATACTTATTTCAGAGGAAGAAACAACTGCGAACAAAAAGAGATTTATCACACTTTCGATGCGGAACGCACAAACAGTAAATTTTTAATATCCCTCAATATGCTGAAAGCAGATTGTCTTGATAGTGGTGTGAGCTGCAGTAAATAGCTCTCAAACACTGTCTTAAGAATCGCTGGAGAAATACTAAAATGGTAAATAAAGACAGGCTGTCACGGAGTCTGTAATTCTAGTACAAACGTCAATATTTTATTTCTATGGATCCCTTTTTGTATAGGAATTGACTGAGGCAGTCAGGCAGAATGAAATATGAAGACTCAAATAAACAACTCTGTAGTGGGGAAAGTGACACAAATAACCCACCGCAACCCCCAGTGTACACAAATATACTTTAAAAAGGCTAATAAAAAATTTTCATAGCACAATAAACTACATCACGTGACCTTTAACTTGACAGCTTGTTTCTGATTAATTAAATTTGCCTGTCATATTTAGTTAGTTATTTAGCAGCTGCTTATGGTTTACTGAAAAACTTCATGTGAACAATCACAAAAGGGCTGGACTGTGATATCTATATCTTCCTGGATAAATCCTACCAGAGACTGAGCCTGAAATCTTTTAGCCCAGATTCTTAAAGGGACAGTTGAATTCACCCCCCAAAAAGAAACTTATTTTATTGTTTACCAATGGCATTCCAAACCTATATGACTTTCTTGCAGCTCAACGTGAAAAGTTTAGCAGAACGGGAAACTGAATGGCATAATGTGTCTTTCAAAGCGATCATATACACAACCGTACACTACTAACGTTTGTTTTACAGTACAAAAGTGACAGTAAAGACATTAAAATTTAACACACACACACACACACACACACATAAATAAATATATATATATATATATATATATATATATATATATATATATATATATATATATATATATATATATATATATACACACACATATATATAAAGCTGTTCTTTGAACTTTCTAATCATCATCATCATCATCATCATCATCATCATCATCATAAAAAATATCATGGTTTCCACAAAAAAAAAAATATTGATTATGATAAGAACGGTTTATTAAACATTCTTTAAGATATCTTATGCTCCACTGAAAAAAGAAACTCATACAGGTTTGGAACAACATCACAGTGAGCAAATTATGCCAAAATGTTAATTTTTTTATTGAACTATCTCTTTAACCATTAAGCTGTCATTAACACATTTGGTATTTGTTTGGTTCTACATATTTTTGTACACATTATGGTGATGACTGGCAGGTTGTTTGGATAATCAGTCTTTGTTTTATTAAAAATTAGCGTTCCTCACCCACACCATCCATTGCCCCCCCAACCCTATTGGAGTTGCTCGCTTATGTTGTCAATAAACGTGGGCTGTGTGAGAGTCATTTCCGGAGATGCTCTCCACCATGTGTTGATGGCTTGGCTGGTAATTCTCACATGTTAATGTGTGTTTTCACATACTGCACAATGCCAGCTTATCAAGACATTGTGTTTGAAGAAGGAGTGAAATTTCTCACAGGCTCTTTGCCAGGTACACTTCCTGCTAAGCGTTTGAATAAAACCACTTTAGGCACCAAACCAGCTGGAAAGCATTCTTATCAGAGAGAGGAAGACTGAAAATCTCCAACAGATGAAGTTTCACAATCTAATTCATATTCCATGGCCTGCAGTCATAATAAAACGCCTCAGATGTGGAGCTGGAAAGTGGCGATGAAAACTTAGAGGAACTTTGTGTGTGATCGATCAAGGCTAATCTAGTTGTACAAAAACTGCAATATATTTCTTATTATTCCATGTGCTGAACAGATTGAATGTTATTAGAAAAACACTTTAGTTTTGATTCAGTAAAGCCGTTTTAAAGTAGGCGAGTGAATTTAGATGGAGCGCTGCTTCAGAAGCTCAGAAATCTGGATCAAAAAATGGAGCAACTGATGGCCGAGTCATTATGCCACGAAAGGAGAGAAAGTATCGGTTTTGTTCATGCAGTTACAATGACTGAAGCTTTCGAGATTCAATAAGGATGCAAGAGCACCATTAAAGAATCGACAAGTAGTCAGATTATGCAATCTATTCCAAGTTTGCAAAAGTCAATCTCTAAGAAACAGACTGAAATTTATATTATTATAGCTGGCTTTGTGAGCGAATCAACGAACTCTCAAAAATACGACGAAAAACAGTAATATTGTGAAATATTCTTTCAATTCAAAATAACTATTTTATATTTCAACGTACTTTAACGTGATTTATTCCTGTGATGACAAACCTGAATTTTCAGCATCATTACTCCAGTCTTCAGTGTCACATGATCCTTCAGAAATCATTTTAATATGAAACATTTCTTGCTATTATCAATGTTGAAAAATATTGTTCTGTTTAATATTTCTGTGGAAACCATGACTATTTTCCCCTCAGGATTCTTTGACAAATAGCAAATTGAAATAAAGTTTTGCAACAATGTACGTGTATGTATGTGTATGTAAGTTTTTACTGACCCTTTTAATTAATTCGATTCATTCTTGCTGAATAAAAATATGAATTTCTTTCAAAATAAAGTATACACTACCATCATAAAAGTAGTCCATACATGTCCATGGACCACTTTTATGATGAGAGTTCATTGATACTTTTTGAAGCCTGAAAGCTCCACTTGTTAATCATCATAATAGCATGGAAAAATACATTAAAACATTCTTCAGACTTTCTCATTTTGTCCCCCACAGAAGAAAAAAAGTCAGACATAAGAGTGAGTAAATGATGATTTAAAAAAAATTGAAGTTAAACAACTGCAAGGCAAACCATTCCAAAAATCAATATCCAATATGGAAACTGTTTATTATAGTCTCATCCACTTCAATGCACGTGGAGTGGAACTTTTAGCGAGTACTACTGTGTGACTTTAGGCATTACAAATTGCGATGTCTTACAGTATAATGTATTTGCTAAAACTGAGCTTGGGGAGAGGGTTGTTAATACCTCCTGATGTCGTTCTCGGGCCAACCGATTCAAAACCTCCTTCTGCTGCCCACACCTCTCATTCCACACCTCATTTTCGATGTTTCCCAGAGTGTATTTATTTTAGCTGAAATTCCTCATAAGCTGAGGTTTGCTCAGGGGACAGGGACGGTTAGAGAGGTAGAGTGAGCTCATAACTCATTTTAATGGCTGTCTTCATAAGCCTCCAGCATCTTTCAAAGAACTGATAAAACCAGAAGTGGGAGGAGGAGGAGAGGGGAAAGAGAAAAAGGTTGTAAGTGCGAGAGAATGAAAGAGATGAAGGGAGTGAGACACTTCCTGTCAGGGAAGACAAAAAAGTTAGCAGCAGGCAGTGTAGAATATGCCAACAGTGGTTGAGAAAACACAGTGAAACACTTCAGATGTTGTGAAGGTGAGGTCTCTGTACGCCAGTCGCAGTTGCTCGAGGTTGTGCGCAGGTGAGCGTTTAGCGCCAAGGATGGCAGCCAAAAACAAACACATTGCTTAGAGGAGACCAGGAACTTAACACTCACGGCTGCAGATCACATGACATGACTGCAAACGCTCAGAACTCTTCAGACAGGACAAGCCTTTGTTTATGGATACATTAAAGGCAATGGAGCAGGTCTTTTTTTTTTTTTTTTTTGCCAGAAATGATTCAAATGTAATTTCCAACACACGCATCTTCTAAATGCATAAAGACATACAGTAGTTGTGAAATTCACATTTTAAGCATTTCTAGCATACGTTTAGAAACTGTAAGGCTATACTTTCGACTATGATGATGACAATAAGTGTTTTTTTCTCATTACACATCCTATGTCTCATATGTCACTGCTGTGTAATTAATTAAAATGATAGTAGCTTAAGTCATACTATAATATTTTTAGAAATATGTCTATATAGTTGTATTAATTTAATTTAATTTACTGAATGTATTAATTTTATCAACGTACAGCAACTAGCTGAAGTACAATAAGTTGCTATATAAGTTGGTTGTAGTGGAAATGGTGCTGCAACTGAAAAACGATCAAATATTGATAGAAATTATTTTCATGAAAATATATTTAAAACAATTATGTTTATTTTACTCTTTGTTGCGAGAATCAGTTTTAAATATAATAATGAATATTTGTATATTCAAAGTCTATAGGACAAGGATAAAATATCATAAATCATATAATAATAATAAAAAAATACATTTGATTCTAACATTTAAAAAAAAATACTATGATTTATTTATTAGTTGTTCTGGTTAATATTTTAGTAATATAAAAATATAAACAAATAAATAAAGGCCTGGTACATAAAACCCACAAACTGTATACTGCAAAAATAGTAAAACAACCAAAGTTAGTATATTTTTAAAAGCAACAATTCACTGAGGAAGCATAGAAAGGTGAGTTGGCACTACTCCGAAACACACACTGTCATTTCCTGTTCTGACCCGGACCGCTCAAACACATGGAGTACGCTACTCCACCCACAGCACACCTCCCACAATGCACTGCACTAGCAGACTTCAGTGCGAGCTATTGACGGCACCCACGTCGCCCTGCTCTTTTATCTAACCCTTTTTCAATTCAATAAATCCCTTTCAGGAGAGCTGAGCTTCATGTGCTGCCTCCATTCTGTTATACAAAAGGCAAATGTAGAGTTTAGACAAAACAACAACAACAAAACGTACAGTACCTTTGGGGGTTTTTGGTGACAATGAAAAACTAAACCTACTACATCAGTGTTATTTTTGTATTGCGTATATTAATATAGTTTATTTTATGATTATTAATTAGCTTTTATTTTTATCATTCAGCTTTCTTTTTTTAATCTTTTTGTTTAATTTGTAGCAATATTGTTACATGCTTTTCGTAATTTTTATTCATTTTTGTTCTTTTTAAATATTTATGTTTAATTTATTTTTACTTCAGTTTAAGTTTTTACTTTTTACTTATAGGTTATTCATCTATTTTATTTTATTTTAATTAACAACATGTTTTAATAGTTTCACATAATTAACAACCCTAATTCTTTCGCATGTATATCTAATGATTTAAACCATAAGCATCTGATAAACAGTTTGTAGTGCTATGATTTACATTTGTCATTCCTAAAGAGTCCTTTTGGCTCTCCACACTTCATTACCTGATGTTGATCTTACATATTTGTATGTGTCCTTCCAAATACATGCTAATTAAATAAGGATGAGGAATGAGAGAGAGAAAGAAAGAGGAAGAAAAACACTTCGTCAAAGCCATCCACTTTAAACGATATTTGAAGATGTGTAAAATGAACACCAAACGGCTCTTTCCAGGATGATTGCCTCCATCCTTTTAATCTCGCTTCGATGCCTTTTATGTTTGTTTGGGGTTTCTTTGCCTTGACACCCAGTGTTTTCTCTCCACTAAACCTCCTGACACTTTAAAGAATTTGACTGTGTAAACCGTGATGAAAACCGTGTTACCGTTTGTGCTTGTGAACGTAACATTTTGCATTATCCTCCTGCTCTCATTCCCTATTGTTAGCATTCTGCTTGAGCATAAATCACGAACATTATGCTGATGTGTGAAGAACTTCAAAGTTAACCAAGTCAACAAAAACGCCGGCCACGTTTTCCCATTAACATCTGTTTAAAATGGAGATGTGGCGTTGGCGCTGAGGAAGGGGCGAGGACTCCTTGAGCATTATGCAGATCCCGGAAGGCAAATTACCATACAGAGCTTCAGAAACCGCCATGATGGATTGAAGCGTACAAGCCGTAGAATCGCTCCCACTCAAATACTCTGTGAACTGGCTACTGAGACTCACAAGCAGAAAATGCAAGCATGAAAACATCTCATTTGTCTCCCGCCAAACATTTACTGTACAGTTGTGATGTGCTTGTTCTCCGTAAATGCCCACTGAGCTCCGCAACGTCTCAGACATAAATCTGCAGGGCCTCCTGCTAACCATAACACAGGCTCCGCCCATGAGTGATCATCATCATCATGAGTATATGTATCCAGAGGCCGTTGCATAAACCACTAAGACTGGCATCACATTTTTTTCTTTAAGACTGTTCATAGATTACATAAAAATGTAGATTGGCTTAATTTGACACCGAAAAGTAAGACTGACTGCCCCCGACTTTCTGCTAGTGGGTCTTTTTTCTGTCCTAACATAATGGCTATGTTTATGCAACCTGCCTCAGACTTGTACAGAAGTGCTCAGAGGGCGCATCAACAGAACACTCATGAGTTGGGGACTAATGGAATACATCTTTTTAAAATACAAATGATACAAATAAGATACAAAAATGCATTCCATTTAAATTCAAGTAGAAATAAATACAAACGTCTACGGTGTATGCAGAATATGCAAAAGTTTGGGGTTGGGTACGTTTTTAAACTAAAAGTCTTTTAATTCCCATCAAGGCTGCATTTATTTGATCCAAAATACAGTTAAAACTGTAATATTGTGAAATATTATTACAATTTAGCATTATATTTAAATACTTTTTTTTTAATGTCTATTATTTAGCATTGTCAATGTTGAAAACAGGTGTGCTGCTTAATATATTTGTGGAAATATCAATAAAAAAATTTAAAGCATAAAAAAAATTTTTATAACATGTCTTTACTGTCACTTATGATCAAATTAATACATTCTTGCTGAATAAAAGTATTAAACTCTTTAAAAAAATCTTACTGACCCCAAACATTTGAACTGTATAGTTCTATTTATGTGTGTGTGTGTATATATATATATATATATATCTATATATCTATATATGTGTGTGTGTGTATATATATATATATATATATATATATATATGTGTGTGTGTGTGTGTGTGTGTGTGTGTGTGTGTGTGTGTGTATATATATATATATATATATATATATATATATATATATATATATATATATATATATATATATATATATATATATATATATATATATATATATATATATATGTCTAATTAAACAATATGATATATAATTATTTATATTATACAAGTATGCAAAATTTTTATTATATAAATTATAATCTAAAAATATTTGCAGTGAGAAAATTCGTTGTAGGATATTCCCCATATGCCCTCTTGGGTTCATAGTTTTATCGATGAGCAACCTGCTCGCTCACAAGTCACACATGGAGGAGGATTCAGAGAGCCACGGGCGCAATGCATTTTTCCTCATGGAAATACAGAGAACATTTTACTTACAAATTCATCAAAGGTCGCAACACATCAGTACAATGCGAGATGTGTTTGCCAGCAACCAAACTTGTATCCGCTTCAAAAGATTCAACCTCTAACCTGAAGAAGCATCTTGAGGTAAGTTTCTCTCAATATCTGAAGGGATAGTTCACCCAAAAATCTAAATTCTGTCATCGTTTACTCACCCTCATGTTGTTCCAAACTCATCCGGCAATGTATTTCTTCCAAACGATAACTTTGAGTGAGGAACACCAAAATAAAAGTCATCATTAAAAGACACTTGGTAGCAAGTAAACTAAACCGCTTCGTCCACTTTTTTCAGTCATATCTGTAAAATAATCAATACTAATTACTTTTGGATGTTTTTTTTTTTTTTTGGTACAACTGATCACGGACGCCATTATTTAAATGAGTTTTTCTACAACCAATCATTTCAGATAAACGTGATCCACAAAGCAAACTATGCTTCAGTCCAATCTTTCTTTTCAAGGCAGTCATTCATAGCAAGAATAAGATGCAGTGTATAGACTTGTCAAAAGTGAGGCTACATGAGACCAAGCTCCTCAAACTGTCCAAAAAGTGGATTTCTCCCTTGTTGGAACGCCAACCTATAATTCATCCCTCTTCAAATCTCACCTGAATTATCAGATTCCTACAGCTAATTCTGCTAATCACAAAGCTTTGGCAACAGGATGAAAAACCTGTTAGACATAAAATGGCAAGATTCCTTTATGTGTGTAAGTGAGTGATTTTTGGCCAGATTTTGCACTAGGCCTTACTTTCGCTGCTGGAGATAGGAAGGCGAGCAGCTCGTATCCAAGAGTGTCTCCTGCCAAGCTGCCGACAGACAGGCCAGAACAGCCCGAGGAGAGAGTCCGCCATGCATGATCAAATGCGTCACTAATACCTCTGACCGGGTCCAGGGCTTCTCTCTCTGATGCGAGCCCATGTTTTCTCAGGCCATTCTGACTTTGGTACAAACACTGGATGAAGCGAACTGAAGGCGAAAATGTAAATGACAGCAGGGAAAAATCTTCTATGATAATAGCTGGCTTAAAAAAAACACCATGCAAGCTGTGTCAAAGAATGGATATCACATACACAGTCCACATTATACATCTTAGTATATCAGATAAAATATTAAATTCCCCATTTTTAAAAAGAAAAGTCATATTAGTTAAGAATGTAACAAACTGGGGTTAAATGCTTTCACTGCTGTTGCCATTAAACCGGCAATTTATTAAAACTATACACTCACCTAAAGGATTATTAGGAACACCTGTTCAATTTCTCATTAATGCAATTATCTAATCAACCAATCACATGGCAGTTACTTCAATGCATTTAGGGGTGTGGTCCTGGTCAAGACAATCTCCTGAACTCCAAACTGAATGTCAGAATGGGAAAGAAAGGTGATTTAAGCAATTTTGACCGTGGCATGGTTGTTGGTGCCAGACGGGCCGGTCTGAGTATTTCACAATCTGCTCAGTTACTGGGATTTTCACGCACAACCATTTCTAGGGTTTACAAAGAATGGTGTGAAAAGGGAAAAACATCCAGTATGCGGCAGTCCTGTGGGCGAAAATGCCTTGTTGATGCTAGAGGTCAGAGGAGAATGGGCCGACTGATTCAAGCTGAGAGAAGAGCAACTTTGACTGAAATAACCACTCGTTACAACCGAGGTATGCAGCAAAGCATTTGTGAAGCCACAACACGCACAACCTTGAGGCGGATGGGCTACAACAGCAGAAGACCCCACCGGGTACCACTCATCTCCACTACAAATAGGAAAAAGAGGCTACAATTTGCAAGAGCTCACCAAAATTGGACAGTTGAAGACTGGAAAAATGTTGCCTGGTCTGATGAGTCTTGATTTCTGTTGAGACATTCAGATGGTAGAGTCAGAATTTGGCGTAAACAGAATGAGAACATGTATCCATCATGCCTTGTTACCACTCTGCAGGCTGGTGGTGGTGGTGTAATGGTGTGGGGGATGTTTTCTTGGCACACTTTAGGCCCCTTAGTGCCAATTGGGCATCGTTTAAATGCCACGGCCTACCTGAGCATTGTTTCTGACCATGTTCATCCCTTTATGGCCACCATGTACCCATCAGAGGATGGCTACTTCCAGCAGGATAATGCACCATGTCACAAAGCTCGAATCATTTCAAATTGGTTTCTTGAACATGACAATGAATTCGCTGTACTAAAATGGCCCCCACAGTCACCAGATCTCAACCCAATAGAGCATCTTTGGGATGTGGTGGAATGGGAGCTTCGTGCCCTGGATGTGCATCCCACAAATCTCC
Source organism: Tiaroga cobitis (assembly GCA_030578255.1). NCBI lineage: Eukaryota > Metazoa > Chordata > Actinopteri > Cypriniformes > Leuciscidae > Tiaroga > Tiaroga cobitis. Next base: position 22,819,254 of record CM060601.1, on the reverse strand, counting down.
ATCAACTGCAAGATACTATCCTATCAGTATGGGCCAACATTTCTAAAGAATGCTTTCAGCATCTTGTTGAATCAATGCCACGTAGAGTTAAGGCAGTTCTGAAGGCGAAAGGGGGTCAAACACAGTATTAGTATGGTGTTCCTAATAATCCTTTAGGTGAGTGTATATACATACAGCTATTGCAGTCTTTTATAGAATAAATCGTTTTTTTTTCTTGAATCAAATAACATATAATAACAAATAATAACAATAAATAATTATTTTTTTTTGTCTTTACAAAGCAAGTGTATAGTCTATAAACATTAAAATAGTAAAAAAAAAAAAGAAAAAAGTAATAAAATAAAATAAATAGTACAACTGCATGGAGTCTCTAGATCCCATTCTGAAAACCCTGAAAACCAAAAAAAGAGCCAGGTCTATAATAGCCTCAGCCTCATGCACACGGACCACAGGCTGAATGTCTGGTGTGTAGCCTATATGGCACACAAAATGGGAAACACTTCAGGAGTTTTGAAGTCATCATCGGATTTTCCAGGATTTCTGTCAGGCTTGTGTGTTGCGTTCTTTAAAGGTTTGCCTGGAAACAAATCCATCGTGATGCCAAACCCCCTCATGGAAGAAGAAAGCCATCATGCAAAAACAAACTAAACGCTGGATTTTGCAAAAGCACCATTGTTGCAGTTAACTTGCACAACGTTCTTGAATGAATTGCACGCCGGCCTGTTATTGTAGGGACATCGACTTTACATTTTCACGCCCATAAATATGACACTGAACCAAACGAACCGTGATTGGTTTCTTTCCATGTCAGATGTCCTCTTAGGCGGTCATTGGCTAATGAAAGCTGCTATGGAGTCCAAACCTTTGCTGTCAGTTCCGAAGGTCTAGCTATGAGCAGAGACAATTTATATAGAGACATGCCACTTCCTCAATCCTCAGTACAACTATATAGGGATAACCCGTAACGCCAAAGATGGTAGTTGTATGCACATGCCCCGCCCCTCCCGCTGGAAAGCCAATCGTCTGCTTTTAACAGTCAAGCTGGGAAACATGTAAGCCTATCGTCTGGTTCCACTGACCCATGCACACAGTTGAGGTTTGCGACAGCGGAGACGAGAACCCTTGCATATGCGTAGTAAGCGTATAACCTGTGGGGAAAAAGACATTTTAAACCATATTTTGGGGCAAAGTCATCAAACTTTTTCAGCGATTTTTATCACATTTTACCGCTGATTCTATACAAGCAGTTTTTATGTCCCGGTGACCAGTGAAAGTGCAGTTCTGATTCTCTGCCTATTCATTTAGATAGGCGCCTGGTCTTGTTAGTCCGAAATAGCTGCCCGGAGGCGTTGCCAAGATGGCGGCCGAGTGGCATGACTTGCCTAAAAGGACTTTGCTATGAGAGACCAGGTCTATACTGACATCATCCTCCAGGAAGTGACATCATATATGAGAATAATAATAATATATTAGGTTATATTAATTCTGTAATGTTTTACATTCCATTTCCACAGAAATCAATAAAATAATGAAAACTGAAATGATGATTAAAAAAGTTGACACTACTCGTGTATGCCAATGATGAACGGCTAACTTTAGCTCTTTGTTTTCCACCTTGTTCATTTTTCACCATTATGTAAGCAATCAAGTCAGTAATCAATACACTGCCTGAGACTGACCACAGCATATTTATCAAAGCCTGTCATAGAAATAATTCTCTATGTAACAGCACCAGCATGTAAAACGAACACCCCATAACAGAAACAAGCCACATCATATCTTCATTTAAAAGCAGACATAGAAAGCCCTTGGCAGTCAAAATGCACAGTTTTTGGCTGACCATTTGCTGTCTAAAAAGATACAAGTCTTCTTCTTTAGTCAGCTGACATGAACTTAAGAGGATGAGAGATAAGAGGAGACATCAAAGAAACAGAAGGAGGCGGTAAATGGCGCGTTTCCTTGAGAACGTTGCTCTCTCTCTCTGCACAGGTCATTGTTTCGGCTTCTGCAGTAATTATGTTGACATTTACATCAAGGCCCAGACGAACCCGGCCAAGTGCTCATGGTAGCGGATGCACTTCACAAAAATGCCTATTCAAACTGTGCTGGTCTCGTCTATGGGACTTGTGCTTTATTGACTGAGTCATTGAGCACGCTTGCCTGCTGTCTGCTCTCACACACAACCATTAAAACTAAAACACAAACTCCTCATTATAGTTCACCCACAATTAAAATGGCCTTTATGTGCCCTCATGTCACTCCAAACTTACTCGTTGTTATGTTTTCTGAGAAACAATTGATGAATCGTAGCAGCAAAAATGACTTAAAAGCACCATAAAAGTAGAACAAGTAAGTTGCACGCTGTATTTCAAGTCAAAATATATAGCTTTGTGTGAGGAACAGCCTAAAATTGAGTAGTTAAGACTACTTTTATGGTACATTTGTGTTCTTCTTGAAGAATGAAAGGTCTATTCAAATGGAAGCTTGCTTCAGTCAAGGAATAAAACAAGGAAATTGTGACTTTTTATCTCACAATTCAGACTTTTTTTCCCCCACAGAATTGATTGATATAAATTTGCAATTGTGAGAAAAAAAGTCAGAATTGCTAGCCTGGATGCCAGCCTGAACCCCGCCCACAACATTTTTGGTCGGGAAGTTCGGTCTGGAATCGATCCATTGAGGAGTAATTATGAACGGTTCAGAAATCGTTGGGCCAATCAAATTGTCAGGGCGGGCTTTATACGATGATGGCCAGATGATCTGCAGTTACGTAATCATTACGTTATCAAAGAGCGCTTGGGTTGAACTGGTTTCCCTCAAAGTTGACTGGAGAATTGAGATGTATAGATTCCGCTATCGCGTCTGTTGTAAACGAAATCGACAGCGCATTCATTTTAAAAGACGAACAGAGAACTGCAATCAAGGCATTTGTCGATCAGAAAGATGTTTTTGCCGTCCTTCCAACGGGATTCGGCAAAAGTTTAATTTATCAGCTGGCTCCGATGGTCACTAAGAAGATGGGACGCAATGAAAACCCTGTGGTCGTTGGGGTTTCTCCTTTGGTCGCACTCATGGAGGACCAAGTAAAAGAAGCAACACTCATTATTTTACTACTTCTTCCAGCGTGTGTGTAGTTGAGCTCTGTTGACAACTTTGCGTAGCTCATCTTAAGTCACTACTGCGTTGCACTGATTGGTTGTAGGTCTATCCAATTGAGTGCAGAGTTTTTTTTTTTTTTTCTGCTTCGGTTAAGACACCCCTCATAATAAAAGCCCTATGGAGCAGTATCAGACTCACATTCTGACTAGAATATGAGTATGACGAAGTCAGGCTACAGAATTGCGGGATATAAACTTGCAATTCTGACTTTATATCTTGCAATTCAAAAGAAAAATTATTGCAACTCTGTCGTTTATATCTCACAATTGTGAGTTTATATCTCGCAATTTTGAGAAAAAAAAATGAATTCTTGGAAAAGAAGTCAGAATTGCGAGATATAAACTCTCAATTGTAAGAAAAAAAGTCAGAATTGAGAGTTCATATCCCGCAATTCTGACTTTATAACACGGAATTGCGAGTTTATATCTTGCAATTCTGACTTGTTTCTCGCTATTCTGTCTTTTATCTCGCAATTGCGAGTTTATATCTCGTAAATTTGAGAAAAAAGTTAAATTTACAAGATGTAAACTTGCAATTGTGAGAAAAAAAGTCAGAATTGTGAGATAAAAAGACGCAATTATCTTTTACATTATTACGTTGGAAAACAAGCTTCCATAATATTCACCATTCATTGTAACTGAATGAGGGAAAATAGCTTTTTATTCCTAAAAATAGTCTTTTAAATTTCAATCAGTTCCCTGCACGATGCTATTATATGGCTTTAGAAGAACAGGGATATATAGTGCACAAAGACATTTATGATCTTTTTTTTTTTTTATCTTGAATTGTATGGGTAAAAAAACGTGTAAATAATGACAGAAATTTTATATTTAGGTGAAATGTTCCTTTAAAGCATAAGACACGAACACATGAGCAATCATAGAAGCTAGAAGAGAAAACCAATGACGACAAGGGAAGTTAATGATGCCCAGCCTGTTTGAGTGTGAGTTTCTGAAACCAATTTTCAGGCAAGTGTTCCGAGCTGAAGCGAGTGTCTAAAGACTCAGTCTGTGTCACACAAGCCTCGAGTGAGCTGAAACAGACAGGCCTTTATAAATTCTGATGTGGATTAGCCACACTCGCAATGCCTTTATTTCCTGGCTCCTCCTAAATAATGGAGACGAACAAGCGTAGGAAACGAAATGTAAACAGACAAATTGACTTTTAAATTATATTTCTGCCCCACTGCCTTGAGAAACTCTCTGCTTTGGTGTGACCAGTTTTCACCGCCTGAGAACAAATTTCATAACCATGACTAACGCCATACAGCAGTCGTCTCGTTCGCCCGCCCGATCGGAGTCTCTCTGTGAGGTGCCATGAAGGATTTATGAAACGATTATGAAAAGATTGTGTTTCTGAGGAAAACTGCTTAACAATTCTGGTGAATATGTTTTAGAGGGGCAGGTATACTGGGAAAAGCAGACAGCAGACTTATTTATGCATGTAATGACTGTTGCACTCGGTGCATGCTAACAAAATTACCCTCACGTATCGCTTCATCTTTACACCAACTTTGACGTGCGAAATTTAAATGCAGTGAAACTAATAATCCTTAAAGCACAATGATGATTGAAATGACAGAACAAATGAGAATATGCAAACTAGTAAATACTCATAAAAAAAAACATTTATGGGTGTTTCTTAATCTAAAGTCACGTTTTACACTTTTGATACGAAAGTCAAATTAAAATGATTTTGAAAACTATTTTTTAAATAAATTTTTTTTTTTACCAGACCCAAAATGTCTTAAACTATAAGATAATCCATTATAAAAAAAATATTTTCAGTATGTCCATTCAAATAAAGATTGAAATAAATATACTGTGTGAAATTAATTTTAAATGACTTTTTCACAAATTACGACTGTCCCTCAATTGAGGCACAACCACCAATTTGTTTTTTTGTTTTTTATAAACGTTTACAATAGTGTTAGTAAAGAGCTTGACATGAAATATGAAACGTGACAATTCAAAGAAAAATCTAATAGTAAACTATGACAATTAATAATGATAAATTTAGTTTATAATTGTAAAAATTTTTCAAAACATTTAATTGTTTGCATTAAAATAGCATACTAGATATGAAATTACCCTCATAGCAAGACAAAGGAGTCGGGTATTTTATTCTGAAATATTACAAATGTAATTTTCTCATTTCCACACTGTAAACGAATTATATGATCAATACGTTATGAAAACATATTTTACATTGCTTTAACTCATCAAAATAAGTCGAGCTATTCAAGATTCAACTTATTTTGTAAAGTCAGTTGAATGTCATTTAAGTCGAAATGACTTAAACATCCAAGTTGATTGTACTTAAAAATTTAAGGCAGCAACTTTTTTTTTTACAGTGCATCACACAGTTTCTGAAATGTGAAAAAAAAGCTGAAATGAGGGTCAGAAAATAATGGAAGAATGTTATTTTTCAGATGAATATCCTTTGGAATATCCCTTTAAGTCCTAAAGTGTCCATAGCTGGAGAAATGTTCTACGCGTGTAAAAATAAATAAATAAAAGTTGCTTAAACTTTGAGGCACTGTTATGATTACCTCATCATTCTTTTGTTGTTGTTCTTTCCATTTTTACATTCTCCATTTGTCACATTTAATGTTTACCTCAGCACTCAGGCTAACATTCATTAGCCGCGGTATTAAAAATGACTTTTAAAGCGAGTAATGTGCAGTCTATATTAGTTAATGCCACTGGGACAGATTCATAGCAATAATTCAGGCATTCTTTCAAACAGTCCCATTGGTATTGTGTTGCTTAATATGAACTGAAAGGTGTAGAATGAAGATTAATGATGTCCTTCTCCTCCAGGTCTCAGCGAACTACTGCGCTACACGAACAAGAGCTAAAGGCAACTGACCGCGACTTCATGCTTTGCGTGTTTGTTATGAGGTGGAAGTTGTAGATGTCAGAATAATGCGACCTCCCTGACCTCGGCGAGTCCGGCTTCGGCATGTGAGCGGAGCCTCCCAGATGTGTCTTCGATCCAGGACTACAGGGACTGATTACTGAAACGGTGTAGTTCTCACTTCAGAGGTGTTTTGTCTAAGCCCTCTCATTTCATTGTCTGAGAAATTGATAAAAGCAAAAAAAAAAAAAAAAAAAAAAAAAAAAAGCAAAGAGAAAAAAGCAAAGAGAGTCTAATGCCTCCATGCAGTCATCTTCGAGTGTGAGAGCCGAGCCAGAATCCCTGCTTGACTTTTCAGCCGTTAAGTAATAACGCAACAGTCAAGCACTGACACACACATCTCTCCAAACTAGCTTTAGGGGTTGATGGAGTAAAGCCACTCAAACTTTGCACCGTGGGAAAAGGCCGGCGAGGTCTCAGGGAAAAATTAAGAGATGTCACTTCAGATCGGTGTTCGGTGTAAAGTGATTCTGTGCATAACGATTGCAGTCCTTTCCTAATATAAGCATCTCATCTAATATCGTAGTCACGCACCGTGCTAAGGTGCTAATGGCTCTATTAGCCCTATAGGAGGTGCTTTGTTTCGCATAGGCTAAGCGAACTTAGCAAGAGACCATGTGAGAGAGCTGCTAATTTCATTTCCTGTCAAAGTTACGTTGATAGTCTATTTTTCACAATGCATTGCCTCATGAATAATTATGGCGCATGATGCTAAGCGAGCACATCGTAAAAGTGTGAACAAACAATCTGCTCACTTTGACACCGTGTCTCAAAGTTAACATATCAACACAGAGGCTACCACATCAGTCACTAGATGAGACACCCATGAAAAAAGGCATATGACTACATTTTCAAGGAAGAAGCATTTCATTCTACAGTATCTCTGTTAAAGGGGAGTACATGGAAAATATTATCTTTTAAAGTGCCCATTTTATGCTATTTTAAAAGTTCTTAATTTTCTTTTAAAGGTCTCCTTCAGTAGGGTTACATGCATCCAAGGTTAAAAAACACTTTAATTTACTCATAATACACATTACACCACCTAATTTCTCAAAGAGTCTGAAAACTATAAGTTTGAAGATTCAGTCTCTCTAAACCCCTCCTTTCCGTGAGCCTACTCTGCTCTGATTGGTCAGATGGCCCAGTCTGTTGGGATTGGTCTACTGCTTACAGCGCGTGGCAGAAATTAAACCATTACCATATCTATGTATGGTACCACATCTGAATTTCAGCGAATTTTCAGTCGAAATGTTAACTAACTGAAATCTGTTTAAATTACTAACTGGAAATAGATAAACAAATAAAACTAAAATAAAAATTAAATAAAACTGAACTAAACCTAAATAGTAATACATTAAAAAAAGATCATTTAAAATGTGGTTACACTTTATTTCACTGTACATGTACTTACAGTGTAGTTACCAAAGAAGGTACTGGTAATATAAGGTAACTACAGATTCAGGGTCAGTACCTAGTTATAAGCCCACTTATTGTAATTGCAATAATAAGTACATGCAAAACAGGACTGTAAAATAAAGTTCTACCCATTTTTTTTTTTTTATAAAAAATGTAATAGTATATAAATAATACTACAATAACACTGATGTTATTGTACTGACAAGTGAGTTAAGTCGTTGTATGGTAAACTCACCCACGTTTGAGTTTTCTGTACAATAACACTGATGTTAACATACAACAACTTAACTCACTGCTTAATTACCATGATGGATTATTGAAGAGAACATCTTGCTAGTCATGACTGTTTCCCGAAACCGTATTGTCATAAATTTGTCATTCAACCACGTCGGTTGATGATGTCACACAGGTGGTGGATAATAACTGCTTTTAATTAATTGGTTTGAGATGGAATTAATGCAAGCTAATTTGCTATAAATTATGTTCATGGAATCCGAGGAGTTATTTTGCTTTATTTCCAGATTCAATCATAGGCTCTTATGGCGTACTAGAGCAGGTACACACGAGTGCAAAAACAAACTAAAAGACGTAAATTAAAATTGTATATTCAAAATGAAATACATAGACACTGAATGTCAGCTTGCTTGTTTTGCTCAACATAGAGATGTATTAAAGCTCCAGTTGGTAACTTTTGAAAACATGTATTTGTTAAAACTGTCATTATGTCCTGACAGTAGAATATCAGATAGATAATCTGTGTAAAAATCAAGCTCCTCTGGCTCCTCCCAGTGGTCCTATTGCCATTTGCAAGAAATACACGCTCCCGGTCAGAAACAACCAATCAGAGCCAGGAGGAGTGTCTTAGCACTGTCAATCACGCTCGTGTACGCGCTGATCACACCCCTCTCTTGCAAAGCGCGAGCGCCGGAGCGCGAGCCGTCGTTCAAACTCAAGATTGCCGGCGTGCTGCAGCTGTGCTTATGACGGAGAAACAACCTAAACTGCCAATTCTCCAGTGACACCTGCTCATAAAACAAAGAGGTAAAAGGACAAAGACTGATGACGATAAACAAGCGAAAAAGAAAGAATTACACAGAGCCCATTGACTCGGTGTCAAAACTAACATGTAGATAAAATGTCACGCACTCTGCTAAGCAACATTTGAAACCTGCTAATTCACTGGCTTGTCATGTTGCTGAAATAATGTACTAGCACACCTTATCTAGCATTATATATCGCTAGAATAATTACTTACATGCTGTAACGTTAGTTACCGTTATATTAACGTTATCTTACTAGCTATTTATAACTTATAGAAAGAGTGCAACGTTATAAAGTTACATGTAGGCTATTGGAAAATACATAATGATTTGAGGACCAAGTTTGTAGTCAAAGTATGGGTAGGCCATAGTCAATGTAAAGCATATTATTGACGTTTAGTCCCTATTAGTGAATGTGCCATATAACTTTTTATCCGCCGTCATCGGTGGCCCTGTTTACTAGCCTGCGCGTTCACGACAGGCTCCGCTGTGGAGGACGAGCTGTGGAGGGAGGGCTGTAGTGCAGCAGAGAGCAAGGGGGTGGGACCTGGAAGTTGTACTTGTTCAAATTTTCATGCTAAGTCAACGTTTTCTCAAAACTCACCTACTGCAGCTTTAAGTCCACATGACATGCAAACAAGAAACTATGCTTCTAACCACAGAGAAAATGTACTTCATTGAACCATGATTCAGCGAATCAGGAATGTGGTGACGTAGCGTCCTCTTATCACTGCATCTTTGCTCTTTTTACATTTCTATACTTCTATCTCCACCCTCTTTTGTCCTACACTTTCCTTTCTGTTACTCTGCCATGTCATGGCTGACTCATCTCATTATCCATCTCAGCAAGTCCCCTCGCCACCTCGAGTCAGGTGCTGGCGTGTTGGGCACGTCAGTAACCGTGGTAATATGACACCCAGTGTGAGGCTGTGATATATATAGTAGGCCTCTAGTGAGAGTCACATGGACCTCCCCAGTGTCAGTCCAGCCCACTCCGCCCCCGAGATCTGTTCTATTGATCTACGTAAATGAGGCATCTGTCTCACGCTCAAAATAGCCCTTAGAAATTACACCGTTTCCAACTAGCCTCTCCGTCAATGTCAGGTCACACCGGTGTTTGTCGGCAAACCGTCAAAACCGATATGCTTAGTTTAAGCGAGGTGAGCGCGAGCTGCAATGATGTCATTTTCTCGACCTGAGAACTTATCGATATCAAAATCAGATTAACTCTGCACTTTCCCTTCAGCTTAACTGTCAGCTTCCTTCACTTTGCGGTCATGTGTTCATCACGAATCCTCATATAGTACCTTCAAACGTAAAGTCTATACTCTTGTGTCAGGCCTAATGCCGTTCAGCAGAATACGCATACACAGATTTATGACTGGAATCCATCACAAACACTTATGGAGTGATGCAGAGGTCACGTCATATACAGGTCACTAAACAGAACTGAGTCAGTTTACGTCGTGTCTGATATTATCAATGTCACAAATATACATAAAAACATGGACAGAACAACAGCTTAGATAAACAGTTAGAACCAAGAGATATAGACAGATTTACATATTGAAAAAATACAGATACTAGACAGATAGACAGGCAGATTGATAGACAAGCACAGAAAGACAGACGGATTTATAGATAGATAGATAGATAGATAGATAGATAGATAGATAGATAGATATACAGAGACAGAGTTTACAGTATGTGTGTAAGAATGTGAGATATGATAATCAAACATGATCATGCAGTGTTGTGTAAGTTCCCACCAGCTTCAGAAGGGACCCGGGGACATCATTAGCCTCAATGATGAACACACACACACACACACACACACACACACACACACACACACACATCCACTGTAGTGCAGCCATCATCGACCCACACAAGCTCGGGAAGAGCTACAGGTCAATGTATTATCTTGTTGTTGTTATTATTATTATGATTGCATTTATTGTTATTATTACTATAGTCCTGAGTGTACTCATTGAGTTCTTTGTCTTTCACTCTGTGACAACGTAATTAGTACTAGGCCTTGGGATAATAAGAGAGAGAGAGAGAGAGAGAGAGAGAGAGAGAGAGAGAGAGAGAGAGAGAGAGAGAGAGGTGTGCCAATAAACTTGACTGCACTCCAAATGGTGGCCAGTAAGGAAGTGCTGACCAGCAGTATGTCCACTATAAATGTGCTCCATAAATGGTCCAGTTTAAGTTTCTGGGTCAAGTGCTCATGTTTGGCTGGCGAATGCTTTAGTGTTATGGGTATAGCAACCAACACTGTAGTGAAATACATGACACCACGTTGTGCATCATGTAACACACCACCGCCATTAATAAAAAATAGACATCCGTTATGGTGTCATTCACAGCAAGTCATCAGCCATATGCGTTATTATTCGCCGGCATGAGTTAGACTCATGTTATACTCTGTAAAAAATGGAAGTACATGAGGGAATTGAGATAAACAAAGGCCCTATTTGGACTGGATTTGTTTAACATGGAGAGGTGGGGTAAAGTAATTATCACCAGAGCTTCTCAGTGATTTTAGTCCCGTGCGAATGTGCCATCTCAGTTATCATTACAGACAATGTCAGTAAAGATTACGGCGACTTTTACCTTCAGTAAAAAGGTCCGTAAAAATTACCTCAGGTAATACTAATCCAGTGCGAATAGACCTGCTGTGAATATGTACGTAAATATTCCATTATTTCCCGTTTAAAAGTAATTTTCCGTGGTTTTTCAAGTATGGAGGTGCTTGAAGAGGTATTGATTTGCGTTCTAGGGGGTGGGACAAATCTGTGGCAAAAAAATTGTTTTCCACATACCATTCAGATCAAAAAGAAAGTCAAAGGCACTTATTTTAGCGTTAGGTAAGTGGCTATTACCAACATAATCCAATCAGAAATGTATTAAAAAATCGTTCGACCGGACCAAACTGTTTTATATAAATATAAATATAGCGTCTGCTGACATGATATCAGGAAGCAACGTAATACGCAGATGACGACAGGGTGGTGACGGTGGTGCGTAAATCGAGTTACCCATCCCACTGCTGCTAGATTTCTTATCCTGTGCGAATTGGCCATTATTATTACAGACGTCCTGTGGTAAAATTACATTACTCTATTATCTACGCTTGTAAAACTAATCCCAACCGAATAGGGCTAAAGCAAGCAGACTTCTCTCAGACCTCTATCCAAAATGGACTGACAATTTTTGTCAATTTAGTGAAATTATAAAAGAAAAAAATATGCAATCAATATAATATTCATCATGCCCCCTAACCTGTATGCAAATATCATACGGATTTTCCCACTATTTTTGATTATATTCCCACTGTAAGTAAATAAATACTTTAAAGAAAATTGAATTAATATAATATAATAGTGATAAATTATTATTTGCAATGTCATGTAATTAACTTGATTTCAAATAAATTGCCAGTCCAATTCCGAACGCACTGAAACCAAATAAACAGTTGACACAAAGCCATTTATAGCAAACACCCTTGTTAGAAATGACAACAGCCTGAGCTGAATAGGAAGCAGTTTGCTCCAGTCAGTCCATCAGAGTTCAACCTAACAGCATGCAGCACAAGAAGGGGAGAACGACAGTAGCTGTCATTTAACACAACTTGCCCTCCGAGCCTGTAGTCAAACAGCTTCGTAACACTAGACTTCGTAACGCAAGCTCTCTCCTCTTCTGTCAGCTTAAGTGACAAGTGACCTAAAATCTCACCTTGGATGAACCTACCCCGATTCTTCCTGTTAAGACGACTGTCAAGTGGGGTGCCCTACAACCATGCACCAAAACGAATACAAAACAATGTTGACAAACAACAGAGAGAAAAATATATATATGAAAAATAAAGATGGCACCATGACAGGCCTCAAGGACAGAGTCCCAGATATGGAGATTTGCCAGAGAAGGCCTGGAGGATTGTTTTTGTTCACAGAATTCCCCTGACAGCTGGAGGGACAAGGTTACCCATTAAAGGCCCTTCTGTAAATCACATGCTCATCAGCACTTCATTTGATATGCTGATATCAATCAACAATCAGCAACAACATTCTCTCTTTCCTGAATATAGAGGTCAAACCAGTAGCTATTCACATTCTGGCATAGCAAAGTCTTCATTATAGCACTTTATCATCAATCAATTAAGCTGCAGTCTCTGAATCCAAAATGAACTTGAGAACGGCGGGAAACTGTACCTCTTGTTGGTTTCATATGGATTACATAAACAGAGAATATTTGTTTTGCGACATGACTTCATTTAAAAGTATTTTCTAAAGCTTTCTAAAGACATATCCTTCATGTCTGTGTAGCAAGTATTCGCTGAGTTTCAGCTTATTTAGTGACGTCACTGACGGTTTCAGAAAGTTGTTCACAGAGACTGAGACAGCAGAAAATGCATCTTGATTGTTTTCTTTATTTTACAAAAGCACAATGTTTTGTTATTATTGTGAGTGTACACAAACAAAAGTAGACCCGATAGCGCTTCGAATGATGTGTGAGGGGCCTTTCACATATCGCGTCTAAAAACGCGTGGAAGGCGTGGCTGCTCTCCTTTCCATCGCGCTTGCGCTCCCTTGGCGCGTGTTGTTGCTATGCAACCATGAAATGCACTCTCCACAGCGATGAGGAAGTTTCAGTAAAGGATTTCCACCATCGAAAACGCTTGCTCTGCTACAAGATTTATTTACGGAGAAGAGAAGAAAACCTGTTGTGTTTGGGTGCACCCCATCCTTCATGTTGATTGAGCTTTCAATGTTGTTACAAAAAGGGTGAAGATCATTGGTTGGATCTTGTCACATGACCTGCTCACGGCATTCTGAAAAGTTTAGATTTTTTCATTTCACTGCACCTGGAAAAAACTAGCGTGTTGCACTGCGTGACCGTGTCGCTTCTATTATGAGAGCGCTTACCTCACTCCAACATGTGAAATAACGAACTTGAGCTAGCAAAAGACGCGATATGTGAATGGCCCCTCACTCGTTATACTATGTGGGAAAAAAGTCCACCAAAACGCGCCAACAAGTTCGTCGACCCAGAGGGGACCTGCCAACATTGGGTAAATTGAGAGCATTGCTTCATTAAAATAAAAAGTGGGGAAAATGTTTTACTTTATATATATATATATATATATATATATATATATATATATATATATATATATATATATATATATATATATATATATCAGTATATACGTATACAGTGGTAGCCAAAATTATTTTAAAAAATGCCTTCAAAACATGATTTCATTTAACAATGTTCATGAAACATGCAGATGGTTGCTCTGAGTACAACAATTGCACTGTTTTATCCACTTTTAACTTTAATATTTGGTATGTCCTTTTGCAGCAATTACAGCAGCATCTCTCTGGCACAGTGTCAATATATTACCTGAGAACTTCAATCCCATCCCTTTTGCAATTGAAGCCAAAGGCTTTCCTTTGAATGTACAATAAATCTGTCCAGTTTATTTTCCAACTCACCCTAAATTTGCTCGATGGGGTTGAGGTCTGGACTTTGATGGGGCCAGTCCATCATTTTCAATGTTCCAGCAGATTCCTTCCATCGCAGGTAGTTCCGGCAATAGTTAGAAGAATGTTTAGGCTCATTGTCCTCTTGGAAAATAACAACTAAAACCTCTTAAATATGGCAAGTGTTCTAAAACTTTTGGCCACCACTATATATATATATATATATATATATATATATATATATATATATATATATATATATATATATATATATATATATATATATGCACACACACAGTATCTCACGAAAGTGAGTACACCCCTCACATTTCAGCAAACATTTTAGTATATCTTCTCAAGGGGAAATACTATAGAAATGAAACTTGCATATATTTTAGAGTAGTTAATGTGCTGCTTGTATAGCAGTATATATTTACTGTCCTCTGAAAATAACTCAACATACAGATATTATTGTCAAAACCATAAGTGATAATAGCTGTACATCGTTTAAACAGGGTGTTACCATCCAGCAGCTCCGTGACGTCATTATGGAGGAGTGGAAGAGGATCCCAGCAACAACCTGTGCAGCTCTGGTGAATTACATGGCCAGGACGATTAAGGCAGTGCTAGATAACAATGGTGCTCACACAAAATATTGACACTTTGGACACATGTTATGACATGTTCATTTAGGGTGTTGCCAGCTATTTTGACAATAATGGCTGTATGTGGAGTTATTTTCAGAGGACAGTAAATATATACTGCTATACAAGCAGCACATTGACTACTCTAAAATCTATCCAAGTTTCATTTCTATAGTATTGTCTCTTGAGAAGATATACTAAAATGTTTGCTAGATAGATAGATAGATAGATAGATAGATAGATAGATAGATAGATAGATAGATAGATAGATATTGACAGTCACTGATTCAGTTAATTTAAATCAAGCAAGAACAACTGAAACTAAGGGTTAGGGTCAGGTTTGGTCAGAACATCTGGCTCCAACAAAAAGCCTATTTCTCCATTGAAAGCCATTCAAAAGTAGCTTTTACACTGCAGCTAACATATAAAACCACAAATCATTCAAAATGAATGCCAGCCAAAGCCTACCATTGGGATCAAAGGCATGCTAAGATTTCGAATTCTCCAGGTATTAAAGACCTCCTTGATTTAGACCCCGAATTATCCTACAACAACATTTTATTTACTCACCAAAGCCATTTTTACCTGCAGCTGGCTCTTTGCAAGTGTTATTTTTGGACCCTGTGACCCTAAAAGCTTTGAAGTTTTATTACAGTAAGAAGTCACTCAAACTACCCGTGTGTGCATGTATCCGGCGCTGGAACTAAAGGCGAGTTTTTCTTCCCCGTTCAAACTTTAAGGAAGCTGAATGGTAGAGCAGATATCATCGTATATGATAAGGACGTCGTCTTTATTTTTTATGTGCGTGACATTGAAAGAGACACAGGCCTGGCGCCACATAAATCAAGTTGACAGTGCAATGGATTTGTAATGGATTAAAAAAAGACAAAAAAGCTTGGGAATAGTACTCTCTTCTCCTCCTCCCTGCAAATATCCCAAGAGGATCAGCTCCATTTAAGATGTATGTAATTACTTAATTTCATCCATCAATTATGGGCGAGGTGAACGCAATTTGTCAATCATCTACGGCAATATTGCAGTGACATTCAGTAATGAACATATGTGAAGATTTGAGCATGTGTAAAATTTTAAGTGTCATTCTTGTGGAAAATGTGTAAGTGTGTAAACATTCAACACATACTGTCTTCAATGACAGACACACACAAGCATATATTATTTGTACAAAGTTCAAGGATGATTCCTCACAGTAATGCGTTTGTGCTGTCAACTGAGAGGTAAGGCAAAAACAAAAATTTAATCCAATTTCCTGAAGTTTAGCCAACGACTTTTATGAATAAGAGAATGTGCAATGCACAATATGGCGGAATAAGTCCCGCCATCTAAATAAAAGAGCCATTAATACGCTTTTTTAATGATTTAATTTGAACATAAGAAACAACATTTATGTGACAGCTCATATAAAATTTGTTGCTGATTTGAACTGTTATTTAATTGTGAGTTCAGCAAGTCGTTTTTGAGATTTCAGGATTCCCCCATTTAAATAGGGCTTGGTCATGGATGCCCAAAATAGCCGCCTGAAAGTGTTACAAATATGGCCGCCGAGTGAACAGATTTTCCATGAAAGGGACTTTTGGCTAATAATTTTGGCTGAGCTACTCATAATTTAAAAAGGTTAAACTACAGTCAAGTATACTAGCCACTAAAACATTTTTTGATGCAGTACTTGTTGACACTGCAGTTCTCTTAGATCTTCCAATGGCAATGATTCTGTCTGTGTATTCAGGGGGATTTTAATAAGAATGAAATATGCCTGATAGTGTTGTTTATTTGCGGTCTGCATGATTTTAGCAGGTTTCAATAAGAGCAATAGTTCAAATACGCCACAAACTGTGACATCTATTTTAAACAGACCGTATGGCCTGGTTTCACAGAGAGGGCTTAGATTAAGCCAGGATTATGCCTTAATTGAATTAAGACATTCAAAAAAACATTACTGTTGTGCATCTCGAGACAAAACAATGGAACTGACATATTTTAAGATAAGTCAGTGGAAGTTACTTTCAGGTAAACCAGCTCAAATAGGCATTATAGTCTAGTATAGGCTTAAGCCTTGCCTGTGAAACCTGGGGTATATGAGCCAAGTGAGTAAGAGGCAGTGAGGATAATGTTACTCAAGTTCAGGCTTTAATTTCTCCCCTTTCCTTTCCCACTTCTTCTCCCCTTTCCTTTCCCCCTTTTATCTTATTTGCCTTACTCAACATGTGCTTTCAATACATTCCTGTTGTCTCTCGACAACGCTCTCTCATCACTCATAGAAAGCAGCGCAATACTACTAATCTGCGTCCCATTCTCTCATCCTCACACACACCTCTGTTTCTGTGGCTCTATGGAATTGTCAGTCAGCAGTCAATAAAGCTGACTTCATTCCAGCCTTTGCATCTCAATCTACTCTTAATATCTTGGGCTTTACTGAGACCTGGATCCATCCAGAAGACTCAGCAACCCCTGCTGCTCTCTAGAACAACTTCTCTTTCTCTCACACCCCTCGCCAGTCTGGGAGGGGTGGGGGTACGGGTCTTCCCTTTTCTAACAATTGGAAATAGTCAACTCTCTCTTCTCTATGCAATAACAACTCATTTGAATGTCATGCTATTACTCTTACAACTCCCAATAAGATCCATATTGTACTCATATATCGCCCCCCAGGTCAACTGGGAAGCTTTGTAGAGGAGCTGGATGTGCTGCTGTTCTCTTTCCCTGAGGATGGCACCCCACTTGTAGTCTTCAGTGATTTCAAACTTTCATCTCGAGAAGCCGTATGCAACAGACTTCATCTCTCTCCTAGCCTCACTCGATCTCAAATGGCACATCACCACGGGTACTCACAAATCAGGCAACCAACTGGACCTGATCTACACACGCAACTGCATCACAGACAACATTTTGGTGAAACCTCTCCATGTTTTAAATCATTTCCTCATTACTTTCAATCTACAACTCTCTACCCATGCAACACCGACCCCCCTGCCAGTTACTTTCAGACGAAACCTGCGCTCACTTTCTCCCTCCCATCTTTCCTCTGCTATCATCTTCCCTCACCCTCACAATTCTCATCTCTAGATGTGAATACCGCAACGGATAACTTATGCTCCATTTTAACTTCTTTAGACAATATCTGCCCTCTCTCCTCCAGGCCAGCACGCACTACTCCCTCTAACCCCTGGTTATCTGAGGTTCTTCGTGAATATCGGACCAAACTCAGGGCAACAGAGAGGAAATGGTGCAAATCAAAAGACACATCTGACCTGAGTATGTATCAATCTCTGCTCTCTTCCTTTTCTGTTGATGTTCATGCCGCGAAATCTTCATATTTCCACAACAAGATCAACAGCACCTCTAACACACAAACACTTTTCAAGACATTCAACTCTCTCCTCTGTCCACCTCCACCACCACCCTCCTCCTCTTTAACTGCTGATGATTTTGCTAACTTCTTCACCAACAATACAACAACTATCAGCAGTCAGTTGTCAGCTCCACGCACACACAGGAACCCAGACCAACCACTCCCACAGCGAAAAGCCTTCTCTCCTCCTTCTCCCCACTATCTAAACTTAAACTAAAGTATCTAAACTAAACTATCTAAACTTCTCCTCTCCAGTCATCCTACCACCTGCCCTCTAGATCCCATCCCCTCACACCTTCTACAAGCCATCTCTCCCACACTTCTACCAGCACTCACACACATCATCAACTCACCCCTCCTTACTGGCATTTTCCCTACAGCATTCAAGCAGGCTCGGGTAACTCCAATGCTTAAAAAACAACAACATTAAACACATCACTTTTAGAGAATTACAGACCTGTCTCTCTCTCCAACCATTCATTGCGAAAACACTTGAACGAGTTTCTTTCAACAAAGTATCACCTTTCCTGTCTCTGAACAACCAGATGGATGTCAACCAATCTGACTTCAAGAAAGGGCATTCAACCGAGACCGCATTACTGTCGGTCACAGAAGCCCTGTGGATCGCAAAAGCTGCTTCCAAATCATCAGTTCTCATTCTCCTGGATCTGTCTGCTGCCTTCAACACTGTGAATCATCAGACCCTCCTGTCCACTCTCTCATCATTGGGCATCACTGGAACTACCCTCCACTGGTTTGAGTCCTATCTCACAGGTAGGTCGTTCAGGGTTGCATGGAGAGGCGAGGTATCCAAAGCACATCAACTGACCACAGGGGTTCCTCAAGGTTCAGTTCTTGGAACCCTCCTCTTCTCCATTTACACCACATCACTGGAACTCATCATACAGGCACATGGTTTCTCTTACCATTGCTATGCTGATGACACACAGCTCTACTTCTCATTTCAACCAGATGATCCCACAGTAGCTGCACGTATCTCAAGCTGGCGGACATCTCGCATGGATGAAGGAACATCACCTGCAGCTCAACCTGGCAAAGACTGAGCTTCTCGTCCTCCCTGCCAATCCGTCTCTACAGCACGACCTCACTATCCAGCTAGATTCATCATCAATCACACCATCATGGTCGGGCAGAAATCTTGGAGTAATATTTGATGACCAGCTGACCGTCACAGACTAAATTACAGAGACAGCTCAATCATGTAGATTTGCACTGCGCAACATCAGGAAGATCAGGCCTTTCCTAACTGAGCATACAACACAACTTCTCATCCAGGCCCTGGTTATTTCTAGGCTTGATTACTGCAATGCTCTTCTGGCTGGACTTCCATCATGTGTAACTAAACCTCTACAAATGATCCAGAATGCTGCAGTCCGTCTTGTCTTCAACGAGCCCAAAAGGGCCCACGTCACTCCTCTGTTCATCTCTCTACACTGGGTACCACTCGCGGCTCGCATCAAGTTCAAGGCATTAACGCTTGTTTACAGATCTACCACAGGCTCATCTCCCTCCTACTTTCACTTGCTCCTACGAGTCTACATCCCTACCAGAAGCCTACGATCGGTCAATGAGCGGCGGCTCGTGGTACCATCACAGAGAGCCACAAAATCACACTCCAGAACATTCTCATTCACGGTTCCATGCTGGTGGAATGATCAACCCACCCTTATCCGGAATGCAGAATCCCTGACAACATTCAAAAGACAACTGAAAACTCATCTCTTCCGTGAGCATATAACCTAAAAAAAAAAACGAAAAAACTTTCCTTATACTCTAATCCTCCCTTGTCTGTCTTATGCTACTCTGAGCAATGCCTGAACTTTGTATTTTGAGCACTTCTTGCGTTGTTTTTGCCTCTTCCAATGACTCGCTTGCTTTAGTCCTCATTTGTAAGTCGCTTTGGACAAAAGCATCTGCTAAATGACTAAATGTAAATGTAATTTTCCTCACTGTGAATGGGACACAATAAATGCCTCTTTTGGATTTTACAGCCCTGTAGAAAAGCAAGGACAAGGGGTGAGAGAAAGGAGCTGAACCTGGACCTGGAAAGAAAAGGATCACTATGGCTTAAGACACAGTAAATGTCTGTTGTGTTCGTACCAGTTGTGTTCGTGTTGTGTTCGTGTGTGGTAGCGTACCAGTCGTTATGATGTCATGTCTGGCCAATCCAAATATGGTCTCTGTCCCAAATGCCTCCCTAAGTCCAGGGGGCCTCCTTCGAGTCCCCATTTCGGTGATGTAATGCCACATAAACTGTCCAGTCGGGTAGCCTAGCCATCTGCTGTGTCCAAATCAGTGCATGACCATCAAAAACCCAGATCCAAAGTGCATATCAGACAAAAGAGGCCCTTATGAAACCTACAATGATAAATAGGACATCTTGTGGCCAAATGGACTTCATAGCATGTGCAAACATCACATAACAGCCATATAAGACCACAAAAACACACAAGTGCAGACATTTGGGAGGTAGGATGCTTTAAAATGGTGGAAAACAATTTGGCTAAATATGACATGTCTAAATTGTTGCTTTCTCTGAATTATGTAGTGTACATAAAGAAATTGTTCATCCCAAAATTTAAAATTCTCACTATAATGTTAAGATTAAACGCATCCTTCTGTTGTGTTTAATATATACAAGTTCCTAACAAGTTGCTAAATGAAGATGTTTGAAGTGTGACAGTGTAAATTAGGATGTAGAACAAAAATGGAGCATATCTATATTAACCACAAAGCTTATTTTAACATATTTACATCATCATTTCTTAAAATACATATGACAATTCCCAAGGAAACCCATGGATGGAATTAACTTTCCTGAACAGTTTATAGCAAAATCATATTTAGGCTACTACAAGATCAAACAAGTGCATAGAAATCAATCAGAAAAACTCACCTCACTGGCTGTTACCGAAAGAAGATGCAAGACCTGATTTATTTTATATGTGGAGTAAAACATTTAGTACATTATAAAAAAAATAATAAAAAAAATAAATAAAAAAATACATAACTACTACTTCTACTACTTCTTCTAGTATTCAAACCAACTTTTTGCCACCTGCTGGGCTGGAGTATGAAACACCTAGATCGATTCTCCAGAGGACACAAAACAAGTCCTGTTGCCTTTATATAACACACTTCAGAAAACACACATTCGGTACACACTTTCTCTGAAAACACTAAATAATAAGAGTGCACTACAACAGTTCCTATTTGGATACACTATGCACATTAAAGCTATATTAAACCTATATTAAACACAAAATCTTAGTATTTAGACAAACATAAATCAAAACTGACGTTGATATAAATACTTGTTATAATTTACTCTACCTCATTTACTCTCCAAACTCATATTAACTATTTTATTGCACTTTTGTGATGCTTTTTTGTAATTTTAAGCATACATATTCCCAAACTTTTAGTCAGCTGAAAACCTTTGACATAAAATATTTGCTTAGTAGTACTCACTTAGATGTTCATATAGTATTAAATAGGCTAGTAATTATTTCAATTATTTGCCAACATGTTCAAGTCCACAGTTCTCTGAAGGCTGGATAATTGTCACATGACATGCAAGTAAACAAATGTCATCTTTTTTTAGTATGTTTCATTTTAAATATCTATTTAAAATTGACATTTGTATTATTTAATTCATTATTAGCTTTTCATCAATTCACAAACGTGACAAACCCCCTGCAGTTCTATCATGAACCCCTGTACAATTGTTTAGGCTTTCATCACAAATTACAGTCAGTTATATTGCACATCATGTAAACTCTGTTTAAAGTGTAATTGAGCTCAAACATTCTTTTAGGATATAGGACACATATAGTATATGATATACTGTACAGTAAATATTATCTACTGAGTGTCCAAACATTTGCTTTTCTTTAGAAAATGCACATCTCACCCAAAATGGATGCATTTTCATTCATGTCTAGTTGATAAATAGGTTCAGAAGTCAGAAAAAGATGATTGTATTTTGTCCGGATGTGGATAATTTGGAGCACTTTCATACGGGCTTTTACCGCAAATAAGGGGAGTCAGTGAACGACGTATTTCACAGACCCCAGCACCACCTCTCAGACACTATGATCGATCGTCCACTTTACGGGCTCTTTCCTCTGATCCGCTATTCTAAACTGTATTTTCTGTCGACTTTAACTTGAAACATCCATTTTTACCTGACATACTTATTCATCAGAAGAGCAGGGATGAGCTGATTTCCCGTGTCCCACAGACGTCCTCCAAGCACTGAGAGGGACACGACTCAAATTTGCTTTTTTTCATTCCCGCCTTCCATCTTTCCTCCCTTGAGGAGGCAGGTTGATTGTTTGACTTTTCAGGTCTGCCATGGTGAAAACACAACAAATACATCTTCCTGGTTCAATTAGGGTAGTTGGGGGCACATCAACTCCCTCTCATAAAGCAGTCCATCTTTCCTGCCGACAGTCCGGTGGAGGGGGGCAGAGGGTGGACACTAATGAGGGAGCCAGAGGGGATAGTGGGATTGTCAGAATGAGCCAGGGTCACAACACAGTTCGGTGAGGACACTAAAAATGGGAGAGAGCATTCTTGGGGCACTTCATTTATTTGTGGAGAAGGTTTATCTGTGTCTGGGTGAAAATTATGATTGTAATTTTTTGTAGGCTTGGAATATGGCACAGCCATTTTCACCTCTCTGATTACCTGTCATTCAACATCCTATGCTCAAACAAAAACTCAAAAGCAATTTAAGTAGTTGAATCTCTTAAAAAATTTACATAAACTGGTGTGGATACTACAGCAGATTTGGTATTCCGAAAGAGGATACGCCTCAACTGGAGGGTTTATATTTGAAATGGTACATTACATTATTCTTCATTTCGCAGACATTTTCTTATCTTAAGTGACTTACAGTACATTTTTAATACAATCCCCCAAGAGAAACCTTGAATTATAGTCAATGTGAATCAAAATGGACCATATTTACTTTCGTAATGCACATTCCTGGATTTGTTATGCATTATTCAATGGTTCACGTTGTTTCAAAGAAGAAAAATATTAGTCTTCGTAATCTTTCATCAAAATGTAATAACTTGCTCCACCTCTAAAATGACTTTCCGATTTGAAAAAGCCAATGAAAACCAACAAGTAATGCAGCCTTTCTAAAATCTTCCCAATAATTAATGGAGAATTGTAATGACGGTTAATGTTAATATTCTGCACGTGAGCTAAAAGTCTGTGAAACTCTATGGTTATATCGTGGTAACCACTGCGGCAACAGTTGCGGTAAAAACTATTGTTTCTAGATGAGCATGATCCTTAATAAACGTTATGGCAAGGGTGAACTTGACCTTTAACCTCCATACAACCTTAGTGCACCACAATTCACTGAAAACTAACATTCAGGTCCGTTCTGGTATAAAACACCCCGTTTTTAGTCACACCCCACATATTTTCTCATTAACTGTCCTGTTTTATGTGGAATTTCATTAAGGAAGTAAAATAGGTTGCAAATGCCATTTCATGCCACAATTTTAAGTATCTCGCTAATTAACTATTTCCTCTGGGGTTCGAACATTTAACCTTTGTATTACCAGCTTAGATCTTTAACCACCCCACCCATCTATACACTATCTACAGTCTCGTTTCACACATCAAATGTTCTTAGATACATATTTTTTTGCTTCGCAATATAAAAACAGCACAAGCGGAAAGGTTGAGTACTTTATCATCTCCTCCTGTGATTAGAACCTTCATCCATCACAGACTTTCATGAACAAACAAACAAAACAAAGAAAAGCAAGTTTGCTGTGAGCTATTCTTAGTAATGACTTGGATAGACTAATGCTAATTTAGTGACGACCTTTAAATGAATCACTGCCACATAAAACTCATTTGATGAACACCAGGGCGTGCTCGCTCAAGCTAGCTGACATTAATTACCGCGGAAACGGGGTGAGACTGAAAAAAAATTACTCAAAAGATCTATTTCTGCAATGATCATTACTGCCAGTATATCGGAAACCAGACGTTTATGAACTATCTGACACATTTGATTATGATCAAAGTGAGAAGAAGGTACAGGTGAGGAATGTATTGTGTGCGAGGAGGGGGAAAGCGTAGGCGAAATGGTCTTTATGATGATGCCATTACAAACAGGCATTAACGAGTCACATAATTAACAACTGCTGGCTGGTTTCCACTGTTTATCATGCACTGCATGAACTGTAATTGAGCAACACACACACACACACACACACACACTGTCTCCCTCATATTTGCGTATTGCAGAGTCGACTGGTGTCTGGCCCAGGAGCAAGGTCGTGTCGCAGTCACCCAGTGTGACACATTGGTCACAGGGCTTCACACATCTGCTCTCGTCCTTTCTCCTGGTTGCCTGTTCTGGCTCCTGGGCCAACTTACCCCGTGGACCCAATCGTGACATCAGCAGCTGGGGCTGAATAGCCCCCTGCAGACCCCAGTGAAGTCCCTATGGAAGCCCCATGTTTAAACAGAGGTCATAGTCATGATCACCCAAGGCTAACACACACACACACACACACACACAAAAAAAACTATGTAGTATCAGTGGTTATGCATGTATAATTTAAATTAAATACACACATATTATATATGTTAAACATGTAATAAACAATAATACATTATGCATTTATATTTTTTATTTGTTTTAATCTGTTAGTACCAAAATCTCTCTATATATTGAATAAAAATGGTATCGCAATTGATCACACCCTTTTCCTTAAAGGAATAGTTCACTTCAAAATGAAAATTTATTTTAATTTTAAAATGAATTTTTTATTTTAAATGAATCATTTACTCACCCTCAAGTTGTTTCAAACCTGTATGAGTTTCTTTCTTCTGCTGAACACAAAAGAAGATGAATGTTGGTAACAGAACAATTGACGGTAGCCACTGACTTCCATAGTATTTATTTTTTCCAACTATGGAAGTCAATGGGGTCCATCAACTGTTTGTTGCCGACATTCTTCAAAATATCTTCTTTTGTTTTCAGCAGAATAAAGAAACTCATACAGGTTTGAAACAACTTGAGGGCGAGTGAATCATGACAGAAATTTCATTTTTATGTGAACTATTCCTTTAACACGTTCATTTTTTTGTCAGCTTTTGCAATATCCAGCAAAGTAAACCATCAGATTGAAGAGTGATTCTCACAAAACTGTATTTTCTGCAAGCTTTTTTCAAGGTAAATTTAGGTGTCTTTCCAAAAAAAGGACACTTGGAGACCCCAAAAGGACACCGAATAACCAAGTGATATAAGGAGTCTATATGAAGGCCAGATATACTTTAAGCGAAATCGAAGAATGATGTGACGAAATTTCAAACAAAAACAGGCCAAAAAGGAGTTTGTTTGGGAGTTCCATACAGCTATGAGTTCGCTATGGCTGGTAAACACCTTTGTACTACCACAGGTCCGTGGCGATTCTGTAATAAGTGGGTGGGTGGGTGGGTGGGTGTACACAACCCCAAATCCATAAAAGTTAGGACATTTTGTAAGATGCAATAATCAAGAATCTGTGATTTGTTAATTCTCTTTAACCTATTCAACTGACAAAAGTACAAAGAAAAGATTTTTCAAAGTTTTCATTTACCAACTTAAAAGTGTATTTTGTAAATAATAATAATAAAAAAAGATTTTGATGGCTGCAACACACTGTCACATCATGTTTCATTTAAAAAAAAAGTTTTGTAAATGGAATTTTTGCCCAATCTCGTCTGATACAAGACAGCTGCTCAACAGTCTGTGGTCATCGTTTTCTGATTCTCCTCTTCATGATGGGTCATACATTTTCATTAAGAGATAGATCTGGACGGCAGGAAGGCAGTCAAGCACATCCCTTCTACGGTGAAGAGTGTCTTAGCATGTGCAGAATGAGGCCTGGCATTGTCTTGCTTGCTTGCAGGAAAGATATCATCTTGATGGCCGTATATGTTTCTGTACAATCACAATATACACATCCATATCAATGGTACCTTCACACAAATCACCCATACCATTTGCACAGATGCACCCTCATAGACAGATGTTTGCTTTTGTACCTGTCGCTGATGAAAGTCTGGATTGAGAAAGTCTTTGGGACTGAGAACTCAAATGTCTGTTTTTTCCCCCCAAAAAAGCTGAAACGTGGACTCATCTCACTGCAGCACAGATTCCCATTGTGTTTTGGATCATCTGAGATGAGCGCAGGCCCAGAGAACTCGCCAGCATCTTTGCAGATTCTTCCATGAATCTTTTCACAATATAATGTATTGTAGTTGCAGTGTGTGTGTGTATATATATATATATATATATATATATATATATATATATATATATATATATATATATATATATACATATACATGCATGTGTGTGTGTGACAATGCATTTATATTTGTATGTATTAAGTTATGCATTTAATTTTATTTATTTATTTTATGTTAGGACCAAAAGCTGCTGATAAATAAACACTTCTAAATTAATATTCCCCAGTATGGTGAACCAAATGTTGTAAATTAACTGCCAACTGTGGTTCTGAAAATAACTCCCCATTCTTACTCATCACTTT
The DNA here is from genome assembly GCA_030578255.1 of Tiaroga cobitis. Lineage (NCBI taxonomy): Eukaryota > Metazoa > Chordata > Actinopteri > Cypriniformes > Leuciscidae > Tiaroga > Tiaroga cobitis. Next base: position 22,792,623 of record CM060601.1, on the reverse strand, counting down.
TTTTTTTGAATGATAATGCTTGTTTGTTTGTGCTAAATATGAAAAGGACAGCATGTGTTCATGGTTGTTAGAGCTAAATGTAATAATTCTGTTAGTCTTTTAAAAAAAAAAACATTATTTGATGTCCTTATTTCCATGCATTTTTTCCCCAACCAAATGTGAATTTATTTTCATGCAAAAATCTACAGTTACAGAGTATTCATAGATTCTCCCTTATGGGGTGACGAAGCAGGGTGACCATTGTGGGGCCACACACACGGACGTCTGATAGAGCTCTAAGCCTCTTTCACCAGACAGCTCTCAGAGCGGAGACCGTCCCTGGAGGTGCCCAGAAAGTAATATAGCAGATAAGTATGCTGGAGAGATCTCCCGAAGGCTTCTAGCTACCTGGATCATTCCACGACTGCAGCAAAGGTCACTTTACCTGTCAGACAAACAGAGGAGCTGCCTTGGCCAGGTGAGTGACATATTCAATTTTCAATTCGGTCCAATTTTTTTGGTGCGTGCAGTGTGGTCTGAAGAGCCCTTCACAAATGCCTTTAACAGAATTTGTCAGTTCGAACCTTTTAAAAAACATGAAAAGTGACAACAGACGGAACAAACTCACCATAGCAACAATGAGGACGAGTTGCGGCACTGTCTAAAAACGATCTCCGTGTCCCTTCAGCTGCTGATTTGGAGTGACTGGATAGGTCAAAGCGGTATGGATTTATAACCAAAAGGCATACAATAGAAAGTGAGGGTTAATTGTCTTTTCAGGACAGGAGAGCTTGTTCTTGCATTAATAGGTTGTAGGGCTGGGACAACGCGTCGACGTCATCGATTAAGTCGACGCAAAAAAAAAACGTCGACGCAAAATATGCGCGCCGATTCATCAGACCCAAAACAAAGATGGCGGCGCCGGAGAGTAGTAGCAACATGAGTGGCTCCTCAGACTTTCAAAGTGCAAGGTGCAAAGTGCACTCGTTCCTCTAAAGTAGAGATGCACCGATTGATCGGCTGGTGACCGGAATTGGCCGATTTTCACGTGATCGGCCATGACCGGCCGGTCAGTCTGACATATTCCGATTTTATGCCGGTCAAATGCACTCGGACGCCGCATGATTAACATCGCGCAACATTAGCATCACAACGCACATGTAGGGAACCTCGTGAATTACGGCCGTTTCGGGGGTTTTTTTTCCGGCGTGCATGTTAATCAATGAGTGCATTCACACCGGGAGCAGGAGCAGCACGTGAGCAGCAGTGAAGCGCGGGTTTCGGCGCAGAGTATTTTTTTTGCAGCACTGCCCTCAATTAAAGTGAAAGCACACTTTTGATGGACAAAATAAATATGATTTCACTCAAAAAGTGCCCAAAATGCACAGAATTTGCATGTCTGGTGTGTTTTAACAAGAACTGGAGTAGGCTATGTCAGAAAAGAAAATGAAGACTCAAAAATATTTATAGATTTTTTTTTTTATTGAATGCTGGACATCAAGTTGTTATTTTCATCAGAAAGAAGAATTACAAGATGCACTATTTTTTAGTAAGCTAGGCCTATGTGTTTTCAAGGCTTCAAAGTTTGATTAAATGCTACCTCTGACTAAGAATGCATTACTTTGCACTTGTATATTTTTTTATTCTGGAATTTTAAGAGCAATAAACATGTATTGCAATGTTAAGGAATTCATGTTTTTTTTCATTCAGATATGTAAATCAACATAAATAAATTGGTATTAGTCAATTAATGGGGAGATAATCGATAACAGAATCGAATCGAAATCGAATCGGACAGAAAAATTGAATCGTTAGATTAATCGATGCATCGAAAAAATAATCGCTAGATTAATCGTTTAAAAAATAATAGTTTATCCCAGCCCTAATAGGTTGTAATTTCTCTTAAAAAATAAACCGAACCTTTAACATCCATGGAACCATTTTTTAGTGAGAAGAACAATTTTATAATCTAAAGAACGGTTTTCCACTATTAAGAACCTTTTGTGCAATGCAATGGTTCCATGGATGTTAAAATCTTTATGGAACCATCAATTCCAATAAAAACATGCATTTTTAACCCTCCTGTTACCCTCAAATCTGATAACATTTTTTACCTACTGGGGTCAATTTGACCCCAGTAATTTAAACCTCCACAATATAATTTTTTTTTTTACAAAGGTTTGTCTCAGGTAATTTATGTCTTTGTTGACTACTTAAGTAACCTTTTAAGTTGACATCCACCCGCCACCCCCCCTCCCCACCCCACCTAACCCCTTATACATCCAGAATACCCATTCCACGACTATGGACAAATTTAGAAATCAACATAAAATCTGACTGATTGACCTAAGATTGGAAAAGTATGAATATATTTGGTGTTTTATTTGTTTTATAATATTTCTAAGTATAGATTTTTGTAATCTATAACATTTGGAAAGAAAAACTATTTATTTTATCAAGGATAGTAACACGAGTTATGTTTGGGGTCAATCTCGAAAAAAATTATGTTTTCCCCTCCCCATGGCACGGGAAACATCAAAGTTCTCGCAAAAATGATGTTTTCCACTCCCCATGGCACAGGAAAGAACTATTAGTTCTGATGAGAATTATATCACATGTCATGTGAACTACTAGTGGTTCTCGCAATACTACAGATATGGTTATGTTTGGTTAGAGCCCTAAAACAGAGGGAAGTTTTTTGAATATGATATTGAATATGTAAAATTACAATGAACATTATAAATTCAAATTATAACATGTTATAGTGACCTCAATAAAACAACCAAAACAAATGTGTGTGAAATTTTAATATTTCTTCTGTTTTATTATACAACTAAAAGAGCCTGGGGTCAAATTGACCCCAAGGAACACCGATGCTACAAAATGTGTACAGCACTTAGAAAAAATATTAGCAGCTTAATTTTATGTTTACAGAGTTGTCCCCATTAAATTAGGAAAAGTCATTAAATCTGAAGCAAAAAAAAATAATAAAATTATGTATTTACAGACGTTAAACATTGAATGGGGTCAAATTGACCCCAAGGATAATAGGAGGGTTAAGAGTGTATGGCAGTGCTGTGAAAACCCTTTTGGAGCCTTTATTTTTTAAGATTCTAATAAGACCCATTCATCCCAAAAAAACGCATTTGAACTTTTTAAAGATACAAAAAATCCCAATTAAAGAAAGAAATGCTCTTTAAGGATGCTGAATCCAGCTGGAACCGGCTATGGTTTGGGTAAATCATAACGGGCCAGTGAAGTATTTATGCAACGCCGTGCAGGTCGGTCACAATCCCACTCAACTGACCCGACGTCATCGCGGTTCAGGCTACATCTCAGTCATGGTGGCTCGGCCTCATGCATAGAGATTCGATTATGTCCATCTCATTTTACACTCATAAATCATCAGAGTCCGGGAATGAGGATTTGATTTAATTTCACTTCACGGGAACATCAGTGCGCAGAGGATTGAAACGGACAGTCGAGTGGACAGCACTTAATGCCTATGAAAGACTTAATGAAAAGAGAACCTAAGGCCGAAGCAGAACATGTGTCTCCGTGATCCGGGGCTATAATGATGGATGGTGTGTGTGGGTGAACCATTTCAGCTGAACCCGCCTGTACTGAAGTACGTTTCCTCAATGTTTTTACTCCAAACATCCATTTTGAGAAGCTGACACTGTTATTTATCACACTGCGGCTGGGAGGAGGGAATGCTTTGTATTTCTGAGTATTTCAGCGGGGTCATTATTTTGCAGGCCTGGCTTCTACCTCACACCAGTTTAGAGAAAATGTTGTTTGCTTTTCTCCCCTTTCATCCACCGATTAGAATGCGTACCTCTCAGTGTGATATAGCACAAAAGCATAAGATAAAAGAAAAGAAGAAACGAACGTGGTTAACCCTCACGCAATCGCCATTGGAACGCCGCACATTTGTCCATTGATAAAGAAAATGGAAGTTGGATTTGAAGAAGCTGGAGAATCTCAAAGAGCAGCATTTATCTAATGTCTGTATGAAACAAACACAATTTTATCTCAAAGAAAGTTCGCCAGTGAGCCGACCAGCTAAACACGAATGAAGCAGTGTTAATTTAGTATAATTTATACTATTATAGTACTTATTAACATTGTAAATAATTTACATTTATAATTTCAGTTCAAGTTTAAGTAATTTTGTTATGTGCTATTATCATTTTTATCGGTTCTTGTATTTTTGTTTCTATAGAATTCAACAGTGCCTGCCTTCTTTATCAGCTACACTGTTCCGGAAGTATTATTTTCCATACATTTTTTTCATGGGGATTTAAAAAATATTCTTTGATAAAGAGTTATAATTAAGCCATGAATCAAGTCAATCAGCTACGAGAGAACAGCACAATCAAATTAAAAACTATGGAGACAAATAAAACTACTCATTTTCAAATGATTATATGAATAAAAACAATATATTTTAAGTTTATTGCGAAATATGTATATACAAAAAAAAATATTATTTTGAGTGTGGGGAGACTCTTATGTCATTAGCAATGATTCATGGAAGTGGGAGAAGCTAAAAAACAATTTTGTCCTGTTGGTTTTTTCCACTCTCTGGTTGGTGGTATTTTCTGTCATATAGTGTTTCACCAATTCCACTGTTCAGCATGATTATTATTATTTATTTATGTAATATATATATATATTTTTTTAAATCCATGGATTAACAACCTCGTAGCTCACAGTAGGTTTGTCTTTAAAGGTTTATAAGTTCCTATGGAGAAAATATATTTTTAGTTTTTACTTCTGGAACCCAACTGTTGCACTCTATAGCTTTAATTTATTTCACTTTTAGGAATTAGTACTTCAACACACTTATTAACGTTGGATGCCAAGGCAACATTTCTAATTTCAATTTAAGTTTTTTAAGTTTAGGTTAGGGTGAATTCAGGTAAATTGGGCCATAGAGATGACTGTCCCAATTATTCCTCTAAAATGTATTTAACTATCTATCAACTTCATTTTAAATACTGAAAGCTATTTTTAATAGTTTAGTTTTACTTGACAATAACAACACTGAATGGCATAATGTGTATTTAGAAAAAAAAAACGGCTATATTATAGGGCAATTTTGCATAGCTTTGGCAATATAAAAAAATATCGAATGTCTAAATGGCTGAACTGGAGAAGATATCAGTTATTCCAAAAATACAATGGCCATTTCTACCTCAGAGGGTCTGCCCTTCATGATCTCCTGCTCTAGGACTCAGTGGAGGGTTTCTGAATGCCAGAATACTTTTGTGTTACTCCAGCAGGACTCTTCTGAATAACAGGAGTGATATCAATGACAAAGTTTCCTTGGTAGCTGTGCTGATATGAATAAGGACATTAGGTGGTGGAATAATTTGCCGATAGCTTGCTGGAGGGAAAGAAAGGAATGGTGTCACTCAACGGGAACAAAAGAAAATTAATTAAATTTGTCACAGCAACAATTCGGTGACTTTGATTAGGCGACTCCTTGGCAACAAAACAGAGGCTCATTTGAATTCTTTGAGTGTAAACCTTGAACAAAGATAAAGCTTGTCAACACTTGGAGCAAATATTATTGGTGCGTTTAGCGTGGAAGGATAAGGAGAGGACATTTGAAAAACTCTCTCACTCTTATAACTTGCGCACACACACACACACAGCTGAACAAGCGCTCCTCACGTCATCCTTTGGTCAACTTTCAAACGACCTTCATTCACATGCTGTATATATTTTGACTATCCCCCTATTGACTGCAAAAATGGATCACTGTGGACTGCAGACCATTGACATGCTTACATTAAAATATATATATAACACTTTTTACTGTATAATGTGTGACACAATAAATGTTTTGTATCTTAATTTGGGGCTTTGGATCACAAGTGGATGACGCAAACAACGGGGTTTAAAATGTTTTAAGCTTGTCCACTTTCGACCACTTCCAGAGGGAGTCAAAAACGCATGAGATGCATTTTGACCGAAATGTTTTCGTGTAGACGCTCACATGGTCAAATACGGTTGAATAAACACAAAAGACCGCCTATTCTCTGCCTACTGACCTAACACGTAACCATTACAGGAAGCGCGCTAGCCAGACAGGATTTAAACTCCCCTCAAAGAAATCAGGACAGAAGGAGACAAAAGTGGACAAAAGAGACACCAGGTGTAAACAGGAACGTCTCTCTATCGTCTACTTGTGATCCGATCGACCAAAACGTATCTTAATACCAGGTGTAAACAGGCCCTCAGAGCACATCTATCTTTTATTTAATAGCCATGGACCAATGGTAGTTTGAAGGTGTTTACCAGACCGAGCAAACTTTTCCAGAAAGCTGTTTCGATCTCCCAAAACAACCCAACCCAAAACTTCGTTTTGCCTGATTTTGTTCAAAATGGCATCACACCAGTTCGTTCTTCGATTTTGCTTGAAACATATTAAGGGCCTTTACACATAGGCTGTGCAATATTTTTCTAATAATTCAACTGCCCGGAGTCAATTTTTCTGCTAATCCAACAATTACCAGATGCTTTATTTCAAGGCATTTGTCAGGATTTTGTCTTTATTGTGGTTTCTTGTGAGTAGGAATACTTTTTTACACATCTCATCCCAAGCCTCAATTACTAATTCCAAAATGTCATTTTAGAGATGGTAACGCGGAGACTCTTCATGTTTTCATTAATCTTTGCTGAATTGTTAAAATATGAGTGTCAGGAATGCCGTGGGCCTGGAGACTGTAGTGTACTGTGAGTTGTTAAAAGCTTCACTTAAAGATGTGCTATAAATAAATAGTGCATAAACATCTGTTGTGAAAGTATTCTCTTTAGAGACCGACTGGCTTAGACCCAGAAACTATTAGAGGAGGTCAATATGTCAAAACTTATCAAGTGGACAGAAAATGTCTCAAGTTTGTGGCTAATTAGGACAAAAACTGCCTAGTTAGGATACAGTGTATTGTCTAAACGTCACTCCACGGGAGTACACTTACTCTTTGTATACTATGAAGGACGTTTTTATATTTTTTGCACTGCTGTAGTTTAGTTCTAGAAACTGTCAATAGTCGGACTGTGATATTACTCTGCCCTGTTCCCAATGCTCGTCCTGCAGGCCTTTCTAAAACAATGACTCACAATCATTTAAAGTAATCTCTCCTCTGAGATCAGCTCGATATGATGATGCAGTGCTTTCTAAAAGAAGCAGAGATAAAATAAAAGCACATATAGTAAAGTGCAAAAACAAAAACGGGTCCCTGGACGCGGGTCCGCCATGCATCACGGTATGGTGCCTGGCTGAAAGCGCTGACGTCGGCTCTCGTCGACTCATTCGTACCCTCTGATGGTACTTCATAAAACACACAGCGCTGTAAATCTGTGGGACGCAGCCATAAACAACGGCCAAGTGGGGAATGTTTAGAGAGTCCTACATTGGCCAATAATAGCTTAGTTAGAAATGCTTTTGATGAATCTCTTTGCTTTGTCACAGCATGGGAATACAAACAGATATTGTACACTGCCAATATTAGATTTCACACGGGATGGCTGGTGATGACACCCCAAGTGTGTCATAGCAGACAATAACAAATTCGTACAGCTTCTTGTTTGGTGTTATTTTTGATTGTACCATGGTTAGCAGGTGTTGAAGAGGGAACGGAGGAAGTGGCACCTCAAAAAGTTTGGATAAGAAAATAACTGACATTACCACAATAAAATGAACTGACTGAACACTAAAGTACACTTTTGGTGGCGTTTAAGGAGTTTTATATATATATATATATATATATATATATATATATATATATATATATATATATATATATATATATATATATATATATATATATATATATATATATATTTAAAGGTCAATACTATTCAATACACTTATACACTTATACTTATACACTTACACAGTCAATACACTCATAAAGTTGATAAAAATGTTAATAATTAATTATATGAATAGGTCAATAATAATAGGCATAAATATTGTCATGTTGTAATAAGTTAAGGTTACACAAAATATTGTTGATACAGAATTACTATTTTGTTGCAGCAATGTAAACATCAGCATGCATATATGAAACTTTAGAAGGTGCAGACTAATAGGTCCTTTACATGCAATCTGAAATGCAACGGCACAAGCTTTACAACATTTACATGTAAACAGGCTTATTTTCTTGGAATTATTTTAGGTATTCTGTTCTTGTGCTTGCTTATTTAACCAACCTTGGTGTGGTTTGGTGCAGTATTCACTGTATCTCATCCATAATGTAATCTATAATATATATTGACAGCGAAAAGTAAATGGCGAAAACCATTCAACAAGAACATTCAAAACACCGAACAGAAACGATGACGTCTGCATTTATATTGGAGTAAAAAACAAGAAATGCAACAAGGGTCTCACAACATGCAGGAAATTCACATGCCGAGTGCAACCAACTTTAGTGATTTATTCTTAGTACAACGCTTGTACCTCATCCCCAGATAATGATGCATGCGTGAAGTGAATGATTGGTGTGGCGGATGCATGGTCCGCTTGGCTAATGGTTTTGGCATGAGAAAGGAGCGGGAGGTGGTGCGGTCGGGTCAGGGTGAATGCATGCTCACTGGGTGTGAGTTGTTTATACCGTGGAGCATATCTCATAGCAAAGGACAGACAAATCAAACCGACTGCTGAACAAATATACATGCACACACATAGGCATCCGCAAACATGCACTGATGTATGTTTATTCCACACACATATCGTCTCATTTAGCTCAAATCCTCATGCCTGAAGCAAGGGAACATCCGTGGCAGTGGGCTGGCAGTCGGAGGTGGCATTTCGGATCCTGCTGGCATTATGCTGAGAGGGCCTGGCAGGGCCCTGTGTCTACAAACTACATCAGCCGCCCTGCTGAATGTAAAACAGCTCATCGCCATTCGCAGTCAAACCCCGCGCAGGGTCTGCCAGTCCCTCTATACGGTGACTTGGAGCGCTGTACGAATGCCTCACTAATGGCACAGACCTGGAGCAGGGAGTCAAGGGAGTACAACGGCAGATTTTCTGCTCTTAATGCAGGCTCAGACGAAAATCAGGGATTTATGACATTATGGATGAGATACAGTGAATACTGTGGCAAATCACTCCAAGGTTGTTTAAATAAGCACAAGCGCAGAATTCCTAAAATAGTTTCAAGAACATAAGCCTGTTTAAGGGTGAATCTAAATATTTAAAGGGACAAGAAGGCTTTTAATACTCCTGTTGGGATTGAAATTTGGTTTATAAACAATTCTCATAATATTAGGAAAAGTCATGGAGTATATACAACATACTCTCATGCTCACCAAGGTTGCATTCATTTAATCAAAAATACAGTAAAAACAATAATATTGTGAAATATTATTAGAATTAAAAAAAAAATTTTTTTTTTTCAAATTTTCTATTTGAATATATTTTAAAATGTAATTTATTCCTGTGATGGCAAAGCTGAATTTTCAGCATTATTACTCTCAAATTCTTATTATTGATGTTGAATACAGTAGAACTGCTTTATATATTTGAGGAATTTGTGAAAAAAAATCTGAATTTTTTGATCAACAAAGTTCTAAAGGAGCATTCATTTGAAATGGAAAACTTTAGTAATATCATAAATGTCTTTTAAAGCATCCTTAATGAATAAATTCTTTTAAAAAGATCATACTGACCCCAAACTTTTGAACGGTATATTTATATTATGTATTTATTTATTTTTTTGTATAATTTTTAGGATGTTAAAAAAGAGCCTTGGCGTCTTTCAGACACCAAACACAACAGGAGTTTAATAAACTAAACCTGAAGAGGTTTAAACTTAAACTTAAAGAGCTCTGAGGTGTTTGCTTGGTGTAAATGATTTTGAATATGACAATTATGATGTGGTAAAGATGTGATGTCCTTAGAGGGACATACTCGAAATGCACAAAGTCAAAGATATAGATACACACTTCAGACTAGGGACTGTAATATAATCACGCTTCATTTTCACATGATGATTCACGGAAGATTCAGGAAAAAACATTTTGGATGGATCATACTTCATATTTCCACCGTCTGAGAACAGCCGCTCTCCGGGGACACGAGATGAGCGGTGGCAATACAAGACCTGACTGCAATCTCAAACACTTTGCTGTGTATTTATCTGAGTGACAGCACAACAAAAGGAAAATATGATGCGTGTTTATTTATTTATTTACACAAGTGTATGTATTGTTTGCTTTTACAGACAAAAGTCTTTTACTTAATTTCCTTGTGTGTGTGTGTGGGTTTTTTTTTCCCCCAATAGATTTCCCTCTATGTTCTTATCTTTTGACAAGAAAAATGCAGCAATCCTTTTCTGCTTGATTGCATATTGCTGGAAACCCCAACCTTGGATTGATTTGTTTGTTGAAATATTGGCATGTCACAAAGACAGAATCTTTATATAGATAACATATTTTAATGAAATGAAAAGAAAAAATGTCGTCTGAGGTTTTCCCCATCACCTTCACAGATACCCCAACTATCACCGTTGGAAATGGAAAATGCCTCCTGTTTGCCAACGATGGGCTTGATTTGAATATTATAGAGGGTGAATTCAATTAAAGCGTCCCTGAACTGGCTTCACTGTTTTTCCAATAAAGAGGAATGTGATTGTGTGCAGTTCAGATTGAAGAGTCGCTCGCGGCAATTGCTCTCAAAGTGGAAAGCAGTCACTCATTTTCCTGTCTGGAATCGATAACTTCTTACCAGGATTTTCCAAAGGTGTCACTAAGAATCAGCGCTGAACAGGTGATTGATCATACCGGCGCTCGCTACTGTGAATAAAAGTCAGATATTGTAAATGAAGTAATTCGGAACTTATATCATTACTGGTGAAACCTAATTAGGATCTGATTTGTATTGAAAAACCTTCTGTAGCTCAAATAATTCAGATATCATATTATAATATCAACATAATGTGTTGCTGAAAATGTTCACTGTAATAGTTTTTTGATGTTCTGGCGATTGGATCTACTTTGGAAACAGCATTCCCCTAAATATTTTCCTAATACATTTAGAGCTGAAATGAATGGAAACTTTTCTTTTTTACTTTCAGTGTTCTGATTGGAAGGCAAATAAAAACCTGTTTAGCAGATCTAAACTTTTGTCTGCTTTTAGAGCTCAAACAACACTGGGTGAATCTCACGAATCCCACAGTACAAGTTCAGGTCATGTTTCACCCCAAAATAAAATGTGAGAAATGATAAATTAGTTCTATTTTCTGCAAAACAAACACACAGACAAAAGCCTTGTTCTTATTACTGTAGTTAAAATAGGCCTAATTAAAAATAATTATCTGTTTAATAATACGTATTTGAAAATATAAAATATTTCAACAAATGATAATTTTCTAGTTTTGTCTTCAGTTTATGCTTATTTATTTAAGCATAAAAAATACCTTTAAAATAATAAAAGTTATTTATTTGACTGTATTTATTTGACTGTTTATTTGACCATAGTGCGCCAGAACGCCCACCACACACCAGCTTACTGGTGGAGAGGAGACAGTGATGAAGCCAATCAGTGTATACATACACACACATATATATATATATATATATATATATATATATATATATATATATATATATATATATATATATATATATATATGGGGATGATTAGGAGGCCATGATGGACAGAGGCCACTGGGCAAATTTGGCCAGGATGCCGGGGTTACACCCCTACTCTTTCGAAAGACATCCTGGGATTTTTAATGACCACAGAGAGTCAGGACCTCGGTTTAACGTCTCATCCGAAGGACGGTGCTCTTTGACAGTATAGTGTCCCCGTCACTATACTGGGGCGTTAGGACCCACACAGACCACAGGGTGAGCGCCCCCTGCTGGCCTCACTAACACCTCTTCCAGCAGCAACCTGGTTTTCTCAGGAGGTCTCCCATCTAGGTACTAACCAGGCTCAGCCCTGCTTAGCTTCAGTGGGCAACCAGTCTTGGGCTAGAGGGTTATATGGCTGCTGGCAAGAATAAATAATATTACTTTTTTGTCTTTTGATTGTAGGGTTCATGTATTCATGAGATTCAGAGTCCATTCACTGTATATTTTGGCACTGTACAATCTTTAACCAATCAGTGTCATTTACTGCATCACTTCTGTTTGTACGGAAGGCGTTTTGTGTTGATGAACTGACCTCCTGTCTGCCGACTGGCTGATATATGGCCATAGGGAAAAGACACTCTTGCAACTCTTTCCACTGGTCAAAAACCTGAAAGCAGTTTAGGAAGTGATTCTATTTTAAAAAAGCCCCCATGAGAGATGACGTGTCCTTGGGGACGTTCAGTAGACTGGAGTCTGTGCATCGGTCTGTGAGCACTTGTCATACCCAGTTGGCTGACGTGCTTCTATTTATTCATATTTTGCGAGGGCTGGAGAAAATGAGTATATCCTAAATAACCATAAGGTCATCTGGATTTAAAACAAGCAGCCTTTTGTCGTCTCTCACACAGACACACAAAGTCATAGCTATGATAAAGGCTTGAGGGGATGTTAAAGACTTTGGCATAATGAACAAAGTACAACATAATAATGACCACTCTGACCTCCAACTGGCCAAACACGAATGTGACCTTAGCTACACATGCACATTGAAAAGCAAAGGAACACACATATTATGTTAAAGCACATGAAGGGCTCTTAGAACCTCTCAGAAATGTACGTCAGCAAGTCATGGCAGGCCAGCTCTGTCAAACTAATGAAAACAGTGAGCTGCAAAGGTCAAAAGAGCAAGTGTGAGAAGAATGGATAGATTCTGATAAGAATATTCTTTGACTGCCTTAGGCGCAGGGAGACGGTGAGAGGGTTTTAAGTTAAAGATGGATGACAGCAGATAGGGAGAAATTTAATGATATAGGAATAAATACCTAAAACAAAACAAATATAGCTTTTAGTGACACTTTCTGCAAGTTCATCAATATGCCAGTAGGTGGCAATAAGTGATTATGAATGAGTCGATGGTTGCATCCGAAATCGCATACTTCCCTACTATATAGTAGGCGAAAAACATGTCAGAATTCACAATACTCAGAGTGGGCAAATAGTACCCGATGACCTATACTTCTTCCGGCGAGATTCTGAAGTGTGCATACGATGGACACTTAACAATGCCATGAGGACACTGGAGAGGATTTATGAATGACAGTGAAGCGACGTAACTGACTCTGGTAGGTCATGTGATAAGGGCAACAGCGAATGTAGTACATCTGAATTATATTCAAACTACACACATTCATACTATTTAGAACATACTTTTTTTGGTGGCCATTAAATAATTACTCACTCAAATTATGTACTCAAGAGAGTATGTGATTTCGGGCGCAGCCAATGAATGAATTATTCAACAGATCCGTTCAATATTCAGAATTATTCAGGAATGAAACGATTTACTGTCTTTAATGATTAAATGAGTCATTGAATCATTCATTTAACCAATTCATTCAAAAACAAATTAGTTTAATAACTATTTTGTTGGCAGAGCAAAAACTAAGAAAACACTGTACTTTTAAATGTAGGTTACTTAATAATAATGCTTTGTTTATTGAACTGTTGTACAAATGCTAAATCACATAATTGTAACAACATTTTTTTAAAATGACACAGACAGGCAGACAAATGTAAATAGTTATGTATTATTTTTCTACAAATATTTAAAGCAGTGTATAAAATATATGCTGCATTTACAAATTAACATTGAATTGTAAGCTGCATTGCATAAGCTAGAATTCAATATGAAACTGTAGTAAGCAGTGAGAGAGGCGTCATATTCTGATTATATTTGGCTTTATGATATATTATACTGTGAAGGTAACTGTAAAGGTAATTCGATTAAACAATTTACCTTTTATTTATTTCATTATTATCTGATTACTCTGATGTTATTTGATAGGTGTTTGAGCAATATTCAATGATTTAATACTGTATTGTAAATACGACATCTCTCTTGACTAATGTCCAGAAATGGGTGCATTTCAAACACTCTAATGTAACAGACAAAGAACGCCGTTATGTGTTAATAAATTGAAGAATTTTAGTGAACTTCCACAAATGTTGTTGATTCTAGTACATTAAAAATAAAAAAAATAAATAAAAATAACTGTCAACCAAACACCTAAACTACATTTGATGATGTTTTCTGGATAACTACACTTTTGTCAGGCTAGCGGCTTCAGTAACAACTGCTCAATTATGATGTTCCAAGCCGTTGATCTACTTTCAACACTAAAAGAACCAGAGAGCTGGAGAATCTCCACACGAGGCATTTGCCACCCAAATACACTCAGGAGAAATTTGGATCTACTTCCTGATCCTGGAAATCCAAGCGCACTCAGTACTAAAGTCTACACAAATCCAAGTATGCCTGGTTTGGCCCAGCGAGTGGCAGCACGACATCTGACTGTGTCCTTTCCAGTTTGTAAGACTAATATTAGACAGAAGCTCTGAGGACACAGCGGCTGAAGGAAAGAGAACAATTTACTACCTTCAAATCCAGGGGAGATTACTTGCTCTTCTCTCACCAAATCTGTGACTACACCAGACTAGACTGACCTTTCAGCAAAGTCTCAAAACATGGTGTATGGCGACCCTGTGATGGATTGAGAGTTAGACGTCGCAGAGGAAAAAAGCCAGCGAATGAATGAATGAAGCAGGGAAGGGTGGGTGGAGTGGCGATGTCCTATATCACTTATTGCTGAAGGCTGAGGAAAAGGTGAGAGAGGAAATGTCTGATTCATCTCGTGGGCCCTTGTACAGACAAGCTATTCGTCAAAGTTTGTCATTGGCTTGGAGGTAACCTTCCGCACTGAGATGGAACCAGACAGAGATGTGGGGTGTGGGTGGAGGAGGAGGGAGAAGGGGGGAGATTGTCATTTAGACTCCATTTATGAAGCATCTATCATTGATCTGACATTATGTGCCATCAGCACTGGCCAAACATCACAATATGATCTAGGAGTGGCCAAAGATGTCCAGCATCAACGCTAAAAAGTTGAGCGAGCAAAATTTTGTCCACAGGGCCCAAAATGCATTTCTCTGGGTAATCCAAAAATATGTCTGGGAAAATATTCGTAGTATTATAAATGTGAAATACATAATGACAACATCTAAAGCTTAAACCCTTTTAAAATGTAAACAACTTTAAAGACGAATCCTCTGAAAACAGATCTGTGTGTTGTCACCAGGGTTGTGAAAGATTCAGTTTACTTTAGACTGCCTTTTAAATTCTAAATAAATGCAGAGTTGCCATTCTAAGTATCTAATCTAAGTATAGCCTACTGGCTAGCAGACACTACTCTTTTTGGACATGCAATTGTACAGATACAAATACAAACCGACAACCAACTATGAACACCCCCCTGAACCCATTTTACACACTTTTTCAGTGATAGCAAGAAATCAGATCAAACATGCCCCAAGTACACTGACATTTAAACACTTGCTGCTTGTTCAAATTACTTAATAAAAATGAGCTGAAGCAACACAATTAATATTTATTTTGTACTTAATTTATACTTAAACTTATACGTAATTTCATTGCGTTCAATCCACTTAAACACATTCAAAATTGAAGTTTACTTAATTAATTTGTGTTAGGATTACATGAATGTTTTTGATGCATTTACTGACACTTGGTGGAGGATTTTTAGTTCCAGCATTCTTTGCATATGGCTGGATCGGGGGTATCTATAACTTTGCTAATGCCAGTGGAGTAGCAAGTATCTTTCTACTTGTGCTGTGGTAGTTGCAGACAGTCTTTTAATTGTACAACATAACTGAATGTCAAATCAAACACGTCTTCTCCTTTTACTCAAAATCACAGACTTGAACATATTTTCCACAATTTTCTATTTCCAAAATGGACGAGCAAAGCCACAGTTTGAAGTCCCTTCGATGCCCTTCTCCCCAGCCTAGGAGCACTTCCCGCCCTGTGTTATCCCGGCCAGGGGCTCTTGATGTGCTTGGTACGAGAGATTCCCGAGGGATGGTTGGCATGTCCGCAGCTGTCTGAATAGATTTGCAAGTCTCACGCAGACGGTCAGTGATGGCATAACTGCGAGCTCCCTAAACACTGTTGACACCACTCAGCGGCTGCATACTGACGACACTCAACCTGCATTTGCCTTATTTGCATCAAATCGCTGTCAACCGCAGAAAGCAGAACAAGCATAAGCAGCTTATTGTGACCCGTGAACACCCATTTACGGCTCCCTCCCTCCAGGCGTCATGCATTGTACTTGACCCCATCAGACTGCTCTTTTGATATCCCGACTTGTACCGTGGACGCATATTTCTCCATCATCATTCAATCGGCCTTGCTTTCTCTGCTCGTGTTAGGGTTGTGCACCATTCTGAATTGAATTTAGAATCCCTTTACATTCCATTTCAGTGCCTCAATTTGAGTTGAGGTAGCAAACAGGATGCAGAATTGCAATTTTGGATTGAAAAGTAACGAATGTAAGGAAGACAGACAGACAGACAGATCATTTGTAGCAATATTTAACAATTTAACTTGTGTAGTAAAGGGTGGAAAAACACTTGATTTCTCAAAATGCATTACCTGTTGAAGCCAATTCATAAATCTTGAATTTTGCACAAACCCACAGACCTGATTTTTTTCTTCAAACACAGATGATGTAATATTCAGCAAGCCAGCACTTATGAATGGCTAAAGGTTGTTACCAACCTGTCTGAGCTTTCAACCCTCCACTAATTCACCTCCCGATATAACAAACACATCCACAGTTATTTACATGCCACCTTCGGTTTTAAATAATGGACATCCATTTTCTGTGCATCGGTCCAGGCTGTCTGTTACTGTAATTTATCTTTCTGACACTTATGGTATTCTGCATGGCTGTGTCTCTGGTGTCCATGGGGAAATTGAAAACATCACATAAAACCGAGGCAGCTTGTAAAGCTTGAGGAGATAAGTGACAGTCTACTATTATTACTGCCATTTAGTATATTTACTCTTTAGCCCGCTGGCCCGATCAACGAATCTGCCTCTGTGATATTAATCTCCATTCCTGTGTTTTTCCAAACAGCTTGCAAGAACTGGATAATGCCAATTGAGTTCTGAGACACATATAGCACAAGCCACTTCATAAACATTATAAACAAGCTGTGTGCAAGACTGACAAAAGTGCTCCCGCAGCGTTAACCGGCAGTGGATGGAGGGAAAAGCATACAGAGTTGTCGCCAGTTCATCATGCCTTTAAGCTCTGTCCTAATTGCGTGCAGAATGCCCCCCGGTGCTTCTGGCCAAGAGACCTTCCCACCCGTAATTGAGGCTTTTGTGAGCCTTTCAATTATTACGCTGCTCATTTCGAGGGTGAGCCTCAGCATATTGCAGATCATGTGCCGTTAGCCTACGTGTCTCCTTGGAAGTGTCCTTACATGTGCCGCTGGGACGGGGGGTGACACAGCCCCACGGTACCGTCAGCCTGGTGCTCGGCTACTGCGTTTTAATGTGCCTCCGTTGTGACAGCTGGCCTGATAAAAGAATTCCCATCATAGAATACAAAGTACGTGGTTTATTGCCTTCCGCGGAGCAAATAGAATCGTCAGCTACACAAACAGTCTGGAGATGTCAGGGGTGACACGGGCTGAGTCCTCGGCTTTGTGCTTTTGCCGTTTACACATCTGTGGTAAATTGTGCGTGTGAAAGAGAGAGAAAAAGGGAGGGAGAGCGGAATCAAAGATGAGCTGTACAAAGTATTGCTCGCTTGTCAGCGTCGACATCTTGTTTTGCATATGCCTCTAAAGGGCTCTTGAAAGCAGAATGCCATGTCATTCAGTGAAAATGACATCTCATCACAATCTGAGAACACTATGAGGTGTGGAGGACGCTTTCAAAAGAAGGACACGTGGGTCAATCACAGCAAGCTTTTGTAGTCTGATGTTTCTGTAGCACAACATGAGTGACATACTGAATGATAGTTAAAGGTGATGTGTGTAGTTAGTTTATTTCGATGTTAAAAACGTTGTCATTTCCCAGTCTAATATACAGAGACGTGTCAGACGACTATATAAATTATCTATAAAAAGACAGTGACACTATCAAAACATTGCTGTTATTTATCCCAACCAACCCAACATTTGCTCATCCAATAGCGTGCATTTAGTAACGATCTGTTTAAAACCTTTTTAGAAGAGAACCTGTTAGAAAAGTCTTTTTTTTTTTTTTTTTTTTTTTTTGCAATTCCACTAGGTGGTACAGAAATCAAATGCTTCACCTTTAAAGTCAGGATGAAACGGACATTGCGATCATCTTTTCTGTGCTATTGTGATGTATTAAACTGCTTCTCGAACAAGAAAAATGTAGAGTGGGACTTGATCTTGATTTTGAATGAATAATAATAATAATACAAAGAAAATATATAATAAGTGATATCCATGGAATAATATTCCATTGTCCATTTTTAAGAATTGTCCATTTTAATGTGATTATTTTCAAACAGTTGCCAGGCTGAATGTGGTTCAAAAAGATTTTGGATATACAGCAAAAATCACAGTCAATCTGATCTGATTTGTAGATGCAAATAAATCCTGTTCCGATCAGTGTTTGATATGGACCCCCTTTTAAAAAGGTCATTTAAAAGAATCAGCTCAGAAAACCATGCATTTCGAATCATAGAAGTTTAAAATGGAGCGGAATTTGGTTGGTTTTTAATTTTCTGCATTGAACCAATCAGAGTTAACGACAATATCCAATTTCATTCCTCATCTAGCAAAAGCTTGTAATGTCAATATTTCGTATTACTCTGAGGCTAGGAAGTTTCATGATTCATTAAAGTGAAATAACAGGAATGTATTTGAAATATTCTCCCTTCGTAACACAAAAGACAAAGCTGGTGGAATTTTGAACAGACTGTTCATTCTTGCAATGGCCTCTCGACCCTGGGGAATAGATCAGGTAATGCAAGACGTCTTTCAGGTGGCTAATTATACACTAAGGAAAATAGAGATTTATTGATTAGAAGTGAGCTCAACTGCTGAGCAAGTCCAGCTCAAACTTTCTGCAGAGCAATTAGTTGTCACTGCTGTCAGTTCTCTTTTCCAGCTTGGAGGACCACCAGGGACCTGCCATGAACAAATAATCAAATAATACGTTATGATATGTTTCTTAAAAAAAAAAAAAAAAAAAAAAAACACCTACATGTTTAAAATGTAATAAAAGCAATAATCACTTTGTGACTGAATCTAAAACAGCTTTAGGACAAAGAAAAGATATGTCAAAAATCCTCCAAGGTGATATATTTATGACATGTTGGCTGACTCAAACGAGCCCCATAGTCCCTTGCTGTGAAAGGCTAGCAAAGATTGGCCTAGTGCAGCCGGAGAATGAAATAACGTGAAAATGACCTTGAATTAGCTGTGCTGGCGCTCTGGAATCGATTCAGCCTACATGTAAGAGTAGAATTACTGCTGAGAGGTCAGGCCGGCTGAAAGCCAGAGGAGCGAAGAGCCACAGACGGCACTGTAGCGGAGCAGAGAGCAGGAGATGGTCTGTCCGGATGAGCAACAGGATTCACTCTCCATCTGTAGAGAATGGATACTAGATAACTGTATCACGTTATAGTAAAAAAAAACTGAGTTCTGCCTGACAGTAACTGTCAGGTAACCTGGGTAATTATCAGGTTAGGGTTATAATAATAATAATAATACATTTTATTTGTATAGTGCCTTTCCAAAACCCAAGCTTCAAAAGAACAAATAGCAAACATCCATAACAGAGTACAGTTGACAGACAAAGAGCTGAAGAGTAATATTCAGAGGGAAAAAAAAAAAACTTCTTAGGAGGTTTTTAAAAGAAAAAATGGAGGATGCTTGATGTCTTGAGGAAGAGCATTTCACAACACTAAAAGACCAATAGTGAGCAAACTAAACTGTAGGAGTCACTAACAATTACGTGCTAGATCTTAAGGAACAAACGGGCATAAGCTTCGAGTAAATCAGATAAATACTATTTGGAGCAAGGTTATAAAGAGCTTTGTAAGTGAGGGTTAGTACGTTGAAGTTTATATGTAAGGAAACCGGAAGCCAGTGAAGGTGATGAAGAATTGGAGTAATGTGCTCATTCTGTCTTCAGAGAGTGATCAAACGGGCTGCAGAGTTTTGAACATTGTAATCATTTGATGTTTTTAGTTGAAAGGCAATGACAATGGCATGTACAGTGTAACAGTTTCAGCATCCTACTGACTAAAAGAGGATTGAATACAAGAGATATTACGTAGGTGGAAAAAAAGCCGTCTTTACCACTATAAAATATTTTAGCATTAAATGAAAGAGTGGAATCGAAAAGAACACCAAGACTTCGAACTGTAGTAGAAGGCATAATCAGGTCACCATCCAAATCAATCAGTTGGCCAGATAGTTTAGACACAACAGATTTAGAACCAATCAGTATTACCTCCGTTTTATCTCAGTTGAATATGAGGTGATTTGGCTCCAGCCAAAGCTTGAGTTCCTTAATTCAAGTTCTCTTACGAGAGGTTCTCTCGTATTGCGTAAGTTTAGCTTACGCTACGGGAAAGATTCATCTTCTCGAGATATTGAAGCCAAAAAATTATCCTTAATTTTGTATTCATTGTCAACGCAGTGCAGCAGCTAGCAGACCTAGAGCAGGCCATCTCGCGTGCTTATTGGCTGCCCTGCTGGCATCTGCTGCAGCCTACCAGTCAGCCCCGCGTGACGTCACGCCCAATGAAGGGCGCTCGCGCCTTCATAGCGTCACAGCCCGCCAGAATGGGCGTGGCTTAGCGTATAAAAGAAGGGGCTGTAGGCTGACTTCCCTGATTTTTCGACTCTTCAGCGAGCTCTCCGCATCGCTGGATCAGAGAGAAGCCACCGCCGCCGTCGAACAGCGAACAGCCAGCTTAGGACAGCGCTGAGGAAGCCGGCCGCCTTCGCCACCTTCAGCCATCCGTGCGAGCTACGCTATCCGGCGACGTATCCTTTTTACACTGTTGTATTCTCTTCTAGCTTACTCCTAAAAGAGCGCGAGTGTCTTTTTAAAGATGCCTCGCATTTCCTGCGGCTCGTGTAGGGCCCCGGAGACAGCCGGAACCTGTGGCCGGAGAATCTCCCTCGAGCCTCGCTCTCGCCTTCCCCGCCTCTCTTCACCGACGCGCAGCTGCCGCTCACGAGCCTCACTGCCGTCGCGTCTGAGGATGAGGTTGAGGGACACGCCACAAGGGACTGCTGTTCTAACTGCGGCTAGCTTCCTTTACGTTACAAGGAAGCTACCGCGCCCACCATAGAAGCAGTCACTCCGCCCTTTGTGGGACCGCGCAGTGATAAGCGCCATTCCCAAAGGCAGCCGGAGCCTGTAGCCACAGCGACGCGCTCGCAGGAAAGCCTCCCTCGAGCCTCGCTTTTCACCTTCACCGCCTCCCTTCACCGACGCGCAGCTGCCGCTCACGAGCCTCACTGCCGTCGCGTCTGAGGATGAGGTCGAGGGACACGCTATGGACTGCTGTTCTAACCGCGGCTAGCTTCCTTTACGTTACAAGGAAGCTGCCGCGCGCGCTCTTATCTGCTCGCGCTACTTAAGCTTTCGTAGTTTCCCCCATGGCTCAGTGGCTAAACTCAAAGCATTCGCGCCAGAGACCCGTGTTCGATCCCAGCTCTCGCAGCAGAAAAAATTTATGCAGCTCTCCTCTATGAGCTCGCGACCAGCTTACTTACGAACAGAAAGCGAGCGAGCGCGCGCCCCCGAGCGCATGTGTCACCGGCGAAGGAAGGAGAGAGTGTGGTTTTTTGTCCCGCCGAGGCCTGACAAACCCCCTCTTTTTCTCAAACATTTTCCAGCTCCTCCTAGTTCGAGCGGCTGGTAATGTCTATACTGCAGTAGAGAGCCTGTTATAACACGCACGCCTGCAGACAATGCCGACACGCACACGAAAACTGTGATGACGCTCTCTCTCTTATCTGCTCGCGCCAACTAAAGCTTACTAGGTTTCCCCTGTGGCTCACTGGTTAAACCCTAAGCTTTCGCGCCAGAGACCCGTGTTCGATTCCCGGCTCTCGCAGCAAAAAAAAAAATAAAAAAAAAATAAAATTTGCAGCTCCCCTCTCTGTGCTCGCGACCAGCTTTCTTACGTACAGAGAGCGAGCGCGCGCCCCGAGCGCATGCGTCACCGGCGAAAGAAGGAGAGAGTGTGGTTTTTTGTCCCGCCGAGGCCTGACAAACCCCCTCTTTTTTCTCAAACATTTTCCAGCTCCTCCTACTTCGAGCGGCTGGTAATGTCTATACTGCAGTAGAGAGCCTGTTATAACACGCACGCCTGCAGACAATGCCGACACGCACACGAAAACTGTGATGACGCTCTCTCTTTTATCTGATCGCGCCAACTAAAGCTTATGTTGTTTCCCCTGTGGCTCAGGGGCTAAACCTTAAGCTTTTGCCCCGGAGACCCGTGTTTGATTCCGGCTCCCGCAGCAGATAAAATTTACGCGGCTCTCCTCAGCGAGCCGCCGTATTCAAGTTTATTTCCCTGTCAGTCCCCTTCAATCAGGCTACTGCAGTGGTCCATTTAGCAGCCAACGAGCCGGCTCATTTGCCCTCTCGCCTGCACACATATACGCCGTCTTCACGGCGACCCAGAGAAAATCTCAAAAGAGTATAATGTCTGGTCCGGCTCACGGCGTTGGTGTTTTAAGTGTAGTGAAAGTGCCCACGCCCCAGTGTTCACTCCTACACACAAGCACATCAAATCTCGTGTCACTCACAGAGCACACTCTCAGAAAGTGCAGAAAGGCTGCTCGAGTGTTGAATATAAGGAGTGTGTCCACAGGTCTGTGCCCACTATCTGCCCGCTCTGTTACACGGTCAATAAAACCGGTTATGAATGTAAGTCTCGTGCCCGCCGGAGAGCGTTCACGCTTACTGACACACACCTCCCCCCGGGCGCCGCCCGCGCGTTTAAATGTTATCACAAAACGCAGGGCATTGATAAGACGCTCCCCATCCGTTATGATCGGGGCGTCAAATACACTTGTAAGTCTCGTGCCCGCGCACACGCGCTCACGCTTACAGAAAGCTTTTCCACCCGAAGCGCTGCTGGCGCGTCAAAAAGTGAGAATAAAATGCTCCCCATCCCTTATGATTGGGACACCTCACATAAATCAGACGGTCTCGGCTTTCAGCGAGAAGCCATTGCCCAGAACCGAGAGCGCGCGCGCCGCGCTTTCGGCTCCGGCTCAGTTTCACAAGCCCGCAAATGGCGGCGATCTGAACCCGGAGGCCATTCGCCCCCTAGCGGCTCACATAGCTGCGTGGGAAACTATCCCAGGGATTTCAGAATGGGTTCTGAGCACAATAAGCAGGGCTATACACTTCAATTCATTTGCCGTCCCCAGCGCTTTCGAGCCCGGACCGCGACGATAGTGAATGCGGAAGTAGCACACCTACTTCACGCAGAAATAGCAAAGCTGCTGTGCAAAGGGGCTATAGAAAAGGTGCCGCCTTCTCTGAGCGAGTCAGGCTTTTACAGCCGTTATTTTCTCGTACCCAAGAAGGACGGAGCCTTCAGACCTATCCTAGATCTGAGACATTTGAACAAAGCGCTTGTGAAAAGACTGTTCAAAATGCTTACGACCAGGAAAAACCTCGCGCACGTTCGCCCGAGGGACTGGTTTATTTCTCTAGATCTGAAGGATGCCTATTTTCAGGTTCAGATAATACCCCGTCACAGGCAATTTTTGAGATTTGCCTTCGACGGTCAGGTATATCAATAAACCGTCCTGCCGTTCGGCCTGTCAGAACAGTGCTTCGCAGTCACCTGGAAAGCTTGGGTCTCATGGTCAACTGGACCAAGAGCTCATTGCAACCCAGCCAGTCAATTTCCTTTTTAGGAATAGAACTGGACTCGGTGACCTATGTCGGCTCGTCTATCGGCACGGCGCGCGCTCCGTGTTCGCCACCTAGCCGCGTTTTTCCAGAAGGACAGCTTTCTCCCTTTGGAAACATTTTAAAGGATGCTGGGCTGTATGGCAACAGCTGCAGCGGTGCTCCAGCTGGGCCTACTGCGCATGCGCCCGCTCCAACGCTGGTTGAATGCTCGCCCGTCCCACCGAGCTTGGGTTTCTGGCGGTCAGAAAATCGGAGTGACTCAGACCTGCATAGCGGCTCTGCAGGCCTGGTTAGTGGCCGACTGGTACCAGCTGGGAGTGAGGATGGGAACCATCTCTTATCGGAAAGTCATTTCGACAGACGCGTCCAACTGGGGTTGGGGCGCGCTGTTCGAGGGCAGACCGGTCTTCGGCCAGTGGTCAGACCAAGAGAGGTGTTTTCACATAAACTGTCTGGAGATGATAGCGGTCGAGAATGCGCTGAAACGCTTCCTCCCGTTCATACAGGACCAACATGTTATTGTCCGCTCGGACAACATGTCTGTGGTATCCTATGTAAACCGTCAGGGCGGTGTCAGATCCAGAAATCTCTGCAATCTGACGGAACGCCTCCTTATTTGGTCGCAGATGCACCTGCCCTCGCTGAGGGCGGCGCATGTGCCTAGCCATTTGAACGACGGCCCAGACAAACTGTCCAGGGACAACGTTCCCCCAGGGGAATGGTCCCTGGGCCCCCAAGCGGTCCAGAAGCTGTGGCGCCTATTCGGCAGGGCGGAAGTCGACCTATTTGCGTCAAAAGACAACGCTCAATGCCCGACGTTCTTCTCGAAGGACGAGGACGCGCTGGCCCAGGTTTGGCCCAGCCTCCGGCTATATGCTTTCCCTCCGGTCTCTCTGTTACCACAGGTGATCAAGAGAATCAGGGAAACGCGCCACTCGGTGCTCCTCATAGCCCCGCGTTGGGAGAATCAGATTTGGTTCCCGGAGCTAGCACGGCTGTCACATACAGCTCCGTGGCCTATTCCGGTGAGGACAGATCTCCTCTCTCAGGCTCGCGGCACGATCTGGCATCCCCATCCAGAGCGCTGGTCTCTGCACGCATGGTTGATCAACGGGTACTCGTTGCCCTGCCAGAAGGAGTAATGAACACGATCGCGCAGTCTAGAGCCCCTTCCACGAGAAGGCTCTACGCGTCTAAATGGTCGGTGTTCTCTGGATGGTGCACGGACAGAGGTCTGGACCCGCGGACATGCGGGGTGGCGCATCTGTTCTCCTTCCTACAAGAGCTGTTGGATAAGGGAAGGTCCCCATCCACACTCGAAGTATACGTGGCGGCCGTGGCAGCGTTCGCAGAATCGACGCACGGCCAGTCATTAGGAAGACATGAGTTGGTCATCCGCTTCCTTAGAGGAGCTAGGAGGATGAACCCGCCGCGCCCCCCGTCGGTTCCCATGTGGGATCTTTCACTGGTCCTAGAGGCCCTGAAAGCTTTTCCCTTCGAACCACTAAACTCCGTGGGGTTGAAATATCTATCACTGAAACCGTCTTTCTGACTGCACTGTCGTCAGTAAAACGTGTGGGGGACCTGCATGCGCTGTCTGTCAGCGCATCGTGTCTTGAGTTCGGGCCGTATGACTCTAAAGTCATCCTCAGACCTAGACATGGCTACGTTCCTAAAGTGATGGGCACTCCGTTCAGAGCGCAAGTTATCTCGTTGTCAGCTCTGCCAGCATCTGACAGCGAAAGTGATGTGAACCTCCTCTGCCCTGTCAGAGTACTGAGGTTTTACATTACGCGCTCCGCCTTATTCAGGCGTTCGGAACAGCTGCTTGTTTCGTTCGGTGGGCGCACCAAGGGTCTCGCCTCCTCGAAACAGAGCCTGTCCAGATGGATAGTGGACGCTATAGCAGCCGCTTACGCGTCAAAAGGTCTGCAATGCCCTCTGGGCATCAGGGCTCATTCCACGAGAGGCGTGGCCTCTTCGTGGGCATGGTCCAGTGGACTTTCTATCCATGACATTTGTGTAGCGGCGGGCTGGAGCTCCCCGTCTACCTCTGTCAGGTTTTATAACCTAGAAGTTCCTGCCTTGCAGGCTAAACTGTTGTCAATTAAAAGGGAGGTGTATTCTGCCCAGACATCCTGCTCAGATCACTCTCACATGACTCAGCTCTCCTGGTTGAGCTGCACTAAGTAGGGTATGTGCCATGTGCCTATACAGACCGGCGCGCTGCTCTGTATTCCCTATGTGTGCGTATGTACAAGTGATGGCACGCGTGGCTGGCCACCTTATTCTCCACCTTACAGGGTTCCCCTGAAAGTTCGGGGTCTCATGGTGGATGCTTGGCGCGCACGGCGTTGACAAAGTGTTCCCGTAGCGTAAGCTAAACTTACGCAATACGAGAGAACCTCTCGTAAGAGAACGATACTCGGTTACTAACGTAACCTCGGTTCTCTCTAGAGAGGGAACGAGTATTGCGTAACCGGCCGTGCTCGCGCCACGAGCGACTTCGCTTCAGTTGTCGAAAAACCAGGGAAGTCAGCCTACAGCCCCTTCTTTTATACGCTAAGCCACGCCCATTCTGGCGGGCTGTGACGCTATGAAGGCGCGAGCGCCCTTCATTGGGCGTGACGTCACGCGGGGCTGACTGGTAGGCTGCAGCAGATGCCAGCAGGGCAGCCAATAAGCACGCGAGATGGCCTGCTCTAGGTCTGCTAGCTGCTGCACTGCGTTGACAATGAATACAAAATTAAGGATAATTTTTTGGCTTCAATATCTCGAGAAGATGAATCTTTCCCGTAGCGTAAGCTAAACTTACGCAATACTCGTTCCCTCTCTAGAGAGAACCGAGGTTACGTTAGTAACCGAGTATCGTTGTTAATGTATAAGGAGGAAACAGGAGGAGTAGAGCTAAAGGAGTAGTAGGAGGAGTGCTAATATAAATCTGTATGTCATCAGCAGTGAAAATTCAACCCATAGAGTCTGATGATTTTTCCAAGTGGTAACATACTGTATAGATAGTGAAAATAAGAGGCCACAAGACAGAACCTTGAGGTACACCAGAATTGATAGATTTAGTGGAAGATTTGTGCCTCTGGTATACAACAAATGGTTGCCTACCCGTCAAATAAGAGGAAAATCAGTCAAAAGCTGGACCAGTATTTCTAATTGCTGAAACGCATGACAGAAGTGTCTCATGACTAGCCTAGTGTCAAAGGCTGAGCTAAGTCCCAACAGAAGGAGAGCACCAGAATCAGAAGCTAGGAGGAGATCATTAAGAACCTGAACCAGAGCTGTTTGATATGCAGAGAACGGAAACCAGACTGGAAGGTTTATGGAGATTATATGCTGTTAGATGTGCCTGTAACTGTAAACTTTTATTAACTACAACTAAAAAAAAAAACATTTCTGTTAATTTAAATAAAGCTGAAATAAAATACAAAAAATAAATATTCATTGAAAAAAAATTATTTATTTCTAATTTTCATTTAGTTTAAGTTGAAGCACTAAAATGATTAAGTGGAAAAAAAATAAAAAAAAATAAGCCTAACTAAAACTGAAATAAAAAATAATCCTAAATAGCACTTTAAAAAATAAAAATGACAAAAACACAAAGAAATCACTAAATATTAAACAAAAAAATATAAAAATAAAAGCTAATTCTAAATATTAATAGAACTGTAATAAAGCTAAAATAGCACTGCAGATAATCTAAAACTAACCTAAATATGAGATTCATGGTAACATTTAAATTAATAGGTTTTACTAAACTCATAAATATTGTTTAATATGACATTACATAAATGATCAGCTAAGATCAGGTAAATTGCTTAAGTATATGGTCAAGAACATCATATTTGTCACCAAGGTGCAGACAGACCATGAAGAGGCAGAAGATGAGGATTCAAAACACAGAAGCTAATCCACAGAAGGCTTAGAACAAACACAATGCTACAAACACAGATGCGAACATACACGTAGACCAGACAAACACTGAGTGAAGGTGAGGAACTTAAATACGGTGATGAACTAAATGACAAACAGCTGTGATGATGATTAGTGTTCATGGAAACTGGTGGGTGGCAGGAAACTCAAACAAAGGAACATTCATTGTGACTAATGAATACAAACCAAAAGTCCATGAAAATTAAAACAAACATAAACATAACTGTGAAAATATTAATATTAATTTTGAGAAATCAGTTAATGTTTATTTTTGACTTTTACATTTTCAAAACCACAATATGACCATTCCCGATCTTTCTTTGAGTGACACATCTAATTTCATCAGCCATTTTGAATTTGTGCTGCCATAAATAAACCATGAAACCTTACCACAATGACATAGAGAGGACAGTCATATAGAATTATGGGTAAGGGTCAAAGGTTACAACCAGAGCACACCCGGTGGCCTGAATGTAACATCACACCCTGAATGATTACTATATTGGAAAACTTGCATTATAAATAAAAATAAGTTTTTTACTAGACTTTTGAGTAGAGCATTTAAAAGCCCTTTTAACACCATAACAAATGAACCATCCTTTTACAAAAATTATTGATTAAAAACCTTTGCTTTATGCAATCACGAATATGTATTACACATTCAAAACAAGAATGGGACAAAGCATTAAAATTATCAGTTTGCTTTATTTTTGCACATTTAACAGCCATAGGCAAGTGGACCTTAAAATATGCCTGGCATGCTTTGAGATTGACTATTTCTTGGAAAACTGTTGCACAGTGGTTTAGCGTTAAATCAATATTTGATGCAATTTGGGATTTTTTTGGATTTTTTTTTTAATGGTTTAATAATAACACCATGTTTAAAGATCAAATCAAATACTACATGTGGCATGTTATAATGAAAAAGACTCTTTTTGGTTTGTGGATGTCACAGTGCTGAGAAACAAAACTTGCTTCAAGTAGTTATAATTATAATACGATTGTTTGAATTTTTTATTTAAAAAGTGAAATGAAAGAACTCATCTGATACTTTTAAATAAACAAAAAGCTGTTCATACATAGCTTCCCATTCATTCTTCATCTGTAAGAAAACAAAAGTGCATGCGCATTAATATTAATTTAGGAATTTGGATTTTAATGTGTTTTTGTGCTTAAATACATACAAATTATTTGCAGAACAGCTACACAGCTTTAAAGATTTAAACAGCATAATATGGGATTAGATTTGTGAATCCCTACTAATGAAAATTAGACATTCGGGTTGTCAAAAAAAATGCTTTTCACAAAAATAACCGCTTTAGGCTACGGTCCATATTAGGATCTCTTCATTTGGACGTAACTGGCCAATAAAGGCTATTGTTTGCAATGGGTGGTTATCAGAGGCTTTTAGCATTGAGATATTGAGCTAGGTGTGCATTTGAAATCATATGTTTAGACACAGCTCACAGTCTCATGGCATTCAATGATCGAGTGTTACTGGAATTAATCAACATTGTGTTTATGCCGTCCATAATCACGCAACCTTTTAAACCCGTCAATCTATTTGACAAATGACATCATCAGTGAGTGCGAGGGGTGAACCGCTGACAGGTCCGGATGACTAACCTTCAGAAATGTCATTCTGTCATTCAGTGTGATGGAAAACACTGCCAGGCCAAAGACAATGGTGTCGATAATCGGGTCGCACTTCTCGTCTCTCCTTCCCCATCGACTGTACCCCATCAGCCACTCGATCGATGTGTGTGCGTCACGGGGCTTATGCGATTGTTTTAGTCATCAATAACAATAACAATGTTAGCATCAGTAATTGCCATATTTTAACACAGGCCACTAGATACAGGACAAGACACTTGACCTTGTGTCCATTTGCATATTTGCATAATTCATGCCTTGCATTTGAGCACACAAAAAAATCTGTCGTTTCAGTGTGGGGTGCGCTGACCTTTGACCTCGGGTCTGACGCCGCTGATACGTTCACCTCGATTCAGCAAAAGGGCGTGATGGGACCCTGTACGCATCGCAATCTACCTGCCGCTTGTCTGGGGCAAATTAACAAGCCTGGCGCGATGCCCGGCATTAATTAATGAGACCGGGCATAAACACATTGCCAAGGGCCGACAGGGATTTGCACTGAGAACAACGCAATGATCCATCCTGGAAGGTGTAGAAGAGTCACTGAAACTGGAGACAGCAATAAAAACACCTCATGGTGAAGTCAAAGGCTTAAATGGGTATAAAGACAGCAATATGCTGCAAGCCGGAATTGGAAATCAAACTGTGTGCCACAGTGGTTAACCCAAAATCAAGCAATTATTCATAAACCTTAGTATTGTTATTGTTTACTAAAACTAAAAATCAGTTTCGGTCATTGAAATAAAGCTGAAATATTTAATATAATATATGTTTCTATGAAAAACTTAAATGAAAATTAGGAATGTTGCCATTTCAATTTCAATTGGATGTATGTCACAAGATGATCACAAGAAAAGATGATCACAACCTCCAGTTTCATTCCAACTTTAAGACACAAATCTCAAGACCCCTTCACACTAA
Organism: Tiaroga cobitis; assembly: GCA_030578255.1. Classification (NCBI taxonomy): domain Eukaryota; kingdom Metazoa; phylum Chordata; class Actinopteri; order Cypriniformes; family Leuciscidae; genus Tiaroga; species Tiaroga cobitis. The sequence goes on along the minus strand of CM060601.1, from coordinate 22,762,220 downwards.
GGACGATAATGATATAGCTTTAAAAATTATTCTATATGTAAACAACTATAAAGATAACAGCACAGGGAAACTAAATCGTTGAAACTAAATCATTTTCAGAACGATAAACAATATAACCAACAGCACAGAGAAACAAAATCGTTGGAATAACTTTCAGAACAGTTAACTGTAAAACATTATATGATCAATAAGTTACGACGTGTTTTTACATTGCTTTAACTAATTAAAATAAGTTAAACAATTTTCAACTTGTTTTATAAGTTATACAAGATTCAAATAATTGTTTAAAGTCAGTTTAAAAATGTAAGTAGAAATTACTTACACAGCCAAGTTGATTGTACTTAATGAAAGGCAGCATTTTTTTTTTTTTTTTTTACATGTATTTTCCAGCTGATGAACGATAAAACATTGACAGCCAAAACTGTAGTGCACTTAATTGATCAAAAACGATATTGTCCGCTGGTGTGGACGCTAATATGGTTATCGTTCTTGCTCTGAAGGGGCCTAAAACTGAAATAAAAGTGAATTAAAGCTATATGAATAGCAAATACAAATTAAATATAAAAATAAAAATGTATAAATAAATGCTAATTTAAAATATGAATACATTTTATAATAGTAAATTATTATTTATGAATGAAAACTGATTCACCTTTCAAACTTTGAATGACTTCCTTCCGTGGAAAGCGAAAATTAGTTACTTTGCAGTATGTTCTGGCTGCTCTTTTCTGAATCTGGCTGTTCTGCTTCAAAGGGGATCACCACATAAGTATCATAAGATGATTTTTGCACTAAATACGTTTTCTGGCATCAGAAATCAATGGCAATTTGATATCACTGACATCAAATCTGGTTCAATATCTTTTCACATGTCATACTTGAATGTAATCTGCTCCATTTTTGGAGCCCATCAACCACCATATTCATTTATCTTTGTTGCATACAAATGAGCAGGATGAACCTTCTTCAAAACATCTCCTTCTGTGATAAACAGAAGGATGTCGTACAGGCTTGGAACAGCAAAAAGCAGCCAGTTGAGTAATTATGGTTCTGGACAACATTCAATAATGTGTGTCTTTATACTGTCAGCATAGCCATATAACTGATCTTCTGACTGAGTGGCACTACAGCTGCTGTAAAGCATGCTTATCTTCATTCCACCAAGGTTAGTTATCAAACCAAACACCTGGGATTTTTCTTATGTTAATGACAGAAACTAGTTATACTCCAAAGGACCTGAACCACAGCCAAGAGATGAAACACTGCATATGTTACAAAGTGCGACAAAGAGGAAAGCTCTTAGAATGCAAAGAATAGAATTTAATCCCCTACCTTTAGAGAGAACATCTTCTCATTTGATTGTGGATCCTGAACTCAACTATAATAGAGGAGGGTGAACAAGCACAGGGCATTTCATCTGTGCCAAACATAAAAGCTGCTTTGGAGGCCACGTAAAACATATATTATAATCTTACCTCAGCCCGGCACAAAAGAGAGACTTTGGTAGAGTGCGCTGAAGATGGAAGACGTGACGAATTACAAACCATCTTAACGGCAGATGATGTGTTTTGTGGTGCTGCTTCTCATTGAAGAAATATTAGTATACACTACTTTTATGGTTTTTCTTATTCCTTTTTGGAGTCAAAAGCATAATTTTCTCATTCATCTTCCCTCATCTATCTCATTTTTCTGTCCCACAGTAGAAAAGGAAGTCCTACAGGATTGGAAAAAGATATATTAGTAAACTTAAAAAATCTAATGAATTATGCCTTTAAAATACTAATACATTTAAAATGCTTTGCAGGAACGATATTAAAGTCATATAGAACATATAACATAATTTTCTTCAATAAACTGTTTGGCTTGTTCATGATTCAACAGAAACAAAACCATAAATTAAAAAGGCTGCATTTATTTGATAAAAAATAAGATAAAAACAGTCATATTGTGAAATATACATCTACTTAATATATAGAGTTTTTTGTAACGATGCAAATGTCTTTAATGTCACTTATGTTCAATTTAATACATCCTTGTAGAATAAAAGTATCAATTTAATTCAAGAATAAATATATCCTGACCTCAAACTTTTTCTATTATTTTAACAGTATCATGTGAAAATGTACAACCAAGGTATTAAATGATGGAAATGTGGGTAACGCTTTAGTTTAGGGTCAATTTTTCACTAATAACTAGTCGCTTATTAGCATGCATATTACTAGCATATTGAATGCCTTATTCTGCATGACCATATTCTACATCCCCTAACCCAAATCAGCAGTTATTGGGAGTTTATTGAGGCAAAAGTCATAGTTAATACAGAATATGTGTTTCCCAAACTAAAGTGTGACCTAAATGTGACACAAAATCAAGCATTTGGAAACTAAACCTTTGCATGTAAACAGATTTTAAAATATATAAACAAGAACATTTGATATAATTCCATTAACAATGTACACTATATATGAAATATGCAATCATGTGTTCAGTTTGTTATCAATTGAATAGTATGTATGCATTAAAGATTAAGTCATGCATAAAGAAAAGTTTCTAAATCATCAGAGTTGTCTTTTCTCGAGGGTCACTTTAACCTCTTTTGCGAGAGGTTCCTCTGGTGTGGCTCTGCTTTCATAAAGCGCTCTTATAAGAGTCGAGGTGAGGGTGACCTCCCACCACTCTTCCAATAAGGGCCCCAGATCCCTGAAGCGGTCAAAAGTCTGTCTCTATTACACTCAAAACACCCACCTTGACCCCCCATCACTCTTCTTTCATCCCAAACCAGCAATATGAAATAAATCCTTCATCGCCATTCTCATTCTTTATTCACACTCAGCCGAGTGCCAGATCCAGACTATTTTAAGAATTTATTTTATCATATAGACAGTAATATTAAGAAAATGTCATCTTACATTTGTTCCTTTCTTTGACTGGAAAAAACAACAACACAGGACATCCACATAAACTCATATTCACTGAAAAAAATTTGGAGTAGGATTTACTTGAAAAAAGCTAGGCAACTTTTTCCACTCAGAAAATGCTAGTAAATTTACAAAGATTTGCCAAGTAAAAACCTAAACATATTTATCAGTAGCTTTCATTAGAAATCTTTAAGTTAAAATTTACTTGTAATATGGAATTAAGTAAACTTTACTTACCCTAGTTAAGTGAAAGTAACAAAGAAAATAAGTCATTTTAACTTGGCTAGTAAAAGGTTGATTAATATCGATTTAGTTGAAATTTCCTTTGCATTACATTTCACTCAAACAATTTTATTGATTTATACCAGTCATTTATAGTATGTGTTTTACTTAGAGTATCGAAGTAATTTACACTTCATCATGTCAAATGTTAAGCATTATGTGAATGCAAAGACCTCAATACTTGGTAGACAATACACAATGACGGTAACATTTGATGGATCGTTTTTGTGTTTGAATGTGTCATTTTGAGCAGAAAATTTACTCGAAATGTCACAAAATGGCAAGTTACTAATCCTGACAACAAAAGCAATGATAAAACAGTGTAAATACAGCTGGAAACCAGTGAAAAATGAACCTCATTAATGATTTAAGGTCCAGTGCATGATGGGAACCCCAGTATCAGAAAAGTTGAGTAATTTTTACTTAATTTTATTGAGTTGATATTTACGCTTTCATTTCTACTCGCTCGAATTAAGTACTGATATGTAATTTATTTAGTTTTTTTTATTTATTCTTGCCTGAACTAACTTTTTCTTGTAAATTACATTGTTTTTTTTTTTTTTCAGTAGTATTTACCTTACCAAAAAATCATTTTTTACAGTGTTGCAGTGACAGTCTCCTGGGTCTGCCACAACAACCCTCTGTTGCTTTTAGTACTAAAGTAATTTAAATATGAAATTTCTGAAATTATTTTTGGGAGAGATAAAATATAAATAAAGAGGCATAATAACAGCAGGGATTTTATTCAAGGAAAATGAATCAAATTATATTTTAATGAAACTGATCTTGAGAGGATACTCCCTTGTGTGAATAGAGAGCTAGAAAGCTACAGAACATGAGATCCATTTTATTACATATTAAAGGTACAGTTCACCCAAAAATGAAGAGCCTATAATGATATTCTATAAAAATAAATTTGAGTCGGTTCTTTTTTAATGATTCGGTTGGTTCAGTTTACAAATTCAGTTTGAATGATTCGTTTAAGAATCATTCTGATATGGTTCTCGAGTTCAACCCACTCAGTGAATGATCTTGTCGTAACGAATAACAGTTCAAATATTCTGTGAATAATCCACGACTGACCTTCATGCTGCTTTGGGCTATCGGAAATGTTCTACTTCCCAGTTCTGAAGTGGTGATTACGAGCTTGTCACATTCAAGTGCTTTGTCGTAGGAAGGAATAGGAATTATTGAGGACACCAGGTTTATTCTTACCTATTTCTTAGGGAAGTCAAAATGTATTGAAGATTTTCAATTCTGAATATAATGTAGCGTCCCATCCGTTAACAATCAACATTCACCACGCTAAATAGATAATCAGCTTGCTGGCGATTCTGGAATTTCAAATATTGCTATTCTCGCAGTGTATAAAACATATATGCTTCAAATTGTTATTCATATATGTAAATATGCACTAACGACAAGACAAGGCAATGTAGCGGTTGTGTAAAAAAAAAACATATAGAATACCAGTCACAGCATCAATCGTTCTCATCTTTGCCATGTTTAAAGTTGTACGGCCGAATCGGCTAACTTGGAAACTCAGGCCCTTTCCCAAATGGCACACTTCATATGCACTTTCGGTCTTGTGGACTTGCAATGGCTGCCGTGCGCGCGTGTCCATTAAGTCCATGAGACCTTAGGGTGTCCCATTTGTCATTTTAGGATTCATAAGAGTTCTTTTGATCCCCCTTTGCGGTCGATATGTGCCCTCGATGCACACTTCTGCCAGAGTTCTTTCAGCAGACTTCTTCCCGACAGTCAAAACGGCGTTATGTCACGAAAGTGCGGACTCGTAAGAAGACCGTGAGTGTTTAGGCTGCCACTTGGGACAGGGCCTCAGGTATCAAAATTACCTAAGAGTTTCCCAGTATTAAATATCACTTGAGACGGTGTTCATGTCCAATTTCAGACAAGGAAACTGATGTTTACAATAATTCTGATAGAACATGAAGGATTCATTTCTTTACCACCTTGCAAGTAGGTAAATTCTAGTCTAACAGTTATATAATTCCCAAAACAGACTCTAGAAGTGCGGTTTTTGCTGTCTGAGACCCATTCGATAAATGAAAACTAATTTACAATCATCCTAATGATTCATTATTTTCATAATGTGCTTGGTGCTCTTGCATGGTTTTCTTACAGCGCACTCATAACTGCACGTATATGTTTCAGATTCATTCACACCTCGAGCTGCCTTCCTCTCCTTTGTCTCTCACTTCCATTTATTTTTCACACCTAAAGGTAAATAGATTTGAAAGCTATTCCTTCTCATCCCTCGCAAAGCCAATTCTCTCATCGCTCTTGCCTGGACAAATAGCTGTCTGAAGTTCACTCGGCACCGGCATAACTCCTTGTACCCGCAGAAAAACACCTCCAGACCTCTCTGCTCCACCGCCCCCCACTAAAATCTGCCATTTTAGCTTCACGCCGCCCAATTTTTACCGAGAAGCGGCAGCACAATGATAACTTGATTTAGCCCTCAAATATCCTCCTAGCAGATTGTTTCAGCCACTTGGGAGAGATGAGAGTTGTGTCAACTGAGCCATTCAGTGTCTGCCCTGAGAGACGAGCTGAGAGCCATGCCATTAACCCCCTCTCTCACTCCGAAATGGTTTTGAACCTGCCTTTCTGAGGTGAGACAGAAAGCGGGAATGCTGGGTAGAACCGTCACATATCCCTCTCAGCGGCGAAGAGAGACTTGAAAGTGAGCGCGAGCTGTTTAAAGAGCGGGCGAGAGGGGCCGTCTCCAAAGATCCAAAAATCAATGTGCTTTGAAAGGGCTGCTTTTTTTCCCCTCCCTCCACCACTGTATATCTCCAGCTGAAAGACAGCAGAACGTGTGTAAACACAATAAAGACAAACGGACGTAAAATTAGCTCTTCAGTTTGACGGGAATCGTCTTGTGGGTGGTATTTAAATGCTGAACTAACTGACTGTATAAATCTTTCATATGAAAAATATTAGGCTACAAAATGGAAATCATGTCAAGTCAAAGAAAAACTGGAACATGTATATGTAACTGGAATATATATATATATATATATATATATATATATATATATATATATATATATATATATATATATATATATATATATATATATATATATTCCAGTATATATTCCTAATTTTAATGTTTTTCTATGACTTTAATGAAGACAGTAATTTAGATGTTGCCACTGCAAGATACATTTTTAGGCAAAATAACAAAACATTTTTACATTGTGTGTCTATAAGTCTTATGAACTTATCAGGACCTCAGAAGGCAAACATTTTTAACCTGGCAAGAGATGCACACAGAACATGTGGTGACCTCTTGCTAAGTGCTCCTTTGAATAATTAACCAAATCAAAAGTTTTGGCACTGACACCAGTTCACAGCAAAAGTCCAAAAGTGCTAACAGTTTGTGGCAGCGTGACTGCAAGTTTAACAACCATTGCATCTGCATTGTGGGATAAATTGCCATTGGCAGACTAATATAAAAGCCCAACACTGAATCACTGCAACAATCAGATAGCAGGGAAATACATTTACACCAACTGGTATCAGGCTTGTCATTCTTGTTTAATATTGTAAATTATTCAGTGACTGGTCACTGGTGCAATGTATTAAGATCGCTGCAGTCCAAATTTAATGAGCCAATGGGATGTTTTGCAAGTTAATCAGATACAATTCCAGACCACTAATTAAGGAGAAAAATTATTAACGCCCCTCTCCCGTAGGACAACAGGGTTCAGCAGAGTTTATTTTTTTTATAGCATTATTAATTATGCAGACTGAATGAATTTTCTGACACGTTTTTTTTTTTTTTTTTTTGTCAAGCATAGCCTGACCAAGGAAATAATTGTTTTGATCTGCACCACTGCATTCATATATCACCCAAGGAGACACAAATACACACACTCACACAACTCCGTATGTGTTTTTCAAGTCCCAAAAAAAAGACAGGGGAAATAGGCAGGAAAGAAACATTGCAAAGATAAAAGAAAGACAATAAAACTGATAAAGCTGTTCAAAATTATACCGATCTGGTAGATGTTGGAACTACACCTTTTTTTGAGAGCAAGCCATTTCCATTGACAGCCATTAAATAGCAGACATATATTCAAACTTTTTTTTTGCAACCAACATACAATTTAAGGGGTGCTTGATTTGCTTTGTCATAAGCAGTGTTGTCATGATGTCATTTATTTCACTTAACATTAAAAAACAATTTAATTGAACATTTGTGTCTTTTATGATACAGTTACTGCAGTTAAAAAAAAACACTTTTTAATGACTTTATATGGTAGAGTAGGTTAGAGGAATAATAATAGGTTAATGTAGAACATTTGGTGAAAAAAAAAGATTAAAAAGAGTGGAGACAGAGGAGAAAATTAAAGGGGAAAAGAGAAAGAAAGAAATATGAACCTAAGCGCACCAATGCAGTGAGTTCTTTCCTTATCTTTTCATTCTACCATCCTAAATGTATTATATTTCTCCTTGTTTCCCTTCGTCTGTAACTTTAATCTCTGCTCGTCTCATCGTCTCAGCTTTCTCTGAAAATCTGCAACTTTTGCTTTAAAGTTTATGCCAGTGGTTTAAATAGTGTATTGCATTTTCAAATAGGCTTTTTTTAACACTCCCCTCTTCTACCATGGCCATCCAAACAGACAGCCCCACCCCCAAACTCACGCTATTGGTTGAGCTGTTGTTGCAGGTTGGATACTCAAGCAAACATATAAATGTTTTGATTGCACCACAGAGACACTGCAAATGAAAAAAAAAAACAGAAAATATATTTTTTTAAATGACCACCTGACAAGTAAAATATTGAATTTCTTTAAAGAGAAGCATGAGGAGGAGGGCGAGAGGGACTTCAAAAACTGCATTAAATGAGGAAAAAAGCCATTGAAGGTGATTCACCCTCACCTTGTTGCTTTGACACCCGTTAATTGTCTTTGAACCTTCTCCGCCACTGGTTTCTCATTTGCCTGCGATTTATTTGGCATTAGGACGCTCTGCATTATTCACAGACACTATTAATGAATTTCTGCAATCCGAGGATTACGATGTCAGCGACCGGTCACGAATGGGTCACGAATGAGTGATTTGTCTTGAAAACAGGAATGGTTGGTAATGCGTTAGCTGTCATGTTTATTAAGTGTGGGCGAATACTGTATATATTAATATGGTCATCTAAAAAGAAGGCCTGCAAGTCCTGGCGTCTGCAGGAAAGACCGTCTCCGTCCACGCTAAGACCATGGAAATTGTCTAATAATGAATAATGCTGACCAATTGAGATGTGAGCCGACCAGGCTTATCTGGTCATCCACAGACCTGATCAGGTTCATCTGAACAACGAGACCCTTTAATTGTGCATGAATATGGTGATCGTGGTGCATGCATGAGACTACATGAATATTTACATGAGATGCGATCTTCAGATGCTGAATGTCAGCAGGTGGCAAGCCGAACGCTGTTTAGACGGAGATCGCTCGAGGCTAGCAGGGTAAACAAGCGTTAAAAAATACAGTATGCGACTAAACGCTGAAGCACAGGTGAGGCTCTCAAACTCCTGGATGTTGTTTTGCCCTTTGGAGGTCTGGGCGTCAGTACGAGTTTTCACTTTCTCTCTCCATTTTGAGAGGCCTTGGGGTTTATCTGTTGTTGGCAAGATAGAAATCAGCGCGGGGCAGACAGACGCTATGAGTGCTGGAGGAACAAGCACCTTTTGCTACTCCAGAGTGGTTCGCCATTGGCTGACTGTTTGTTCCTGCTCAGCGCGATCAATACAGCCGAAGAGATTAGGGGAGAACTTAATTTGATAACGCTCAAAAAAGCAATTATATTCCTGCTCGCTGTTGGCTAATTGGACTGTCACGAGCATTAAACATCTTCAGGAAATGCGCTGACAGCCCCAAACACCTTTGTAGCGCACTGTAAATATCAAATGCGGGCATATTCTCATATGGATTGTCAAGATTTGGCTGCGGGCTACTGTTGGTTATGAACACATCTCTCTTTAAACCAATCATACTTGAAATTAGGTGTGTTCGTGTGTGTGGGTGCACAAGAAAACTTTGCAAGCGCGTTTGACGTATTGTTTATCATACGCCCCCTCTCCCGTGTGAATATTAAACGCATTATACGTACTCAGGGGTAATATGGCAACCTTAATTGAATCAATACATCTAAAAGGCTCTGCGTAGGGAAGACGTTGTGGCAAATGTCACATTGGGGTCTTTGAATTGGTATCAGCTTCATCTACAGACTAAAGATAATTTCATTATAGTAGATATATGAACATGCCTGCGTAAAACATGAAAAAAAGGTAATTAAGATCTCACAATTGGGTGTTTTGTCATCTTCAGGCACTTATGTCCCAAGGGTTGATATAACTTCTCTTTTTTTTCCAAAAAAGATTTCAGCTTTTTCATGCCTTCTGCATTTACTTTTCAAATGACTTTTATACATATTTCATTGTTTTTACCCTTGTCGCAGACCCAGATGTTCAATCTTAAACAATGAAATCCATCAGAAGTACATGAATTATTGCATATTTAAAATTATAATTCTCGAACATTAAAACAAACCAGACATTTTGGTGTGAAATTAGGGTTTTTTTTCTGTACAAATCAATAAATAAATAAAAATACATAAAACATACATAAAATGCTAGCTATGAAATTAGCCTTAGAAAGGTAAATTGCATTTTATTCTACCAACATCATTTAACACAATATAAAATTTTAGATGTGAAGAAAATGACACTCTAGAAGGACTTTTCATTTCTTTCACAAAAATTTGAAAGTAAGAAGTAATGATGTATCTTATTGTGTGTGAGTATAAATAATGTTGGATATCATTGCTAGACAAATGAAACTACTGAGAGTCAGAACATTGAGTCAATAGTGGAAACACTCAACTCCATACTTTATGTGACTCTTTCTTTTTAAATTCTCTCAAAATAGCATCTCTTATTTTTTACTCCGAGGCAGAAATGAGCTTCCACAATAAAGAACAATGAGCAGTTAACAAAAAGGTCAAAGAATAAAAGGCAGTTCCACAACTACAACTGAGTGCAAAGATTTCCCCTCACCTTAATGCACCTAATAATTAAATAAATTAAAAGTCATTTATATATTTTTTAACTTTGATCGTCTAATGTAATTTGAAGCCATTGAGCCAAATGCAGCACTGGAACCCTTGTATTCATCACTGATCTCGTTTGAAGCAGTTCAACACCTAATAATTACAGCGACTGCATGGATTAAATCAGGTGCGGAACAAATGCCTTTATGTATCCCTGAGACAGCGATTATTCCTCACACAACAAGGACATCTCTGAGGTTGAATACATTAGAATGAATCACCACGATCCTGTACTGCATTACTAAATGACTCATTTAATACATTAGAGGCCTTTCCAGGCAAACCATAGTCCTCGTAAAGACAGATAAAACTGTCAGAGAGAAGTCAGAACGAGAGAACGTTTGTAACCTTCGTCTGGTGGAACAAAAAGAAAAGAATTAAGGGGGGAAAAGCAGTCACCGCCTTTGTGCCAGTTCTCTTCCGTGGCCTAATGAAGTAATCTATTGTTTCTACCCAGAGGGCAAACAAGTTTGAATATATGGATGTAGCGAGATAATTGTCATTCCCATAATTGTGCGATTGTGAACCATTTAATTCTGCAAACCCTTCATTCTGCCACGGGGTGCAACCAATACAGCCCATTTAATTCCTTTTCATAAAAATCAATACAGTCCTTTAGGGGGACAGAGGTAAATGAGTCTATTAAACAGGAGGCTGTAATCAATGCATAATGAATATGGGATGTCTTGAGTGGGGTTAGAGAGGGTCATGTGCACGGACGTGTCTTGCATTAGCTACTGTAGGTCTAGATTCAATCCAGTCTAAACGGATTCAAAACGGCAGGTCTAATCGCTTTGGAAATCGCTCGACGTCACTGACTGCTCAAGCCATCCAAACCTCGCTTTTTATTTCCTATTCAATTGCTGGATCCTGGGTTTGGAAATGTATCATCACGTTTGGGGGGGGGGGGGGGGGGGAACTAAATTAAAGAACTTGAAACCCTTTCAGTTTGAATTGAACAGACCACATTCCATAGGAAGTTAGGAACTAAAATACAAGTACAAAGTACAAAACAAATACAACAAGCAATGATTTCTAGGAAATTGAGTTTTCTTACACCCTGGTCCCAAAAAAAATCTATATGAAAAAAAAAAAAAAAAATCTTAGTATTTATATAAAAACAAATCTATTTATATACAGTTCAAAAGTTTGGTGTCGGTTAGATTTTTAAATGTTTTTGAAAGAAGTCTCTTATGCTGCATTTATTTGATCAAAATAAACAGTAATGCTGTGAAATATTATGGCAAATTAATTGTGCTGCTTACTATATATTTTTGTGGAAACTGTGATACATTTTCTTCAAGATTCTTTAATGAACAGAAAAATCAAAAGACCAACTCAATCAATTTGCTGAATAAAAATATTAATTTATTTAAAAAACAATTCTACTGGCCCCAGTCTTTTGAAAAGTACTGTAGTGTACATTTAAATCATGACAACTCTCGGAAGAGTTTAGTTGGTAATGGATATGACCATGTCTTGGTGGAATTGATCTGCTTCTGCTGCAGAGCAAGTAGAGAACTTCTACACAATATGCTGCTGTGAGCATGACATAATGCTGCTGCACAAATAGCATATATGAAATTACCCATAGCAGATCCACTGTATAGAGACGGAAATGGGAAAGGTGGTGCTGCAAACTGCTACAGTAAAAACTGACCAACTATTTAAATAACGATCAGCAAGCTCATTGGCTGCAGATACAACAGGAACCAATCAGCTTGCGCAAGCCATGTAGTTGCCAATGTAATGGTCTGCAGGTTGCATTAAGAACCCATCAGCCTCCGCCATCTAGAGTTTCATGACAGAACTTGGTATATGTATGTGGCATGCAGTCAATCCTGGTATTGGTCAAATCTCAAGCTTATTTTTTTCACCAATTATCATAACATGAATAGAGACCTGACATTGTCCCTATTGTCCTCAAGGATCACCAATAATCCCACTGCATGAGTTTCCATGACATTGCACTGGTTTGTGTAGTTTGAGGGTCGATTCTAGAAATAGTTCCACGGAAGTTGACGCGTGGAGTGACATGAGAAAGTGTTGGAAACAACTCAAAAAAGAGAAAAAGAAGGTGACAGAGGCATGAGAGAGAGAGAAAAAGTGAGAGCAGAAGGTGTTTTTATGAGCAATGGTTTTACTGTCCAGCTGCTGAGGTCTCACAGATGGCAGAGAGAGTATGACAGTCATGGGCAAGATATGAGGGGAGCAGAGCTCTGAGAATTTCCCCTCGACCATTGACAGCGCCGCTCTCAATAACCCACCGGCCACGCACGTTCACCTTTCATTCGGAGGCAGTCACGACCTCACAGACAGACTCTCTTAATAATGAAAATCCAATATGTGTACATCACTGGAAGAGCTTATGATGGTTTTGAATTAGCCTTAATAATAATACTGTGTATCTGTATGTGTGTGTGTGTGTGAGGGAGTTTAATGAACTGCGTACAGCATAATGAGAAACCTGTTGTCATGTGACTGAGACCTTGGAAACGAGACACCTATCAGAATTCACAGCTTGACAGATGCTAATAAGAAAACTTTGTGCATTGTGTTAATAAGCAGTGGACCTGAACGTAAATCTTTATGCCTCATAAAGCATAACCCAAGCAAAGAACACTATATCTACTTAATAATTACAAATTTTGCCAGATGAAACACAATAAACATCACAATTATTTCTTGTTCACTCTTTCTTTCTTTCCTTCTTTCTTTCACTCAGTTGCCAAATAGTCTGGCAGTCCCATCTGTCCCTGTGTCTGTTTCCAGAGGGGCACTTCAAGTATTCCAGCAGGAATAACAGCCTTTGTACTGTGCTGCACACAATGTACCATGGCCACACTGAAGGACAATAAAATATTCTTTATAAACAGAGAGACTCAAATCTGAAATCTGATTGGATGGGCCGTGTAATCTGTCGTAAAGCACAACAGTGCCCACCCACTTTTTCAGTGACGTTGGTTTCAGTATTTTTCCATTCATTTCTCCCATACAGATTTAAAATCTTCATTAAAGCTTTATAAGTCATGAACCAAACCGATCAGCTGAGAGGTGAATCACAACACCACAAACTTTGAAAAATCTATTTGAAAATCAGACACAAAGAAAAAGGTACAAGACTGTGTACTTAATGGATTTAGTGAAAGAACTACAATCCCATGAAGCATTGCAAACAGCATAATCAAATAAAAAATGATGAAGAAATAGAAAACTATTGCAAAACATGCATATATATTGAAATATTTAAGTATTTTGAGACCGTAGAGACCGATTCGATTACATAATTTAAATTGCTTCATGGGAGTGGGCGGAGCTAATGAGATATTTTTGTTTTTGACTCTATGATGTAATCTGGTGTAATTTTCTGCATCATGGGTAATGTAGTTTTTACTTCATCATGCACTCTACGGTACCTGCAAAATCCATATTAAGAAACTTTCATGTCCCATTACTTTTTGGCACAAATCTCAAACTCATCAAACTTGTTCCTTTAAACTATTGTGAGAAAAAAAACATTTTCAGAGAAAAAAAAAAAAAAAATTTGAACTACAGCATAATTTGGGCTAAATTTATTAAACGGTAGTGTATATATGCTAGAAAGCAGATTCACATGAATCAGGGTTTTACACATTTGGTAACAGGGTTGCAAAACTCATATAAAGTAAATAGAAAAAATTATCATTTAAGACAGTAAGACGAAAAAAAAAATAAAATAAAAATAAATCAGTGAATACATAAAGAGTTACTTGTCTACAAGTAGTCAGACACTTTTTTTCCTTTGATTTATTTTCTTTGATGGCCCCAATGAACATCCAATTTTGAATACAAAACATTCAAATTAAACTATCCAATTTGTTGTTTGACTTTATTGTGATGCTTTGTGTCTCGCTCCTTCAAAAGGACAGGGGGACATTCATCACTTCACACAGAGATTCACTCCCAGACTTCAGATCAGCTACATTTCACAATGATTTTTTTTACGCCCACTCATGAAAGGAATCCATTTCCATCTTAATTCACTGAAAGGATCTCTTCAAACCCGGCCCGGGCTCAAATTAATCTAATTCAGACCCCATGGGGAGATGTGTAATACATCCTTTCTCAAGCCCTCACTGTTCTTCTCTTGTCATAGAGTAATGACTGAGAGCGTCCCAGTATCACTGCTACATGTTGAAGTGGGGTCTGTGAGGGGACGTCATGACAGCAACATTCATTACGGTAACCAGTTTAACCGACCAGCAGCTGCAGAAAAGACCAGGTCATTTTAAAGTTCATTTAGACATTTTCAAGATATATTTCAGAGATCGAGGCAAGTTGTCACAAATGGGCACATGGCCAAAACTCCGGTGTGCATATTAGCTTTTACAATTTTGCGGTTTCATAATTACCCCATCACTTTAAAAATGATTTTTTTTTTCGAAATCATGGTATAGTTATTGGAGTATTTATTTACAGGAAAATACTACGCCAGTATTTCTACTTTAAAATGTAATGTTTAAATCAATGTGTTCTTTGTCGTTTCTTTGTAATTAAAGCGAAAAAAAATGCAACACAATTCCTTTAGTGTAATAAAAGTTTGGGCTAAGTAACTTCTTTTTTATGTTTAAAGATATTTTTGAAAGTTTAAATGCAAGACTTTTATATGCAAAATAATGCTGCTTAACATTTTTGTGGAAACCATGAAAACATGGAAACTCATGGGATAGTAAAGTGTCCATCGTATGCACGCTTCAGAATCTCGCCAGAAGTAGTAGGTCATCCGTGTACTTTTTGCCTACTCTTTTTTGAGTAGTGTGAATTTGGACATCTTATGTCACATATATTTTTCACCTACTATATAGTAGGGAAGTATGCGCTTACGGATGCAGCCACACACTCAACAGCCACTTTATTCGGTACACCTGTACTGCTCATAAATGCAAATATCTAATCAGCCAATCACATGGCAGCACCTCAAAGCATTTAAGCACGTGGTCAAGATGATCTACTGAAGTTCAAACTGAACATCAGAATAGGGAAGAAAGGTGATTTCAGTGACTTTGAATGTGGTATTGTTGGTGCCAGACGGGCACCAGTTTCTGAGTATTTCAGAAAATGCTGATCTACTGGGATTTTTACGTACAACCATCTCTAGGGTTTACAGAAAATGGTCTGAAAATAGAAAATGTCCAGTGAGTGGTAGTTATGTGGATGTAAATGCCTTGTTGATGCCAGAGGTCAGAGGAGAATGGCCAGACTGGTTCAAGCTGATAGAAAGACAACAGTAACTCAAATAACCACTTGTTACAACCGAGGTCTGCAGAAGAGCATCTCTGAACACGTCACTTTGGCTACAAAACAGAGGCTACAGTTAACACAGGCTCACCAAAATTGGACATTAGAAGATTGGAAAAACATTGACTGGTTTGATGAGTCTCGATTTCTCCTGAGACATTCAGATGGTAGGGTCAAAATTTGGCGTAAACAACTTGAAAGCATGGACCCATCCTGCATTGTATCAATGGTTGAGGCTGGTGGTGGTGTAATGGAGTGGATGATATTTTCTTGGCACAATTTAGGCCTCTTAGTTCCAATTGAGAACCATTTAAATGGCACAGCCTACCTGAGTATTGTTGCTGATCATGTCCATCCCTTTAGGACCGCAGTGTACCCCTATTCGGATGGCTACTTCCAGCAGGATAAGGCATGTCACAAAGCTCAAATCATGTCAAACTGATTTCTTGAACATGACAATGAGTTCACTCAAATGGCCTCCACAGTCACCAGATCTCAATCTAATAGAGCACCTTTCGGATGTGGTGGAATGGAATATTCGCATAATGGATATGCAGCCGACAAATCTGCATCAACTGTGTGATGCTATGAACCACAATCTCCGAGGAATGTTTCCAGGACCTTTGTTGAATCTTAGTCATGAGGAATTAAGGCAGTTCTGAAGGCAAAAGTGGGTCCAACCCTGTACTAGCAAGGTGCACCTAGTGGCCGGTGAGTGTAGTGTTCAGATCATAAACTCAATGATGCCACACCACCAGATGTGCTAAAACCTTGATATCTTAAAAACACAGGAGCCATAATGCCTTCACCTGAGAGACCGTGTGACTCTGTGAGTCCCGCAAGTGTGAGCAATACATCTTAAATATCGGTCCTTCACCTTTCATCCATTTGGGTAGAATCGTGTTGTGGCAGCCGTTTCTCCCTGAACGTTATGCGCCCTGTCGTGATCCTTTCATATGATGTCTTTAAAATGAGCAGTGCACTCCGGCGTGACACGTTCGTGATTGTGCCTGGTTAATCTCCTGATCAGGACCGTCTATCTGCCGTGTGACCACGTTTCTCACAACCCTTTCCCGTCCCATGAATAACGTAACTGGCATGCTGCGCAAAAAAATACGGTGGGCATTTGTAATTACAATGATCTAAAACACAGTATATGTCCCTGTGCAGCCAGTCGCACAAGTCCACTGGGGCCTAGGCACATCTCGCTCGCCATCTTCACCGATAAATTAAAAATCTGTTTTTGGAGACACTTCTGCACAAAACCAATTATGACTTAGCGAATAAATATTTAATCTGTGTATTCAGAGGTAATTTGTCATCCCCCTCAAAGCCTGACCCAAAGCAGAGTTACAGGGGAAGAGGTTTAATTTGCTTTAGCGGCTGTGGAAAATAGTATGGATTGGGGCATTTCCTTTTTTCTTTCCCCCCACCCCCCTCTTCTGCAATTTTGCTCTTCCAGGAATCTCGAACCGCAGGCTTTGACAGAGTCTATCAAAACACACCACGGGAGTCCTTTAAACCAGAGACATGAAGACATGCCACTGCAGCTTACAAAAAAGAGCCAGATAACTAAACTACTCTTATATGTTGTAACTCCTCAGATATTTCTTTAAACAGATATTTCAGATGTGTAATTATTTTAATATATATAAACATTTTGTTCCTTTATTGTTTTACGGACATTACGAAATATTTGGTTAGTCGGTTTGGTTAGTTGGTTTGGTTTTTAGTCTTTAGTTTTTTTTTATTTTATTGAAATTATCATATGATATCAGAATGGCTTATATATACTATATATGTATATATATATTTTAGGGCTGTCACTTTTGTGAAAAAAATCCTGTTCGATTTGAGACATGAGTGTTCATTGAATCGATTGTAAAATCATTTTCAACACCAAATATAGGCAAATCCACGGACAACTAACAGGCATTAGGACGAACGTAAAGAGGGCGCTTGAGACGCGCACAAGTCAGCAATATTTATGATGATTTATTGGCGTGAAGTTTCGTACACAATGACAAACAGGAGTGCAACATTTAGGGATTGAAATTAACACCCTCCAACCCACCAAATGCGGGTAAAAATTTACTTTGGCGGGTAACGCTGTCAAATAGCCCTCATGATAAATTAAATACAGCGTATTGCACAGAATCTGCGCATTTCTGGCTTACTTGAACACACACGTCACTAAGCAACAAATAACAGCGCGCTTGTTCACTTGCATTGAAGTAATAGCGAATATTAAAAAAGCATTTGGTTAACAGAAAATACATTGTTATTTTCCAACATCCTACATGTTCTGTGCACTGTATTGATCTGTCCACCTAAAACACATTTTTGGTTGAAAAAAAGAAGAAAAAAAAAAGTCCATTAAAATCAATTCTCTATGTATTTTCGATACTTGTGTTGGTTGGTCCGATCGATTGTGCAAACGATTTTCGAACGTAAAGTGACAGCCCTAATATATATCTATATATATCTATATATATCTATCTATATATGTATATATCTATATATGTGTATATATATATATATATATATATATATATATATATATATATATATATATATATATACATATACACTCACCTAAAGGATTATTAGGAACACCTGTTCAATTTCTCATTAATGCAATTATCTAATCAACCAATCACAAGGCAGTTGCTTCAATACATTTAGGGGTGTGGTCCTGGTCGAGACAATCTCCTGAACTCCAAACTGAATGTCGGAATGGGAAAGAAAGGTGATTTAAGCCATTTTGAGCGTGGCATGGTTGTTGGTGCCAGACGGCCGGTCTGAGTATTTCACAATCTGCTCAGTTACTGGGATTTCTAGGGTTTACAAAGAATGTTGTGAAAAGGGAAAAGCATCCAGTATGTGGCAGTCCTGTGGGTGAAAATGCCTTGTTGATGCTAGAGGTCAGAGGAGAATGGGCCGACTGATTCAAGCTGATAGAAGAGCAACTTTGACTGAAATAACCACTCGTTACAACCGAGGTATGCAGCAAAGCGTTTGTGAAGCCACAACACGCACAGCCTTGAGGCGGATGGGCTACAACAGCAGAAGACCCCACCGGGTACCACTCATCTCCACTACAAATAGGAAAAAGAGGCTACAATTTGCAAGAGCTCACCAAAATTGGACAGTTGAAGACTGGAAAAATGTTGCCTGGTCTGATGAGTCTCGATTTCTGTTGAGACATTCAGATGGTAGAGTCAGAATTTGGCATAAACAGAATGAGAACATGGATCCATCATGCCTTGTTACCACTGTGCAGGCTGGTGCTGGTGGTGTAATGGTGTGGGGGATGTTTTCTTGGCACACTTTAGGCCCCTTAGTGCCAATTGGGCATCGTTTAAATGCCACGGCCTACCTGAGCATTGTTTCTGACCATGTCCATCCCTTTATGGCCACCATGTACCCATCCTCTGATGGCTACTTCCAGCAGGATAATGCACCATGTCAAAAAGCTCGAATCATTTCAAATTGGTTTCTTGAACATGACAATGAGTTCACTGTACTAAAATGGCCCCCACAGTCACCAGATCTCAACCCAATAGAGCATCTTTGGGATGTGGTGAACGGGAGCTTCGTGCCCTGGATATGCTGGATGCTCTATTGGGTTGAGATCTGGTGACTGTGGGGGCCATTTTAGTACAGTGAACTCATTGTCATGTTCAAGAAACCAATTTGAAATTATTTGAGCTTTGTGACTTGGTGCATTATCCTGCTGGAAGTAGCCATCAGAGGATGGGTACATGGTGGCCATAAATGGATGGACATGGCCAGAAACAATGCACAGGTAGGCCGTGGCATTTAAACGATGCCTAAGGGGCCTAAAGTGTGCCAAGAAAACATCCCCCACACCATTACACCACCACCACCAGCCTGCACAGTGGTAACAAGGTAACAAGGATCCATGTTCTCATTCTGTTTACGCCAAATTCTGACTCTACCATCTGAATGTCTCAACAGAAATCGAGACTCATCAGACCAGGCAACATTTTTCCAGTCTTCCACTGTCCAATTTTGGTGAGCTCTTGCAAATTGTAGCCTCTTTTTACATTTTACATTTTACAATTTATTCATTACCCAAAGCGACTTACAATTGCTATATATATATATCAGAGGTCGCACGCCTCTGGAGCAACTAGGGGTGTCTTGCTCAGGGACACATTGGTGTCTCACAGTGGATTCGAACCTGGGTCTCTCACACCAAAGGCATGTGTCTTATCCACTGCGCCATCACCACCCCTATTTGTAGTGGAGATGAGTGGTACCCGGTGGGGTCTTCTGCTGTTGTAGCCCATCCGCCTCAAGGTTGTGCGTGTTGTGGCTTCACAAATGCTTTGCTGCATACCTCGGTTGTAACAAGTGGTTATTTTCATTTATTCATTCATTTATTTATTTATAAAGCACAATTAAAACAACATGGAGTTGACCAATGTGCTGTACAAAACACACAATAAAATTACATAATAAAATGTGTTTTCAGACAATACAACAACTAACAAATATCTGTAAAGAGCCTCCAAATAACTTACCAAGTTAACCTACTGATCCAAATGCTAATTCTAGTAAATTCAATTTTAAATTTCGTTTAAAATAACTTAGAGAGGGAGCAATTCTAAGGTGTAAAGGTAAATTATTCCAGCGCTTTGGAGCTGCCACTGCGAAAGCCCGATCACCACTCAATTTTAATCTAGTCCTTGGAATGTCTAGGATCATCTGATTTGCTGATCTGAGAGACCTAGAAGGTTTATGTATATGAAGGAGATGCTCAAGATATGGTGGGGCTAAATTATGTAATGCTTTATATACAAATATCAATAATTTAAAATCAATTCTGAACTGCACTGGCAACCAATTAAGTGAGGCTAAAATCGGAGTCACATGCTGCTTTTTACGAGTCCCTGTTAAAAGTCTAGCAGATGCATTCATGACCAATTGAAGACGATTCAACAGTACTTGGCTGACACCTACATACAACGAGTTACCGTAATCTAATCGTACAGAGATAAAAGCATGAATAATCTTCTCAAAATCACTTGTGGACAAAAACGGTTTCACCTTTGCTATTGATCGTAAATGAAAAAAGCAAGATTTTACTACAGAATTAATCTGTTTGTCAAATTTCAAAGAACTGTCAAATTGGACACCAAGGTTTTTCACTGTATATTTACAAAAAGGGGTTAGCTCGCCCAGGTCAAAATAATTTTTTGTGTCAGGAGTCCCGAACCAAATTACTTCTGTTTTACTTTCATTCAGATGCAGAAAATTATCTGACATCCAAGATTTAACTTCTTGTAAACATCTAATTAGGGACTCGAAATATTTTTTGTCCTGTTTCCGCGATGGTAAATACACCTGAGTATCATCCGCGTAACAATGAAAGGATACTCCATGCTTAAGAAAAATAGAACCTAAGGGTAGCATATATAACGAAAACAAAATTGGGCCCAGAATAGATCCTTGGGGAACCCCACTAGACAGTGGGGCCACTTTTTATTGATATTGACCAAAATTAACAGAAAACGTCCTATTAGACAAATAGGATCTGAACCAATCTAGTGCCATGCCCTTAATTCCCACGTTTTGTTCCAGGCGGGAGACTAGGATATTATGATCAATAGTATCAAACGCTGAACTAATATCCAGCAAGACTAAAACTACAGAGCTACCAGAATCAATTGCAATGAAAATATCATTTAGAACTTTCAACAAAGCCGTCTCTGTACTATGGTTCGATCTAAATCCCGACTGAAATTTTTCAAAAGTCTCATTTTGATCTAGAAAAGTCTGCAGTTGGTTTAATGCGACTTTTTCAAGTAGTTTGGATAAAAATGGTAGTTTCGAAAATAGGCCTATAATTAGATAAGACATTTGGGTCCAAGTTCATTTTTTTTCAAAAGAGGCTGTACAACAGCATGCTTAAAGTCCATTGGGACTACTGCAGTTTGGAAACTTCTATTGATTATAGTCAAAATACTGGGTCCAATAATATCAAAAGCATGCTTAACTAATCTAGATGGAATAACATCACTGCCACAATTAGTAGGTTTCAACTGCCAGCGCATTGGAAGAACAACACACATGCACATTGAAATCTGCCACAATTAAGAATGAATCATATTTTAAACAAATCTCACCTACAAAATCTGAAAACTCCTGTAAAAAGTCCTTGTTATATTTAGGAGGTCGATATATGATTGCACAAACAATT
This sequence comes from Tiaroga cobitis, assembly GCA_030578255.1. Lineage (NCBI taxonomy): Eukaryota > Metazoa > Chordata > Actinopteri > Cypriniformes > Leuciscidae > Tiaroga > Tiaroga cobitis. The sequence continues at coordinate 22,740,377 of CM060601.1, read as the reverse complement.
GGTTCTGTAGTGTTTAGTTGAAACAATTGCAGTTCAAAACTGGTAAACACTCTGTTGTGCAGAAGACGACAATTAAAAGACAATTAATTTCAGTCAAAGTTGCTCTTCTATCAGCTTGAATCAGTCGGCCCATTCTCCTCTGACCTCTAGCATCAACAAGGCATTTTCGCCCACAGGACTGCCGCATACTGGATGTTTTTCCCTTTTCACACCATTCTTTGTAAACCCTAGAAATCCCAGTAACTGAGCAGATTGTGAAATACTCAGACCGGCCGTCTGGCACCAACAACCATGCCACGCTCAAAATGGCTTAAATCACCTTTCTTTCCCATTCTGACATTCAGTTTGGAGTTCAGGAGATTGTCTTGACCAGGACCACACCCCTAAATGCATTGAAGCAACCGCCATGTGATTGGTTGATTAGATAATTGCATTAATGAGAAATTGAACAGGTGTCCCTAATAATCCTTTAGGTGAATGTATGACACATTGAATATAATATAATAATTATATTATATTATAATTATAATAATAACATATTAAATATATTGTATCATTTAAAGCCCTTATAATTACAATTAAAAGTGCCATTTTAAATTAAATTGAAAATAAATATTTAAAATAAACGTTTTGGAACTACTGTAACAGTTTTTAAAGAATATAAGATTTTGATACATAAAGTCACAGCAAAAACTCACAGCCCACTCTCTTCATTAAAATTAAAAGAAAAATATCAGAACATGCATAATTAGATAGGACAAATTTTAGGTTAATTAAACAAACCAGAAACACGATTCAACCATAAAAAATTAAAAAATTAAAAAAGAAAAAGAAAAAGAAAGAAAGATAAACATGGCTTGAAAAGATATAATATTACAGAAATATTAAATGTAAAAAAATAAAAAAAAATAAAAAAGGACTTACGGGTGACTGCTGTAACACCGCTTTGGCTCACATTTCTCTATGATCATGAAAATATAAACATTAATAATCTGTGGACACTGTCGTACATTATGTGCATTTTGACTCAAATGCATGTTTGGTCTCTATGACTGAAACAGAAATGTCAAAAATTGCCATTTGACATTTCAACATTTTCACTTATGAATTTTTCATAAATGACATAGTCTGAAGAAGGGGAGCCATTCTTTCTGCTGGACAAAAGAAGCTTAGATAACATTTACTGCAAAAAAACACTGTCAAAGTGGAAGCCCGGTTTAAAAGTGGGTTTAAACCTGAAGCACTGGCCCCGCCTCACACTCATCCCTTTTCCCCCTCCGTCTCTGATGTTGCTCGGCTGGTAAATCTCCAACTATTCCCTCTTGACCTCCACTAGCACCTGTGTGAGTGTATTTAGAGACCACATGATGATCCAATATGTTCAACACACTCAACATGCCATGTTCTATCTCCTCTCTACTCCTTTACAACAGCTTCCACTTCACCCATAACACTGGCCAGGGAAGATAATAGGGTGTAACTTCAGACACTTTTATGTCCTAGGGGTTTCAACTTTTTTCTTTTTTACATGGTCACATTAAAACTGTCTTGAAAACATATTATGCATCATTTAATTTAGTTACTTTTCAAAAATAATTTAATGTATAGATTTGATTGTTTTACCCTTATACCAGACCTAGACTTTCAGTCTTGAAATATGAAAATCAATCCTAAAATATTTATAATATTGAAATTAAAAATGTCAATATTAAATGGGGGCGGAATGGGGGTGTGATCCTATTGGGTAGGGATGTGTTTGTTTTGGTGATTTCTAATATCAACAGTGTTTCTCAGAAATCTCTTACTGCACCTTTAATCAGCAGCAAATCTGCATATTAGAATGTGACACTGAAGAGTAATGATGCTTTGGCGAAAAAAAAAAGGTTATTTTCAAAAAGTCTGCAAGGCCAAATGCGCTCAGTTGAACACCTAATAATGAACAGGGTAAAAAATAAAATAAAATAAATCACTTTCCTCGCTGCAGAGTTATTCCAAATACACTGAAATTTGAACAACTGCAGTTTTATCTGTAAAAAGAGCTACAGAGAGGGAGGGGGGATGAAAATGCATTTTATACAACGAGAGAGAAAGAACAAAATGCAGAAATACAAATAGGGACAAAGAGACTGTGGAAAAATGACATTTTATTTGTCTAAATATGTCTGGTAGACACATTTTGTTTTTTGCAACTGAGGACAGTGCAGACAGAAGCACGGTGTCTTGAATACATGCTCTTCACAAGGTCTACCTCTGTCACATTTGCATTCCATGGCCTTTAAAGATGCTCGACTGTACGCGTTGTTCCACTGTGCGGTTTGTTTTGCTTTGCTCTCCGATTGAGTATATCTCATTTAGTCTGATCTTCCCAATACCTTATTTCCAAACAATATCTCTGGCTGCACTCTGCCCCGCTTTCAGGAGAGGGTAATCTATGCACATGACAGCTGAAAAAGTTGACTTATTTCATGTTTAATGCATAAGGGTAAAGACTTCCTCCATCTCTAAACAAATAACTGGAGTTTGGATTTATGACTGATCAGTGACCATTGTGTGTTGAAGTTGGTCTATATGATAATGAGATTTATAGAGTGAAATACTGCAGAGCTCAGAAAATGCGATCTCGTGGTCTGTAATTTATATAACGTACAGTAGTTTGTGAGAAACAACTATTTATCTTGCTTGATGCGTTTCATACTTCTCATTTGAGTCCAGTAACCCTGTCCCAGAAGGCTAATTGCTATTCATCTACAATCCTAAACATGACAAATATGTGCATGCCTGAATCCCAGCTGCACTCATCACACAACAACCACAACAGGTTCCAGCCTTCAAGGTGCCATTGTTGGCAAGATACTTTCAGGAGAGAAATAGCGGATTAAGCTCTATGGACAGAGTAAAATTTATGTAATTTTTTTTTAAATAAATTCAAAGGGTTGGTAGAGTAAAAATAGAATTATGAGTTGAATTATAAGAGGACCAGTGCATGACTGCTTAAAGGGACAGTTCACCCCCAGAAAAAGAAAATTCTGTCATCAATCATCATTGGCTTTCAATACTGAATACTTGGAATACTGTACGATATACATACATGTAAAGTATTAGGTAAATAAATATTTATAACTCGTACGTCAATGCTGCCACACTTTATGTACATATTGTATTGTTTGTCTTATTTAAGTGTCCGTCTTTACTCTGTGTACCTTGTAATACCTATTGTATTTACTGTTGTCATTCTTAGTCCTTGTGAATATCCACATGTATCACTGTTTTTCCCGGAATGAAGTGTGTTTTGTTTTTAACCAGTTGACTTTGACTGAATCAAAAAAAAAAAAAAAAAAAAAAACTGTATATATTAGAGGTCATATAATCAGGTTCATTAGAACAGTATTTATTTCAAACAGAACTGTTTTTGTAATATTTAAATGTCTTTAATGTCACTTTTGATCAATTTAATGCATCCGTGCTAAATAAAAATAGTGATTTAAAAAAAAATTCTTATTGATCCAAAACTTTTAGAATGGTATTTTCTAAACTATAACATTTTACTAAACCACATTTAACGTGCCTGTATAATGCTATTTTATAAATACATTTAAATTTAAGTCACAACAAATTGAATGAATCTTAATGCTGCAGGACTGAATGTGCACAAGCGCATCACAATTTAGCACACCAGTTGTATGAAATGACATGGTTTCGGACAAATTATAATAGATTTTTTGGTTGAACTATTTATTTAATGAGAGCAAAACGACAATGAAAATGACAGGGAAAGGAGTGAAAACAGCCAAAGACAGAAATTCCAGGTCCCTCAGTCTTTAAGGTCTGTTGTCAGCTTAAGTAACATGGCAAGAACACCACCTTAATAAAACGACATGAATTATTAAAGTACCCATCTGCTGTGAGAAATACTACCTAAACTTCCAAACGAAGGATTCTTATTAATTTATGAACTTTAGAGAAATGAAAAATAAAGCCTAAGAGGGGTACAATTTAAGCTTGCCTAGAACATGATCCTTCACTCACAAGAGGGCAGCCACGCAGAAAAGACAGCAATGATGCTATGTGTTCAACGGCAAATAACAAAATAAGACGTGGAAAGGTAAAACAAGGAGGAAATTGAGCCTTAGTGTATTTTACTGTTGGGCGAGCAAAGCCGGTACAAAAAAAAAGTTGTTTTTCCTCCTCATTCTTTGCTTCCTCCTTTTCTCTCTCTCTATCACTCTCTCTCTCTCTATCACTCTCTCTCTCTCTCTCTCTCTCTCTCTCTCTCTCTCTCTCTCATTGAGTGACTCAATTTCATGCTCCATTGCCATATCTACGCCAACACTGCATGAAATCATTTCAATGCAGGGATTTCAAAGTAACTGAGTATTTCGAAAAGTCCCCTGATATGGGTTTGTATTAGGCTGGGCCGATGCCGCGTAGCACGTATTCACACACACAATCAGAACAGATAACTCTCCAGCGGAGGATTGGAGCCGTACACCTTTGCATCGTACTAAAGGATGAAATCCATAAATATTGTCCCCATGACTGAGTTTGTATTACTGGAAAATTCAGCTGACTCCTTGCGATTTAATGCTGATTCACAACGCCAAAGAGCTCATTGAATAATTGGATGAAAAAAAAACCTTAAAGCATCTGAGTGTTTGCGATTGGCGTGAAACTCTTTTCATCCAGAGTCATCCACTTTCAGAAAGATTTAAAGAAGCAAAGTGAATGTAAAGTGGGGGGAAAGTCTTAAAATAGCCAGATTTATATCCGCTCAATGTGTACATAAAGAGTTTGAATGGTACCCATCTAGCAGCCCGTAATTTAACTTTGAAAGACAGCGGCCATGACTCTCCGCTTTAATACACACAAAGCAAAATGAACCCACTTAGAAGTCAATGTGTACTCTGCTCTGAGTCTACGACCTTATGGTCAACACGTGAACGTTGTAAAGATGTCCCGGTGAAAACACAAGGCCCATTACGTAATCTTAACAAGGGCTATGACCACACTCTCAAACGCATCTAATCATGCTCATTATAGACTTCGCTGACTGAAATTCAGCTGAGCAGTCATTCAGATATTCACATATTCACACAGTGGTAGAGGTTGAAGTGCTAAGTGGGAAACTGAAAGGTTGCAGGTTCGATCTCTAAGCTGTCCTAAAGCAAAACAGGTTAGATCAGCGATTGTCCCTGTAAAAAATGTGCCTCTCTTTGAAGAAAATGCTCTATATAGAACCTTAAAGGTTATATATATATATATATATATATATATATAATATATATATATATATATATATATATATATATATATATATATATATATATATATATATATATATATATATATATATATATATATATCCTTTTAGGGGTTCACATCATGGGATCATTTTTATGATTTAGTTTTAATTCATTTTGATTCATTTTTAATTTTAATTAAATTGTATGAATCAAACAGCTGGTAAACCTACCTTTTCAGTTGGAAAAATGTAAATACCCCATCAAACAAAAAAGATTTATGCAATCTTTTAAAACATCTCTCCTTTTATAGAGCCTTATTGGCATAAAGGGTTCTTTAAAATTGAGTCAAGAACCCTGCGGTACTAGTATATAGAACCCCATTGAACCTATATTCTAAAAGTCAAGTCAAGTCACTGTTATTTAAATAGCGCTTTTTACAATACAGATTGTTTCAAACCAGCTTTACAGTGATAACAGGAAAATAATGCAACAAAGTTTGTTTTGGCTGTACAGCAGCTCTAGAAGAAAAGAGTGTCATAGTCCCGCTTAAGTAAGTTCAGTGTTCAGCTAAATTACTATTTAATTTTTTTTTTAAATACAAGACACATTGCTGTACATAACTCTTACTTTAATAGACATATAATCATATAGTCTGCATTGCAATATTATTTTTAATGTGAGAGTGTTAAAATATCCCTTGTTAAAGTAGCAACTCTAGATATAAAAACTAATTATATTATAAAACTTATTACTGGTATTATTGGATTTTTTTTTTTACCTTTACCTAAAATACACAACCAGCCAGTGTTCAAAACTATCTGCTTGCCTTAGCTCGATTCAAAACGGTAAGCTTGTAATAATGTTTTTAATTCCAGTGGCACTGGTGGATTTCCGCGGGAGATTCGAGCATGTCTTTGCGTCATTACGTCACATCTGTACACATAAAGAAGGAGTCTCGGCTAGTATAAGCTATATTGTGTGTGAGGATGCTGGAGGTGGAGATTTATAGCCTTTTCTCACAGCACTTGATATAATTAAACTAGTGATGCACCGATGTGAAAATTGTGCCCGATACCGATAACCGATATTAATATTGCTGTTATGGCCGACACCGATATTTACCGATGTCGATATCGATATATATTGCGATATAAAAACAATTTCACCAGATGACTTGAATAGCTCTATTTGGAAAGAATGAATCATTCTAGAATGACTTGGGTGGTTTTGTCATGGAGTAAATCCGCATAGAAGCTAATATTAATAGAATGTTAATTAGACTTTAATAAATGGAACCTTATTGTAAAGTGTTTCCGATTTATGTCTCTTGAGTTCAGTGTTGGACAGATCAGTTGTTTTAACCATTCATTAAAGTGAATCGGTTCAAAGGAGTCATTAGTTCACGAATCGGACGGACCACAGGACACGTTGTGTGATTATCCCGGCAGTTTAGGACATCGCACAAGATTTGTCTCAACACAGAAAACATTTCATCACTAGATAGATTTTTTTTTTGTTTATTGAAAGTGTGGTTTATGTCTTCTGAATGTGTGGAAAGCTTTTCAGAGAAGATAAGGCAACGTTATTTTAGTACAATTCACAACCAGTGGTAGTTCAGAAAAAAAAAAAACCTTCGGTCTTCCAACCTTTTACCATCGTGTATTCTAAAAGATATTCAGTCAACTCAATTCATTAATGTATGCGCGAGGGAGGGAGAGCAAGACAGTTTGAAGACAGTGAGAGTGCGACCGGGGCTTTCACTCTCTCTGCTCGTTCTCTCAGTTAAACAAGCGCAGCAGTCAGTCATCTACATCACTCACCGGTCAAATAAGGCTTTTTTGGCGGGACAAAAATACGCCTTAGAAAGGCTGACAGAAAACAGCGCACAAGTTCCAGTCTTCTTGCGCTTGATGTTTAAACTGACAGGACTTGCGCTTGTAATATGCGCTCGTGCAAAAACAAACATCCCCGCCCCCACACTCACATCTACACACACGTCAAATATACAGGAATGATTATCGGTCTGTTCACATCAGCCCTATTTAGACATCGGAACGATACCGATGTGGAAAAAATTGACCATATCGGCTGATATTATATCGGCAGCCGATATATCGTTCACCACTAAATTAAACTTATCAATTTGATGGCGGATCCAGAAAGGTTCAAACGACAATCACCAGTGATAACAGATTCACCCGCTGTAAAATGCAAAAGACTTCGTTCGGACTTTGGAGTGGCTACAGAAAAAAAAGACTTTGGATTGGCTACCTTGCAAATTATACTTTGTTCTCAAATTGTTAATGTTAACAATGTAAGCAAGCATTGCGTGACTACATGTAATGTCCTTACGATATACATCCTTGTTTTCGCATGGGTCTGGTTGCAGTCTATTTTTTTCTGTAGCCACTTCGAAGTCCGAACAAAGTCTTTTGCATTTTACAGCGGGTGAATCTCCGGTTGTCACTGTGATTGTCGTTTGAACCTTTCTGGATCCGCCATCAAATTGATAAGTTTAATTATATCAAGTGCTGTGAGAAAAGGCTATAAATCTCCACCTCCAGCATCCTCACACACAATATAGCTTATACTAGCCGAGACTCCTTCTTTATGTGTACAGATGTGAAGTAATGACGCAAAGACATGCTTGAATCTCCCGCGGAAATCCACCAGTGCCACTGGAATTAAAAACATTACTACAGACTTACCGCTTTGAATCAAGCTAAGGCAAGCAGATAGTTTTGAACACTGGCTGGTTATGTATTTTCTCAAATATGTATTTTGGATCATTTTTAACCCAAAAAAGCTACCGACTGCAGCTTTAAAGCAAAAGTGTAATGAGGCATAATGACGAGTCTTGAACTTTGATGAAATAATGTTCATAATGCATTTAAAAATTTTAAAAGTTTAATCGCCTGGCGATGTTCGGTTATTTTTTACCTATTTTTTTATTTACTTTTATTTTACATCATCAGAATGGTACATAACTTGGTAAAGGGTTTGGCACTTGCTAATCATGTATACATATATATCATGGACATGATGCGAAAAGGTTCAATGGTCCTGAACAAGATTCATTGCATTGGAAATGAATGGGAGATGAATTTCATCATTCTAGTGGAAACGTTTGGTCCGGCGCCCAAACAAAATCATATTGAAAGCTATTTTTTTGATCAACCTCAAATTTGGAGCACAACTTGTTTAGATGTATGCCGTTGATTTTCTCACAGATTTAGTGTAAAACATGTTTGGCAAATATACGTACATTTCATTTAAATGTTAAAATAGTATTTTTGTGCATTTTTAATAATAATGAACAAACATCTATAAAGAGGGTTCAATTAAAAAGCATCAAAAACTAAGACAGCAGAAGACAACATTGAAAACATGAAGCTACTGTAACATCAAGATCACAAGATCACTGAAACATCACAAAACCTCTTTTTGTTTTTGTCTGAAAAGGTTGTTTTTTTTTGTCATAGTTTTCATTTTATATGGCCTGAAAGTGCCTAGATACAAATTTAACTATTCAATACATTATAAAGCCCCCCTGTTGCCCTGTAGATCCCGCTTCTTTGTCTCCAACCCGAGACTGGGGCCAATTTCTAAGTCTGCTGGCAATAATAGTTTCCCTGTGACAACCATATTTAATATTTTGAAGGGTAGTTTCTACAATGTCCTTGAACTCTTCCAGCATATTTAATGCAGTCATAATGAAAGAAAGTCTATAACGAGCTTTGGATGGACACAGACATTTTATTCTTCAGCTGCAATGCTGTAATATTCACATTTAGCTGCCGCACTGGACAATACAGCATTTTTATAAAATATAGACAGGCATTAATTGTTCACTGAGAAGTTAACGAAACCCTTTAATTCTGCAATGTCATGATACAGTGATGGTATCAGATGCCTTCAAACTTTATGATTACTATATTTATACACCGGCATCAACATGGTAATGTCCAAAAAAAACCAAAAAACATCTACAGTATGAAAAGGAGTGAAAGTGATTGCATAAGTTCTGATTATTGATGCGCATATGCCATTTATATATCGTGTTGAAGTCTCAGTGACCTGCAGGAACTCCCAAGGTGCACTGCAACACTAAACCAGGCAAGGATATTCTTGACACTTTCTCAGCGGAGAATTGTAAAACTGCATTAAAAACAATAACACAATGGAATAAAACATTAATAAACAAACAAACAAACAAATAAATAAATAAATAATCGAACTGTCTGAGCATGACTTGCACTCGGACTTGGCCGCACTGTCTGGCTGAGACGCGGGCGAGCAAGAGGCTTTTATTGCTAGATTATTTTTCATTTGAATTTTGTATGTGTTTGGCATATTTGAATGTTTGCGGGTCAAGGGCCCAAACCGCATTAGTCTGCCCTTATTACCCTGCAAGCCCTTGTTGCCATTCCCTTGTTGCTTTGTGAACATAATAAAATGAAGAAAGGAAGATAGAGAGTGAAAGGCACTTTACGTCTTGCTATTCTATTCACAGATCTGGGCCTTCCTATCCTGCATGAGATTTCTCGGATTGCATGAGTTCACTAGAACATTACATATAATATATATTTTAACCATAAGGCCACAGTGCTTCCGATGTTCATTTCTTTCCATTCCTTTCCATTCCTTTCCAGATGGACCAAAGAGGGTAAAAAAAGGGTGAACCAAGGTTCCTCTCCACAACACACAACCCAAAATTAAAAAAAAAATCATGTTATTATAATATACGTAAAATAATACTTATTTATAGTCATATAACTAATAAAATTACATACTTTTTATGGAAAGTAAGGTGTTACGTTACTTTTGCGTTACTTTTTCTCATCTGGGCTGGGGTTCCTTGTTTGTTTTTTAATAACACACAAAAAAAGTTATATTTGTGGCAAAAGTAAAGGCCCTATAGACACCAAGGCACCAAATGAATAGAAATGAATAAGCCTCAGGCTCAAGGAAATCCAAATTCACACCTGTACAGTAGAGGACGCAGCCCAAACAACCCTTTCATCTGTGCTGCCATTCTGGATTGCAGAAGAATAGGACAGGAGAAGAAAGTTCACATTTCCAAACATTCATTTTGCCTCTAATTGTAATAATACAGTGAGATTTTGTGTTTAAAACAGCTTTTGTCCTATAGGTACGCAGTTTTCAAGTAGCTATGGAGGAAGATTTCTTCAAGCATCTTGGAGACGTTGCTGCAGTTCTTCTGGATTTAGTCTGTCTTCAGTTTCGTTATGTAATCCCAGATGGACTTGATGATGGTGAGATCAGATCTCTGTGTGGAGCACCGGCTGTTGTCAGACTCCTTGTGCATACAAAAATCTCACTGGATTATTACAATTAATGGCTAAATTAATGTTTGGAAATGTAAACTGATATTTCCTACTGACACACTACAGCAAAATATATAAATAACTGTCTTAAAACCTTTTTTTGGGGTGGTGAAAATACTAACGTGCCTAAGACTTTTACACAGTACTGTATTTACCAGAGAATGCAACAATTACTCAGAATCAGAATCAAATATTAAAGTAATCAAACTCAATTTGTCAAAATCAAGCCATATAAAACAGTGTTAAATAAGATTTGAAGGCCATTTCATCCAACAATTAACCAGAACAAAATTTATATAGAAGAGAAAAACTAAAGGTCAATAAAACAATATTATAGTCATATTTACACACCAGCAGACCAGACCAGTAGTCCAGCTTTGATCTGTACTCTCACATTATCTGAAACAGGCCAAGCTTCATCTCAAATTTGACCTGACATGCAAAAAGCAAATATCATCTGCTTGAGTGGCCATAGCAGAAAAGCAATTACAGCTATGTTGACAGAAAGGCATGCCAGATCTTCTTTTAAGCTCACAGAAATGTTACAGTACACACACACTTGAAGAGTCTTGGGAGTAAATGGTTCCATATGAACAAAATGCAGGAAACAAGAACAACCTGTGAAAACACCACAAAAAGAACAATCAAGCAATTACCTGTGAAGCTAATCTAATTGAAGAGCAGTATGAAATAGAAGAACCAGTATGAGAATTACAGAGCAAAAACACATTAAAGAGAATACGCATACTACGGTACAACAAACAAGCAAAGAAGACAAGCAAGATCACAGAACAGCAAACACAAGAACAAAACAGGCTACACTCTGTCAAGATTTCTCATTGAATGCAATGATTACTTTACAAGTGAATTCAATAGTAGCTCTCAAAACATCATTTTAAATAGCTTCTAGTGGCTCACAATCTAAATTCCCCAGCCATATTTCAGCTCTCCATCAACCCCCAACACTGTAGAGGACATGTGAACGCTCACTCCCTTGCTATTAATTTCACAAATGGACTTAAGTTAATTGGAGACCATTATTCTGTTGTTTGACACATTAGTCCAGTGGTCACCTTCAAGAGCATGTACTGACAAGTCTTCACAACTTGGCTATTAACATTCTCATTAAGTGCATAATAAAGTGGTTTCCCAACTGAACACAGCCCTTCATGAGCAAAGACTACGATTCACCTCCCGGTGGGACAGATAATAACGTCCCACTCGGATGAATATTCTGTGTTTAAATATTAACATATGCAGTGTGTTATGACTTTATATGATGCCTTCTTACCAAAGAGGTTTGTGGTAGTATGCACAAACATACATTATTGCTCAAGCTTGTCAGTTCAAAGGACTGAAAAACAAAGAGTAGACATTACAGTATATCTGAGTGAGAGGCACTTCATTTAACCGAGATGTAGTCATCATTAGGAAAATATTACAGAGATTTGTCCATGTTACCGAATCAAACCCAAAAAGGAAGGAAACATATAAATATATATACACACACACACACACCCTATTTACACCGATCAATATTGTGTTGCTCCCCATTTTGCTGCCAAAACAGCCCTGACCTGTCGAGGCATGGACTCCACTAGACCCCTGAAGGTCTAGTGATTCAATCACTTTTTTCTAAATTTAGGATAATAATAATAATATTAATATTAATATTTATCCTTTGGAAATGTGTGCAACAGTAGAAGTAGAGGTAGCTGCATTAAAGTTAGGGCACTTTAATAGTAGGTAGTTTAATATACTTATCATTCTTATCATTCTAAACCTCAAGTAAGTGCAAACGTTAACAACTTGGAAAGCCATTTGGATCAAGGCAATATTATTGGAAAGTGCTTAGCGAAGTGGTCAGACAGTGAGACGGGCAAACTATTTAATGAGAAAGATAACAGCTAAACAAAAACGTAGAGGTAGAAAACCAACCACAGGTATTGACAAACGACCAAATGAACCTTAACCTTGGGATTAAAGGTTTAATGTGTACAACTAAAGGTACTGTCTTGTCCCAGGAGGAAGAAGGTCTTTAAATCGGCTAGAAGAGGGTGAATGGCATAGGTCAGCACCAAGACTCAACCTCTCCGCTTTAAATAAACAATCTTTGACATCTGCTGCCTGCCATCCATTTTCACAACCTTCACTGACAAAACAGAGGGCCAACCATAAATATCACTGACAAAAAACCCAGCGACATATCCCGGACCAAACGGATTAAATATACAAATGTGTTGGATGGAGGTCAGCGTGCAAGAGCTTACATCTCAACTTGGAAGGCACATAATTTTCAGCTCAAGGTCACCCCCCCATCCCTATCTTTTCCAGAGTGACTTAAATCTGAGCCAAGAAATGTTTTTTTCTTTCCGGTTTTCCTTTTTTACAAAATCAACCTGCCCTCCTCTATAAAACAAGATACTAACAGAAATTATTTATTTATATTTCTCTTTCATAGTGTGTGACAAGCAGAAACATAAAAAAAAAAAAAAAACCTTCTAGCTGCAGTAATATTGTATTTAGTAAGTGTCCTTGTCTGTGTTTGAAGAATTCAGCCTGACACTGTGAGGGAGGGTTTCATTAAGCTCCGGTCCGGGGTTGGGGATTGACATCATTGATTGTGACGAACGTGTGTAATTCAACCAAGATGTCATTTTCATCTCCTGTTTATCATGTGAATTGGGGTCGGACAGGATGCGGGGCTCTGGGCTCTGTCGTTTGAAAGAGATGTCGCTTTTTCAGTTACGCCTGTTCAAAACAAGTGAACCGTGACCATTATCACCATATTGTCATGACAAGAGTGAGATGGAAGATTTCACTGATGTAGTCAATCTCTGAGAGGTATGGGAAACATGTACAAAGGTGTTTTTTGAGTTTGTTTATGTCATCAGAGAAGAGCTTTTAAATTCGTTTGAAACTGCAGATTCAACTTTGAAAATCTTTTGGATTATGTTATTTATATAATTTAGGATTTATCTGATATGTTTTGACACGATTTCATTCATTATATAATATACTGTACATATAGCTATATATTGTAGTTTTTAAAAAAAATATATATAATTTGCAACCAGACAGTTGACAGTAAGAAAAAAAATACTATGGAAGTCAGTGGGTGCTGTCAACTGTCTGGTTACAAACATTCTTTAAAATATCTTCTTGTATATTCAACAGAAGAAAGAAACCCATACAGCCCTGCCAACATGTGTATGTGGGGCCCATATGGGTATGAAATGGGCTGAAAAACTGGGCCATATTTGGGATTGTCCGTGGGTTCCATAATGGCCCCATGCCAATTGCTTACGTGGATTGCATGCAGGATTGCACTTGCCACTAGTTGTGTCCCAACTGGGCGACATGTACAAGACTCATCTCGGTCCCAACTTTATGGAACAACATAAGGGTGAGTAAATTATGACAAATATTTATTTTTGGGTGTATCCCTTAAATTTAAAGTGTTATAGAAATGGTTTTTGAGCAGCAAATCAGCATATTAGAATAATTTCTGAAAGATCATGTAACACTGAAGACTGGAGTAATGATGCCGAAAATACAGCTTTCCCATCACAGGAATAAATTATATTTAAAAAATATGAAAATACAAAACAGTTATTCTAAATTATAATCTTATTTCACAATATTGCTATTTTTTATGTATTTTTGATCAAAAAGAAGCAGCCCTTGGTGAGCATAAGATTTCTTTCAAAAATATTCAAATCTCTAATTTAGTATACAATTTGTTTTAGGGTATATAAAGAAACAATCAAAATATCTAATATGCAGTGGTGGCCAAAATTATTAGAACACCTGACAGATCTGATTTTTTTTTGCCTCCAAAACATTAATTAATTGAATTAATTTCATAATGTTCATGAAACATACAGATGGTTGCTCTGAGCACTACAGATATCAGATGAAGTGAGTCATGCTGTTTTTGTTAACTTTTAACTTTAATATTTGGTCCACTTTTTGCAGCAATTACAGCAGCATCTCTCTGGCATAGTGTCAATATATTTCCTGAGAACATCAACACTAATGTTTTCCCATGCCTTCTGCAACTGTAGCCAAAGGCTTTCCTTTGAATGTACAATAGATTTGTCCAGTTTATTTTCTAACTCACCCCAAATTTGCTCGATGGGGTTGAGGTTCGGATTTTGATGGGGCCAGTCCATCATTTTCAATGTTCCAGCAGATTCCTTCCATCGCAGGTAGTTCCGGCAATAGATAGAATAATGTTTAGGGTCATTGTCCTCTTGGATATTAAAAATTGAAACCTTAAATATGCCAAGTGTTCTAATAATTTTGGCCACCACTATATAACACAAAATCTTGATGTTGGGTATAGTTTTGCAAAACATGATGGCAATACATGAATGCACTGCTTCACACAGAACAACCTCCTGGACAACAACCAGTCTGGTTTCAAAAGACCAGTCTGGTTTCAAAAGCATACACTCAATTGAGACTGCCCAGCTCTCGTTTATTGAAGCTCTGAGACTGGCAAGAGCAGCTTCCAAATCCTCAGTACTCATCTTGCTGGATCTGTCTGCTGCTTTTGAAACAGTTAACCGCCAGATCCTCCTTTCAATCCTCAAGGCAAGGGGCATATCAGGAACCGTCTTACCTAGAAGTCTTACCTCTCAGGTAGGTCATTCAGGGTGTTGTGGAGGGGTAAGGTGTCTAAGTCGCAACACCTAGCTATTGCGGTGCCTCAGGGCTCAGTGCTTGGACCACTTCTCTTCTCCATCTACATGTCATCCCTAGGATCTGTCATTCAGAAACATGGTTTTTCCTATGCTGATGACACAAAACTCTACCTCTCATTCCAACTCGATGATTCGACGGTAGATATTTCTTGCTGGATGAAAGACCACCACTAATACTAACACTTACTATTCTATATCTATTATAGAGCCTTGCTGCATGTACTGTGCTGGACTAACTGAGACTAGTCACAGCGTTTGCATATTGTTGCCCTACTGTTGGATTTATTGCTCTCCTCATTTGAAAGTGTCTTTGGATTAAAGTGTCTGCTAAATGATTCAATGTAAATGTGTAAATAATAACAATAGATATTAATTAATGTTTTTTTGTTGTGTCAAAACAATAAACTATGATTCCTCTGATTCATACAAGTGAGTAGTTTGCAACAACTTATTTTAAGGTCTTCTGAAATCATCTCTGATGAAAAGCAAACATCCACCACGGCTACAGTAACTCATTAGTGCATAGAATGAACTCTGTAATTTACCAATTAGTAATTAACAGTGCACTGACATTAAAGGCCCTAGAAGTTAATAATCGCCTACTTGGCCTCTCCATTCGATGAGTGTCTGCCATTATGCTCATGTATCCATGGAAACACATTGAGTGGACAGGCCTATTGTCCCAGCATTGACAATAGGATGGCAGAACGATGCTAAGTGGCCCCACCACCCAATTAAAGTACACCAATAATCCACCTCTCTGTGACGAAGATCCATACATTTCATCTGAGACTAAAAAAGTCATGATACGGCAGAAGCACAGACACTGTTAAAGAGATGAAACTCAACTGTTAAAATTCATATAAATCATGCAAACATGATGCAACTGCATAGAGAAATATACACAAACAATACAAATATATTCCGAGGAGCGTCTATATACTGTATGTATGTTTTTCACATTGAAATCAAAATTTACCTGGTAAATGGAAGTTAATTTGCTCTCCAAATGTCAAGAACATGTACAAGAGACTTCCTGTTCCTTCTGCTGTGACCTGCGGTTTACTCTAACCTGACACATCCGATAAATCCACTGTAATTCTATTCAAATATACCATCTCAATCTTCTCAGCAGGACAACGTATTCTGCTCTGGTGGTGAATGTGTTTTGTATAATAGCTTTTCCTCTTACGAGAAGTAAAAATCCACCGTGGATCTCTAAACAGGGTCAAAAAGCTCTGCCATTAGGCCCCAGGTTCATATGCATTTATATATATTTGCCCCAAAGGGCGTAATATATCAATATTTTGGCTATAATTATTATAGTCACCTTTATTTATATAGCGCTTTATACAATACAGATTGTTTCAAAGCAGCTTTGCAGTGACAAACAGGAAAATGCTGATCAATGATGCAATTCTGCTCTAAAAAAAATACAATAGTGTCATTATTCAGCTGACATCAGTTAATATTAGTTCAATAACTATGTAAAGTTCATCACTCTTGAAATGAGTTCAGTTCAGTGAACAGTGATTATACACATTCTCATAAGTGGATAACACAACCATTCTTTTCAATACGCATTACACATCAGTTCAAATAATTATTTTATTCAAACCACGATTAAGTGGTATGACCCTATAGATCATGTGATAGTACAAATGTGTCAAACAATACAGATACATATATACACATATTTGTATACACATAAAGCTTAAGATGGCAAAATTACAAAATAATCATTTTTGTGAAATATAAGGATGCAAAGCTTATTGAAAATAGTATGCATATAAGTTCCTTATATTCCATGATATAAGACTGAGAATTATTGCCAGGATATGATTTAATAGTGGCTTTTTTGGTAAATACCCACTCTCGTTGCCCCCTAAAGCTCTATTGATTTGAAGATGATTGACTTGTGGCCATCATTGAGGCCTGATCACATTAGGAGAAGAAATGGCACCCGCATTCATTGCCAAATCTGAAGGCGAGAGTTTTGTTATTGGAAGAGATGGACGATGCGGCGCAGCCCAGCGGTGAAATATGAATAATTTTTGCAGGCCCTGCTATGTGCCCTGAAGGCAGGCTAGCTCACAACCGGCAGAAATCACCACGATTCTCTCTGTGTGTTCCTCTCTCCCTTTCTTGTCTTTCCTTCACTTGCTCGCACTCTCTTTTATGTCAATCGTGGGTCAATAAAAAATCCAAGCCCACTCATTTCCAGCAGCTCACCGACAGGCGCTGGGCATTAATCTGAATGCAGGTGTGTTGTTCAGCCTTGGCTCTTCTTTACCCCCTCTGTCTGGAACAGACCCCTTAGAAGTGTGCTATCCTTAATTATGAACTAAGATCACACCTCCTCCTCCTCCTCCATAACATTATCTCCATATTTGTAACATGCTGAAATTATGATAATCAGTTTGTACAAGAGACAGTGGGCTTTATCAGCTACAGACTGACATATTGCTGTTTTTGCATTTGCGTTGGCAAAAAGATGTCAGGTTAATGATGCTACTGAAACTTCTCTCCATGGGAGATTCATTAGTCAACATGAAAACAAAACTGACCCCATTAACTTTGTTATTCGAACGATACATCGGTGCACGTTATTCTACTACTGCTCCTGCTCACAGTAGACTTTAGTGAGCTTTGTGACTTCCATACGCATGAAAATGTTCAATGCAATCTGCTCATTTGCATATTCAAAAGACATCAGACAAATGGAGGATCTAATGCTGTGTTCACATCATGTCATAATCATAACCATTATTTTGAGATGACAACACGTTCTACTCGAAGCTGTCGATGTCGTCAGACTGGGAATTATGCATTTCTACGACAGCACTATCAACGCACAAATGAATCTGCAGCGGTCAGATGATACTGGACACATGCTGCTGGCCCGAGAATTTTCGGTTTTCGGTTTCAATCTTAACCGTTCTATTTCATCAGAAATTATCTTAAAACAGGGCTTTAAGTGTAAAATACCGATCTTGCCCTTTAAATACAACATGGCATGAATGCACCTTGAAAACCACAAATTTACCTCTTGACTCAATATTAACTTATATTAGAATGTGGAGTATGTAGTATTATATGTAAACATATTTGAATTAATTATTATGTCTTGTATGTGATTTATTTAATACAGAAGCCTGAAAGTGTTATGCTAGACACTTAACGGGTCAGTTCACCCAAAAATGAAAATTAAGTCATTAATTACTCACCCCCATGCTGTACCAACCCCGTAAGGCCTTCGTTCGTCTTCGGAACACAAATGAAGATATTTATGATTAAATCTGAGAGATTTATGACTGCTACATAGGCTCCCTAAGGGAATGACACTTGACGGCCCAGAGAGTCATTAAAGAAAATGTTTAAATATTCCATGTCACAACAGTGGC
Organism: Tiaroga cobitis; assembly: GCA_030578255.1. Classification (NCBI taxonomy): domain Eukaryota; kingdom Metazoa; phylum Chordata; class Actinopteri; order Cypriniformes; family Leuciscidae; genus Tiaroga; species Tiaroga cobitis. The sequence continues at coordinate 22,721,676 of CM060601.1, read as the reverse complement.
TCAACTATAAGTTTATCAAGCGACGAGAATACTTTTTGTGCGAAAAAACAAACAAAAATAACGACTTTATTCGACTATTCCTTTTCTTCCTTGTAGGCCTGAAACGAGACTTCAAGAGATTTCCACGATGCGCACGCACGAGAACTTAACTGAAGTAGTTGAAGGAGATCGCAATTCTCGCGCATGCGTCGTGGAAATCTCTTGAAGTCTCGTTTCAGGCCTTCAGGTTTTAGAAGCACTCACTTCCTGATGGCTGAGCGTACTGCGCAGGTTCAAACTGAGCTTGACGACGTAGATGTGACGTGAGCAACCTGTCTGACAGTTGTAAGCCTTCTAGGAGCTTTGCCAAGACAAATCTGAATCATTCCCTTCCGAATCTTGCAGAGACCGAGAGCGTGAGTAGGAGCTGTCCATGAGCTAGGAGCAGGATCAACTTTACAACTCTCTATGGGCTTCTCCCTTGACTTTATGCCTCCACGTCCCCCCGATTGCCTGCGAGCTTCTCCTCCTGTCTATACTGTAATTTCTCTACTGTGCGACAGAGTCCCGTGGTTATGACGCAATCGTTTGCCTATTTTTACAAAAACGGCTTCTACGGGGCTATAACGTAAGATACAAAGTAATGGAGCCTTTTATACATTGTCGTGTTTCTTTAGAAATAAATAATGGACAAATGGAGTCTTTAGACGACTCAGATGTAAAGTTATTCGCCAAAATGAATGGGAGTCAATAGAATGCTAACAGCAGGTGAAGTTCTGCTACAATGGCGGCCCGCAAGGGAAGCTTCAGTTTCCGGCTGATGGATTACCCCCTTAGCTATAATAACCCTGGCCCTAGAGTGTGACATAATATCCTGTTTCTCACATGCTCAAAGCTTAGTTTGACTGCGCCTTTACTTTAAAAAAGAAAAGTAAATTTAAAAGTAAAATAAAAATTAAGTCCTATACTAAATATTTTTCTTTGATTATCCTGTTTCACTGAGAAATATGGAAGTAAAACGGTTGACTTCAGAGGAAACAACTAAAGCATATCAATTCACCACTTACACTTTTTCATTTTCTTTTCGTTTCTTTGATGCTGACCTATTCCACCCTTTACAAATGCTCAATTTCTGTAGAAGCCAGTTTAGTCAATCAATCTCACCCTGCCTGTGTGATTTCATTGACATAGTTTGATCAAAGCATAATCAATAGGTGATGTTAGCTTTAGGGTTGTCAGACTGGTCACACACCGCACTCTTAAACACCTTAATCAACATGATCTAGAATCCCCACGGCGGTCTGATCAGCCTGTATGTGGCTCCTACGCTTTTAATAGATTAGCACCTGTGGGACAGACATGCTCTCCCTCCACACAATGTCTTAAGTGCTTCTGGGAAGTAAATCACGGTTCGCCTTTGTAGAGGTGACCAACTAGCCACACACATATATGAGTTAGGAACATATTGAAGTTTTGCCTATAAATTGGGTTGTTGCCAGGGGGTTGCAATCAGTGCTAAATTCAAGCCTGATCCTGCCGGATCCTGTTCTGGAAAATGTCAGATTTTGAATTTTTGCTTTCCACCATTTGTTTTTAAACGGTCTGGCAATAACACGGGTTTATGCGGATGTATTTGTAGGTTATGTTTTGCTATTGGCCGTTAACATATCTATATTTTTTTTACCAATTAGCTTACTTCAGTTCAAAACACTCATTTGTTGGTGCGTAGGCCACTGCTGTTTGCACACAGTAAGCAGCAGAAAGTTTTGGAGGGTGTATAGGATACATGATGAATTATTCCATTAAAAATAAGCTAATATCGCCAAAATGTCACAGACATATATACATTTTTCATATCTGTGAGTAAAGCTCATCAAAAGAGATCTTGTGAAGATGGAACTGCACCCCTGGACAATTCTGCTAATTCTAATCAGGATAGTGGGAGACATGAGCAATGGGAGTTAGATCAGTCAATCGATGTACTGAAAGTGACACCAATGTTGTCGAGGAGAGAGAATATCACTGATCAACTGAGGTCTCAACATAGCTATATACAGTATGTGGCAGAAAAACATAGCGTCTAAGCCAGTCACGTCACAACCAGAAACAGCATCACTGGTTATAATGGGTTCTCTTTGCTTTATGTCGCACTGCATCACGCGGCTCACGTCTGGTGTAGACTAGGTGTAATACACGAAGCTGTTAGTGCAGTGCAGAAACAGGTGGATGATGTTTTTTTTTGTTTTTCCATCAACGTTTAGTGACATCATTGTATGTATCGGGAAGAATCTCCAGATCCCAAAAACTATACACACTACCGTACCCATTTTGGGTTCAGGTTTTTTAGTGTTTAATTTAGGTTGACAGTAAAGACAATGTTAAAAAAAGATTTCAAATTGCACTAACATAGAAAAAAAATATTTTAAATATTTTTACAATATTGAATTATAATATTTGGTTACACTTTATTTTAAGGTGACGTAGTTACATTGTAACCCTCAGTACTTATTTGTCTAAGTACACTTTATTTTTAAGTTGTTACAGTGTAATTATATACAGTATATATATATATATATATATATATATATATATATATATATATATATATATATATATATATATATATATATATATATATATATATATATATATGTTAAATCACTGGGCAGGCATTCAAAACCAACCGTTGCATGTATCATATGGGGAAGACAAAGTGCCATTGCTACAAAGTAAATCAACAGATATTGAAGGGGTGAAGAGTCAAATGACACAATCTCAGAATGCATCACATGTTCCTTTCCCAATCGTTTGAAGCTATAGAATGACATTAGAAACATTTCCCCCCACATTTTTTCCCTCCCTCTTTCTCTCTGTTCCCAAAATGCACTCTACCCAGAATGGCATCAGAAGTCCTAGCACGAGTCGAGGGAGCACTTCAGTCAGCGCTGCCGGGGTGCGCAGCATGAATAGGTAAGATCCTCAACCTTGAGCAAAGCTCCCTCCTGAGGATCACTAGGGAATGAAAGGTCCTGCCTGGGAAACATTATTAAAAATCTCTTACTCTGTATATCAACAACTCAGCTGCTGTCAGTGCCACAAAATCTGTGGGTAGACTGACCTTGTTTGCTGCCTGTGTGAATGTCACAAAATATGCCACTTGTGCGTGTAATTTTTCCAGGAATTGGCCATTTCATTTGGCAGAGTTGGATTTATGTTTACGAGAAATAGAGGGAGCGGCAATTAAAGTCAGTGGCAAACACATCCACGTAATCTGAATACGGAACTGTAGAAATCAACTCACATTGTCATCCGGTAATGCAGTAAAAGACTTTGGGTTTGGGGCGGTTATTTTTTTAATTACTCTGGAGAGAAACAAACCCTGCTCCAAAAGCTCTTTTGCAGTGTGGCATTTTAACATCCAAATAAACTGTACACAACAACTGTCCTCCATCAATTGGCTTAATTAGAGGCAGGATTAGCCTGGCTGAATTGGCCTCTGGGGGAGAATTTGGCTGCCCGGGGAACAGTATGTTGCCCTAGGCTTGCTTATAAAACTCGGGGAGTATTTTACTGCCGCATGCTAATTGCATTGGTGATTGGCCATTACTGTGGACTAACAAATCCACAGCACTATGTCCTCGCATAGACCCCAGAGACCGGGGTGAAAAGAAAGCCAAGCGAAATGGCAAGACGGCTTTGAAACAAAGCATCCGACTGAGAGGCTTCCTCTACAGGGGACTGTTTTTTATTGCAAGGCGTCTTTCCAAAGACAGGATATGAACCACTTGTGCTCTCTCACACTTCCAAGTGTTCCTTTCAGCTTTGTTACACATTCATACAGGCTCACGCATGCATACACAAGCGGTTGAAACAAGCAGGGCACGAACCAACCTTGGCTCGTGCTTGTTATTGCCACTTCCTTCCAAGTCCCGTTTTTGCGGAACAAAAAAAAAAAACTATGTTCCTTTGACTGACAGCGGGAAAGTGAAGCTGGGTAGCTTTTAACCAGACTCCTGAGAAACCTGAACTTTTTTTTCTGCCGAATAAACGAAGTGACAACTAACCCTGGAACTTGCAAATAGTTTAAAAGTGTTTACAGGCATCTCCCTCACTCTATGTGCGCTCAGGAACGATACTCAGGAATGCTCTCCAGGGGCTGATTAAGGGTGATGTACACTATGCAAAGTGGAGCCACTCCACTGCAAGCTAGGCATCCGTGTCAACAGTCCTGTCCCAAGCAAAAAGAAGAAGAAAACTATCGAACAAGGATCTCCACAAACAGCATAATGATTATACAGCACATTAGACTAGGTAGCTCTTCGGCGCAGGTAAGTTCTGCTGTCTTAACTGCAGCAATTAGTGGCGGACCATCCACCATGTCGCTCACTCTAGCAGAGCGAAGTACTGGCAGACGGAGTGCACTGTGTGTGTGTGAGAGATAGTGACAGGTGTAGGTATTCCCAATGGGTAGATGGAGTTCTATTCTTGCGTGTCACTCATATCTTTCAGATCTTGCTACATGCACATAACTTATATTTTGTGAAAACCATGTGTCTTCTAGACTGCATCTAAAGTTTATGGTCAAAAAATCATTCTTCTCTGACGAAGCAAAGCAAGAGTGATCTTGTTCCAAAACTGTAGGTTACCTTTAATGTTAATGTAAAATGACCTTTAATTTAACTTCTTGTAAACAATAGTTAATATCGAGTAATTTACATTTTAGACACAATAATGTCAGTTTCGTTGTCTGTTTCTATCAACGGAAACAGTTCCAAACATACCACAGTGGAATTAATTGTTGAGTTATTAAATGAATCACTAAGTGAATGATTATGAATAATTTAAATAGTTTCATAACTTAATGAATCAATGTTCAATTGAATGAGCATGTACCTCCTGAAGAACTTTTTTTTTTTTAAATAACCCCTTAAACCATGACTTCTGGCAAGTTTTGTGGATAAAAATTGACATTTTGAGACATACAAATACGACATACCATCAACAGATTCAAGGTGATTATTGCAGCACGCACCTTGAACTGGTCACAAACCTTCATTTTATAATTTTAGACAGGATTTTTCACGTTTTTGTTTTGTGTTCATTTTCAGCTATAAGGTAGATATTGATAGGGGAAAAATGAAATGGCACAACCCAGAAAAAGATTATTTATAATTTATTGAACATTTTAGGCCACACCCAATCTGTGAGCACTTAATTTTTTTAATTTTTAATTTTAACATTTTTAAAATCAAAAGTTTTAAGTTAACATTATTTAATGCACAATGAATGAAGTGAACAAACATGAACAATCAAGTGTTTTATTTGACTTGACTGTACCTTTATTTAATCCAAAACTGTGTTCGTATTTCATTTTAAAAGACTTTTTAAAAGAGTTATCCAGTCAAGAATAAGCCTAGAACTGCTTTTCTAGCGGACTAATAACAGCACTCGGGTGTCGGTCCGAGACTGTGCTCATGTACTCCTGCTCGTAAAACTACCCGGATTCAACCGCACCCGAGTCCACTTTAGGGGCCGTTCACATATCGCGTTTTTTGCGTGTAAATGCGTTATTTCAATTGTAGGCGCACGTGGCGAGATGAAAACATCGTAACATCTCAACACGCCATGTGACAAAAACCAACCGATCAGCTTTGGCCTTTCCGTAACAACATCGACAGCTCGGCCGAACAGCTGATCGTACAGGGCGGCTTTTTATTTCTCATCTCCATAAATATATCTAGTAGTAAAGCTAATGCAAGGGCTAGAAATCAATTAATTCTTTGCTGCTTCTTCCTCGTCCTCATGGAGAGCGCCGCTTTCTCCTTTCTAAGGCCGGATTCACATATAGCGCCTAAAAACGCGTAGAAAACGCTGGGCGCGCCGCATTCTCCTTTTTCCAAAGCGCTAGGGCGGTTGCGCTCCGGTTGGTTCTTGTCACGTGACCCACTGTGCGCTTATGGTGCGCTTGCGGCATTCTGAAAAGTTGAGATGTTTTTATCTCGATGCGGCGCGGACGCGCTTGGAAAAAACGAGCGCGTCGCACCGTGACCGCGTCGCTTCCATTATGAGCGCGCATACCGCGCGCCTACATTTGAAATAATGAACTTTAGCGTGCAAAAGACGCGATATGTGAATCGGGCCTAAAAGCGCTTGCTCTCTCCCGTGGCGTCTGTCGTTGCTATGCAACCATGAACAGAGGCGGCCTGGGGAAACGAGCGCGCTTCCCGCGCGCCTACATTTGAAATAACGAATTTGCAGTGCACGCTCAGAAAAACACGCTATGTGAACGGCCCCTTATGGCAACGTGACATTAGCCTAATCGAAAATATTTCCATATGTGGCTCTTTCCTCCTTTCTTGTCAACAAGTGGATTCAGAGCCACCGCATTAGCAGAGCCGGCGGACGCCACGTCTCAGTGTTTTTAGGTGTGTAAGTGGATGTAGTGTTATTACTGATCATGTGAAGATTTTGCAGCGGCGCTGAAAATCCAGTGGTAAATACATTGTAGGGGAAACACTGCAGTCACTTGATTGTTTCCTGAATTAATTGTTACTTAAATCAACTGAGTGATAAAGGAAGTGTTGCACCGTTTATAAAGTATAAAAATCATTATGTCTATGGAAAGTCCCTATAATACATGAAAACACAATCATGTGTATGTGTGTGTGTGTGTTTGCTTTAAATACAAATATACTTCAACACACATACTCACAAAGCCATAAAGCCAAGTGGCTTACGTCATTATGTCCTTTGATTATATTTAAAAGTCTATTATGAACAAAGTGGAATGTTACCTATGACCTATTCGGAAACAGAATGTACGCAACATTACATCACCTTTAACAACGATTGTAACAGTAAAACTTCACATAAAACCGAGTCCTCCTTCATTCGAGCGTGGCACTCAGAGCAATGACCTTCACAATCTGCTGCTACTGTCTCTCCTTCCTGCTCCCGCCTCCATTAGTCAGTGTTTTATTCTCTCCCCCGGAGGCCTGGCACCATAACACACATTATAAACACCCGTGCCTGCCTGTTACAGCTGCCATAACTCACCCCACATGCTTTACATAGGCCTATGATGGCCGCTGATGAAGCGCAATGTGAGATGGAGCTAGTAATGCTAGCCCAGGGGCTAGCGTGGCTAATCCCTGTGGTTTATGTTCTGCTCTGTTTTTGGCAGAGCAAAAAATAAAGCAAGGGGAGAGGTGAAAGTATACAATATGTTCATACATTTACATTAACAAATGAAAAGCCATTAAGATACACACACAGTCAACATTCAGAATGGGTCAAAAAGAGACTGTGTACATGTATTAATGCTACGAGGGACACATGTATCCGCCGTCCGTCTATGTCTATCTACATCCTTCCTTTTTCACCCATTAACATGACAAGCATTATGACAAGCAAGGATATTATCATGCATCCTTGGACACACACATATGTATGCACGTTTACTTAGATATCTACTTAAAGACATACCATATACTAACTTGCACTTTCAATACAGATTCTTAAGTGACTTTATATTTATTTAATTTATATTTTGCTTATTAAAGCTGCAGTCCGCAGTTGTTCCTCTTTGTCGCCATCTCTGTTCGAAATCTGCAATTGCAGTTATTCGCGGAATTATCAACTTTATGTGAGTTGTACTTCGACACAACACAGCGCGGATGAACACAACGTTTGAGGGGACTGTGAGGCTTTCAATCACTGCGCTGGCGGGGATACTGGCATTCAGTATCACAGATTATTCTTTTTGGAAGTATGACCAACATAATCATTTTTACCAGAAAATGTCCTTTGAACAAGTAAGCAACATCCACTTTTGTTCTGGTTCTGACATTGGAGTAAATCACACTGATTAAATCTAAAAATTGCTTATCATATCACGCCAAACCGTGCAAATTATACTTTGTTCTCAAATTGTTAATGTTAACAACGTCAGCATTGCGTGACTACATGTAATGTCCTTCCGATATGTATCCTTGTTTTCGCATGGGTCTGGTTGCAGTCTCTTTTTTTCTGTAGCCACTCCGAAGTCCGAACAAAGTCTTTTGCATTTTACAGCGGGTGAATCTGGTCACTGGTGATTGTCGTTTGAACCTTCCTGGATCCGCCATCAAATTGATAAGTTTAATTATATGAGAATTATCATATAGAAAAGAATTCAGAATTATATCATAAGAATTATATAGAAAAAGGCTATAAATCTCCACCTCCAACATCCTCACACATTAGCTTATACACATTAGCTTATAGCTTATTCTAGCCGAGACTCCTTCTTTATGTGTACAGATGTGACGTAATGAGGCAAAGACATGCTCGAATCTCCCGCGGAAATCCACCAGTGCCACTGGAATTAAAAACATTATTACAAGCTTACCGTTTTGAATCGAGCTAAGGCAAGTAGATAGTTTTGATCACTGAGTGGTTATGTATTTTCACAAAAATGTATTTTGGATCATTTTTAACCCCAAAAAAGGTACGGTCTGCAGCTTTAATTTCTTCGACATTGCACTTGCCCACTATTGATGCTTTGATAAGTAATCATGAAGAGTTGAGTGTTCTCTAACAGAAACCATGTAGCATTCAATCCTGCAGGATCACATTCTACAGACAGTTTAGTCATGTTATATGCAACAAAAGACAGACACATAATTTGGGGCACACTCCTTCCAACTTCCCTTTAATATGCACCTATGAATACATGGATGCACACACAGGCTCATAAATCTCTCCAGCCACTTCAGACAGCACAATCTTTGGTTATCGCTGCTCTCCTCACGTGCTGCAGTTAGTTATTCAGAGTGTTTGGTGCGGAGTGAGTGTCTGCAGCAGTGCTGAGGGCCAGACCTATCGAACTGGGCCATAATGGATGCAATACATCAATGCATTTGAGCTCAGCAACTTTAATTAGGCTTTCCTGGTCATTTCATCAATGCACCCCCTCCACAACTGTCCTCGGCCCACCCCTCCCTCACCACTGGGATTTGTTTAATACTCAGAGTCCTCGGCCACATGCGAATTACATTCCAAAAGCATAGCGTTAACTGGCTGACTGGTAACACTAGCCAACCAACACAGAGAGGGGAAAAAGCTTATGAGAGGTTAAATGTTCATTATTAAATACACATGAGTATTGCTTTTAAACCCCACAGAGAATAGACGGATTTAAGTGTTTTTGAGGTTTAAGAAAGAACGGAAATAAATGTTACGTGAGAAGAAAAAAACAACATGTTTTTGGTGTCTTGGGAAAGGCTCTTTCACCACAATGCTGGAATATGAATGGAAGATTCAAGTGTTTCCTCTCAAGTAAGAAAAAAAGGATTTGTCGAAAAAAAAGGATTTCATATTCAAGGGAACCAGCGTGTGCTAAGAGCAATCTTTTCCTCAGTTGGCACACAGTTGAAAGAAAGTTTACCGGGAAGAAAAATGCTGAAGTGTAGATGCAGGTCAGTGAATGCTTGTAAACAGAAGAAGATCTTTGCATAACATCATACACCTCTAGCCATCCTCAGATCGCAACAAGGCAGGACGGTGTTTGAGAGCTACAAGATGACCAAGGATATGTGGACACTGAACACTGCCCACATATGACTGACAGACAGACAGACATGTATGTATATGTATAAAAAATTGTCCCCCACCCCCTAAGTCTCATTACCTTGATTTAAATGAGCATAAATTAAAATACATGAAATCAATAATAAAAAAAGTATTTTAAATACAGAAATGTCAGCCCTCTGAAAAGTATAATCATGCATATGTATATAGTTATACTAAATATATTAGTTTTTTCTTTTTTAATTTGAATTACTGAAATACATTAACTTTTGCACGATATTTCACCTGTATATAATTTAATTTAGATTTCGCTTATTCATTTCATCAAAATTGCACTTGTCCACTATTGATGCTTTGATAAGTAAAGTTCAAAATGGCAGGAAAAAATGTTCTATTATTTCTATATTTAGATTGGGTGAAACATGACCGGGACATATTCTTGACACGTTGCTTAGATTCACACAATTAGCCCGTAAAATTCAAACGTAATGTTTTCTATCCATATGATATTGTCCATCTGTTAACCTGTTATTGTCCTCAAGCTATTTGCAGGCTACACATTACAGTATCTTCAATTACTCTAAATTTTCTCACAGCTGGCAGAATTTCTTGTTGCATTTAGTAGCCGTCTGACATTAATAAAATGTTACAACAATCTCTGGTTTACCTGGTTGCTGGGCCGAGTTTATGCTGTAGAAAATTATGATTATACACAATCTTCCATTTTCCCAGCTGTTTTTTATTTGGCTTGAGCAAGTGCAGACTTGATGTGTCAAATTGCATTCTCCCAATTCAGCACTGTTTTGGATATGACTATAACTAACACTACAGTGCACAAAATCACACACACACACACACAGAGAACATACATACTGTGCATACACTCACACTTATTATTAAAACTTCAATAGAGAGTGACATACCAGCATACAGCTGTATGTGACTTTTCCCAAACGATGGACTGCTCACAGTTCACTAAATGTACAGCCACTAATCCATCTAGTCTTTAGCTAATATATCCATTACATGAGTTGGGCTGCAGACGGCTAGCTGCGCTCAGTAAATAATTCTTGTTAATTAAACAGAGAGCATCAATCTTGGCCGAGGCTTTGTGAGCTGCAAGAAAGACATATTCCATTAGCGAAACTGGATATAACCAGAGCAAAGCTTATTCTCAATTCTGTCATCAGTCAGCTGTACATTTCCAACCAGACTGACAGCACAATGTAAATCATACAGCAGGGGAATATACTATTGTCTTTTGTGAGTTGTCTCCGAGTTTCCAATATCACAGTGAGATGACGTAAATGACAATGAGTTTATAAGGTTATGATCACATTTATGACTGAACTGTTATGACTATTTATTTTGTGTCAACACTTTTTAAATGAGCCAGAACGAATAACAATGCTGGAAATTACAGACTGGAATTTTTTTGTGCGGTAGGGTGAGACAGTCTGAATGCAGGTGAGCTCAAAGTGAGAGGTTTAATATTTGCTCGGGGCCAGTTAGAGGACATTTTCAGGTAAGAAGTGACCCATAAAAAGGTCAATTTACAGCTGATTTACAATGAAAATAAAGGTGGCCATCGAGACCATTTATGTCATTGTGGCGTGAATGTTTGCAGGAGCATGAGCTAAAAAATATTTTTTTTATTTTTATGGTTGATGCAATGATGGTCTGAATGCCCACTTTAGTGCAGCCTACTGCAAATTAAGAAATAAAAAAAACAATAGAAATACAATACAATGCAGTCACATTTGGAAATATTACCACAAACATATTTCAATCACATTAGACTGAGAAAACACACCTTCACAAAATCACCATATCATAAAAACATTAACCACTTTGCAAAATTTCACCCACTATTTATTCCCCTAAAACGCCAACTAAGATTTAAGGTGAGGGTGTCAGAGGACATTTGAAAGTGTAAGCAGTAAATGAGGTGCTATTTTGGAAAAAATGCTGTATGTTTAGTACCCAGCATGCATCCAATCTCTTGTGCCAAAAATATGGTGCACAGCAAATTAATGTCATCGCAGAGCAGGGAGGGAAATGCATTTACAGGTTTCAAGTGCTAATTAATAGCTCCATCTAGTAATAAAATTACCAACATGCATTACCTTGAAAATATACCAGTTAGCTTTGGCCTTTAGGCTTTAAATAGAAAATAAAATTCCTTCTAAAATGTAACAAAAATGTAGCTGTAGATGTGTATGTGCCTTGAGGAGTTCACTTGTCCACAGCTCTCTGGAAGTTTCCAGTCAGACAATGACAATGGGGTGTGAATAGCTCAATATCATTTTGGCTGATTTTCTTGAATCTCTGTGCATTTAAGAGCTCTCATTGCTGGTCTTAAGCCTCTTTTAAACCCTGATGAAAGCATGCCATTCTGTCAGCGTTGAAAAATGGCAGCCTTTGAAGCGGCAAAGACGTTTTTACCATCCGTAAATTAGAGGCGCAGTCGCTTTGAGATAAAGTCTAGAAACCGTCTGCCTTTGATATGAAACAATGATGTCAAGTAAGACATGTCAGCACGTGGGTCTAAAAAACAGTGCTTTAAACTCATTCGCTAAGTGTGGTAGATCTGTCACGGATGCCGAAAATATTAAAGAACCACATGTGCCCGTTTAGTGAAAAAAAAAAATTTCTTTTCATCTAAAATTTCTAACTCACTACGTGCTCGATTGGGCTGTTGAGGTGGGATAGAGGACGGCACTTCAAAGCCTGCCATGAACATTACTCTAGCCCTGTTTACTCCTGGTATTAAGATGCATTTGATCGATCAGATCACAAGTAGATGAGGCAGACACATTCCCATTTACACTCGGTATTTTAATCCATCTCTTTTGTCCACTTTCAACCACTTCTGTCCTGATTTCTTCGAGGGGTGGGTAAATGTATAGGCTTTTTTTTCAGATCTTGGTCTAATGGACAAATTAAGCTTGCGCAATTTAGATCGTCTGGAGACAATGGAAAACCATACGGAGAGCAGCAGCTTTCGTTTCTGCTCTGATAGCCGTAAAACCATGCCGAATGAGAGTGGTAAGTGCATGTTAGAAATCAGGAATGGTGAAAAACATTGTGTTTAGTAAGTTTTTTCTCTTCAAACCAAACTTGGGTCTACAGCCAACAAAGTTGAAATCCTGTCTGGCTAGCGCGCTTCCTGTAATGTTTATGTGTTAGGTCAGTAGGCTGAGAGTAGGTGGTCTTTTGTGGCTGTTCAAACGCATTTGGGTTTATTTATTTGATTAAAAAAAAATCAATATTGTGAAAAAATATCTCAATTTAAAATAACTATTTGAATACATTTTTTTTAAATATAATTTATTCCTGTGATGGCAAAGCTGAATTTTCAGCATCATTACCAGTCTTCAGTGTCACATGATCCTTCAGAAAGTATTCTAATATGCTGATTTGTAGCTCAAGTAACATTTCATATTATTATCAATATTAAAAACAATATTAAAAAAATGATTTGATAAATGGTTAAAAAAAGCACAGCATTTATTTAAAATTGATATCTTTTGTAACATTACAAACTTCTACTGTCACTTTTGATCAATTTAATGTGTGCTTGCTAAAGGATTGAATTTCTTACGGACCCCAAACTTTTAAACGGTATTGTATTTTAATTGATGTGTTTCAGTATTTAATGAATAAGTACATTCATAATCTCAGTACAAAAAGTACAAAACATTTCTTCAGCTGCCATCTTGCATTTACTTTTTTGAATCACAATGCATTCTATAGAGGATTAACGCAATGCTGGCTTTGAATTTCACCAAAATAAGGTATTTTAGGAGGCAGTATAATTAAGATGCCTACCTTTTGGTAGAGCCTTCGCAGTGAGCATGCACCAATGATGCATTAAAATGCTGCCTCGGTTGGAAGCTCACTAAATTTCAAAATACAGCATATGTGTGTTCATTGGTCATTCTTCTGTAGTTTCAATCATTGACCTTGCATCTTTACTGCAAGATATGTTGAGAAGAGATTAGTTCTATGAAGGTGCCCAACACCCACTCACAAGTAATGCAATCTAAAGAATCGTGTCTGAAGAATCACTTAACAATATATACACCGAAAAAAAGTATTCTATTATTTGCATTAAGGATGAATAGGCAGTTTAATATATTAGGGCTGTCTTTTACACGTCTAGGCTGTAAAAGTGATTTAATAAAACTCGGTTATTAAAACTACACTTTGCTTCAAAAGTTTATCAACAATGAAACAGTGTCATACAGATAGCAAATTTGAAGTCTGATTTTGCCTTGAAATCGTTTGATTTTGAAAGTGGAGCTTTGATTGTTGTAACGGTGGAGCTTTAAAAGATGCAACATCTCTGTGAGGATTTTAGCACACTAAAGCACACTGATTAGCACACTAAAGCATGCTAAAACCCTCATAAAGAAGATGCATCTCTTAATTTAACCATTTTGAAGAGAATGAATTAGTGGCGCCTAAGATAAAAAAAAAATAGATAAACTCCTCAATCTCAAAAACAACACCAAACTCTGAGCTGAAAAGTAGATGCATCCAAAATATAATTCATTAAGAATGTATTAGCCACTTGAGACCTGTTATAGACACACTTGAACTACATACTTCAGCAAGCTATTGACAGAATTTCATAGCAATAGCAAGTACATGATAATGCCAAGGGCCTCCAGTTTTTGACCTCTTTTCGATGGGCTTTCTTTAGACGGCCCTTCTGCAGCTCACCTCTGGCCAAACTATCATTCAGAACTGCCAGCAAGCCCTCCTCCCCCAGACTCTCCCAAAAGACCTCACAGAAATCAATGGGAAGCCCATCAATTCCTGGTGCCCTGCCATTTTTCTAGCTTTGTAGTGGTGCGAGTGGCTCTTTGGAAGACTCTTCAAGCAGGGTTAGCCTATTATAAACTTGTTTTGTCAAAAATGAGCCCTCGATATACTCACAAGCATATGGTTCTTCACTGAAACTGACAGCTCCAACAATTAATACAAGAGAGCTGAATCAGACCTCAATCTCCTGTAGTTTCCACTCAAACCTTGAACTGCCACAATATTAATCTCCAAACCTTCGACAGGTCCTGGCGAGACTGAAAAAGTACTGATTACAAAACTGATACCTTTGCAGTATACCCAGACCCCAATGCTGCTGCAACAAACATATTCTTCAGAGACAAGTTGGGCAACTCGTCTCATTCCTCAAACATTTAGAAAGTATTTATTGACTACAGCAAGCAAGTTTAACAATGTTATCCAAAAGCAAAAACTGTGCTACACATCTTTGATGCAGAACTTGTGGTGTTATGCTAAATCACCTCTCCAAGCACTAAGCTCACTCCTCTTCTGAATACTCTGACACTTTGATTTCTCGTTTCTCTACACCATCCAAGAGTCAACTTTTTAAAACCAGCTTATGCCTTAAACTATTCTCCTAACATTTCCTATAGCATTTTGTGACTATTACATACATTACACAAGAGATATGACAAGCCACTTCGATATGACAAACAGCTCAGCATTTACTGGGTGACATTTGCATAGGCACGCAAAAAGAGATCACGTTTAATAAGCACTTCGAAAAAGAGTCCGGATGGGCTCCTACTTGTATATGTATTTATTTACAATTTTACGCATTTTATTCATTTGCATGATGTTTTCTGTCTCTACAGGGGTGAGAAAACAGGTGTTGTCTACCTGTTACGGTTTAATATCACCTGGTGAGGAGGGAGGAAATATCTCATCTACCAAAAGAACGCACTTGCATGTCTATAGATGCGTGTGTGGGCATCAATCTGATCTAGCCTGCTGAGACAAATACACTTTTCTAAATATAAAGCTATGCTATCA
This sequence comes from Tiaroga cobitis, assembly GCA_030578255.1. Taxonomy (NCBI): domain Eukaryota; kingdom Metazoa; phylum Chordata; class Actinopteri; order Cypriniformes; family Leuciscidae; genus Tiaroga; species Tiaroga cobitis. The sequence goes on along the minus strand of CM060601.1, from coordinate 22,706,283 downwards.
TAGCAACATTAGTGCCAGAGAGGGGGAACCTGCTGTGCGCTTCATTTACTGGCTCAGAGAACCAGCTCTTAATTAGCTTTGTGCAACTGATAGAAACAGACCGGCCAGAGTGGGAAAGCAAAAGCATTACACTTGATGATAAAATAAAACTAGTTTGAGTACCAAAATAACTCGAGCTTAGGTTTTGAGATGTGATGAAACATTTCGCCTCCAAATCTGCAGCTGAGAAAAAGATGCCAAAAGGAATAAAAGTTCTGCGATGTATTTGCAACGTTCCTCTCCTGAAAAATTGAACATGACATCTGTAAGTGTTCTATTAATAATCTGGCCTACCTACCTGCCAAATAAAGCATATTAAATAATCAAACAGAAATGGACCCTTAACACACCTGTGGCATTGTAGGTAATGAAACCGTGCAAGCCAACTGTGAATGCGTGTTTATGAGCATGCATGTCTCACCAGATGTTGTCTCAATTATAGGATCCATTTAAAGAAGTAAGCTAATTGAGCAAATAAGGCAGAAATACAAAGTGTAAGAGTGTTATAACAAATTGCTTCTGTCATGAAGAGATTTTAATATCAACAAAAAGTAATAACTTGCTTAATTTGCATCTAAATAAGGGGGCAATTGTTTTCGAGACTACATTTTCAAACACGCGTACATGAACAGCGTCATCCTCGACACATACACATTGATAAATACACATACTCACACACGGTTTAGACTGTATATCTGTGAGTACAGGGTAACACAAAATCTGTACGGAATGATGTGAAATGCAATACGGGAATTATTTTTCTTTCATGTAATTACCTTAAAGAGATTAATTAATACCATCCCAGTCACTCACACATGTATTCGTGATCAAAACACAATCATCATAATCTACTTCAACCATCAAGGGACTATCCAAACAAATTAAAATAGGACAGCATGTATGAGAGAAAACAATTCGTTTTAAATAATTACGCTGTGCAAGACTGTCAATAAATAGATTTGCACTGCGAGCCAAATAACAATTCAAAAATGCTTTTAATGTATTGCTACTTAGAATAATTTATCTTGTGTCTTTGCATTACAGTACATTCTCTCTTAAAGGTGAAGGGTTTTATTTCTTTGCTATCAAATAGAACAGCAATCGGTTAGTTTGAGCAACCCAACTGGCCTCGATATATCATCCAACAAATGACATACGTTTGGTGTGTAACTGCCTGTTTGAAAACAGTCATTAACTGCATACTGTATACACTGCATTTGATGAAAAACTAATAAAGTAGAAGAAGAAATTGTATTCATACTATATTATATCCACAATGTTGGAATTGTGATGTGATCTACACTACTACAGTTCTATAAGGGTCACAGCACTTCCATACTGTTGTCCTATTGTTAGTTTAATTGCTTCTATTGCTCTCCTCATTTGTAAGCCGCTTTGGATAAAAGTGTATGCTAAATGATTAAATGTAAATGTATATAGTACCTTAAAGGGTTCTGCCAGGCACATCATATACATTATAGAACCTTAAGGGGTTCCCATCATTGGATAATTTTATGGAATTAGTTTTATTCAATTCATTTATTTATTTTTAAAGAAATAAACTTTATTTAGCAAATATGCTAGAAATTGATTAAACAGGAGAGAAAAAAAAAATTATATTTATTTTTATATAAAAAAAAAATTTATATTTCAAATCAATGCTTTTGATTTGAATCAAAATGTGTCAAAAATGTATCACAGTGTCAAAAATGTATCACAGTTTCCACAAAAATAAAGCAGCACAACTGTTTTCAACATTGATGATGATAATAATAATAATAATAATAATAATGTTCTTGAGCACCAAATCAGCATATTAGAATGATTTCTAAAGGACCATGTAACACTGAAGAGTATGGCTGCTGAAAATCCAGCTTTGTCATCACAGGAATAAATTCAAGAAAACAGTTGTTATTGTAATAATATTTCACAATGGTGCTGTTTTTAAAATATTATCACAATTATTTTAAAAAACTGTATCATATGGAAGAAGCAGGGCTTTGGTCCAGGTGAGTCCATTATGAAGTCAACAGGCTTGTTACCTCCACCTCACTGCCAACAGCAACATTAGCCTACATATGGTCCTGTCAGTAGCTCCACGCTGTCACCACTTACAAAAAAAACAACACCACCATCACAACTACATAAAAATAAAAAATAAAATCACAATAAACACAAACATTATATCCTCTGAGGAACAGTACGAGGGGGTTTGTGTTTATGGGGGACAAGAACAGAGGATGCTGTGTCAGTCCCCCAGTGGAACGAGGGATCAGCGACAGCAGCAGATGGTGTGATTGTGCAGGAGGTGGAGGATATTTTCCACTTGTCTTGTTTTCCAAGGAAGCGGTCTGGGATGCGAGCCAAGTTTAGGTAAAACGTGCCCTGCCGCCAGGGTTAGGGTGGCAGCGTACGTTAGACATGTTACGCATCCAGCGCTAGTTACCGAAGTTTGAAATCACTGAACTGACAGATGTCAGTCACAAACATTATAAAGCCTCAGTGTTTATCTGGACAGAAATGGCCCCTGTCCTAACGAATGTCTCTTCTAGAAGATCTATAATATCTAGAAAAGTTATCTAACCATACAGTCATTTCACAAGGAAGATCTAACCGTTTAATGACGGTACATGATGATAAACTGCAGATGTTATTTTACATTCAAACTATTTTTTAAAGAAATTAATACTTCTATTCATCAAGGATGCATTAAATTCCTCACAAGTGACAGTAAAGACAAGGCATCTGTCGCTGATCGTTGGAAAACATGACATTCGTCAGAGCATTTTGCCTGCATTATCTAAACCAAGTATTTTATTATGAATAACAAAAGAGCAATAGTGACATTCCCATCGGCTACAATTTCCATTTTGCACCAATATCCACAAAATTAATGACTTTTTTTGAATTTTTTAATTAAATTTGCAGTTTGGATGCAACTACTAGTGTTGATATATTTCCAAAGTTGATATTTCGGCAAATATTTGACATTTTATTTTTAAATATCGGCATCGGCCAATACGTTTTTCTGTTTGGCTAATGTGTCAAAGCAGGAGTTTTATTTCAACGCCAGCACCTGATCACATAGAGCTCCCATTCTCCGTCTTCATTAGTTTACCATATCGGTTTAACAGTTATGTCTAATGTTATTAATTGAACAGTTAAACAAAGAAAGTAAAAGGTATACAACAAAATATTATAACGTTTGCTTTTATATTATGAGTAACAGAAAGGCGAACACGATATTACTTTCTCGTTTACCGTCAGCATTCAGCATATGCGCATGTATATCATTTAAACAAATCTTTGAATATCCAATACACATTTCATTTCACAAACATTGCAGACTTGGCATGTCGAATCGAGCTGTGAGATCTTCTGAAGTGTGTATTTGACTGCACGAACGCATGTTACTCTCTGTGTAAAACGATTGGTCCGTCTGAAATGAACGCATACAGGAGACACCTTCACTGGAGATGCATGATCAATAAAAAATTGGTTGATCACAAGCAACTACACATTACCTCCTCTGAACATAGTATTGCAATAGCATAAAATGTGTGTCTTTTTATTATAATCCCATTACATTTGCTGTTCTTATGTAAAATATTACATGGATGTTATAGGCTTTGAATTGAGATTATAAAAGCAAACAACAAATTTAAACAACAAAGTAAAAATTCTTGTTCTTCGTTTCACATGCAAATGTAGACACTTGTTCAATGAAATTTGTGAAGTTTAAGGCAACGGAAATACTCACTATTATAGAGTAAAATGAAGTTATAAACGGATTTAACAGCATGCAACCAGTCAAAGCACCTGATACGGCAACCAGGCCACACAAAACTATATGCTTGTGACCTTCTTTAAAGTCACCATGAGTTGTAGACAATTCTTCTTACTGTATATTTTTATGGAATATTGCAGGATTTATTATAAATGATTCATCAATGTGCATCATTATTTTACAAATTCATATGCCCTTGTAATTTAATCAAAATAATTTCCCTCCCTTTTGCAACACCAAGTATTTTCTTCACAGAGAAGAGAATCACAACGTCCATTTCATGCCAACTTTTGCTATTCTTAAAATGTGGTTTTTAGTCACAGAAATGTACTAATTGAAAGTGGCGTCACACTGATGGATTCTCCGTGCCTCAGCAAACAAATCCAATTTGTGGTCAACTATTTTCATCATCGATTTCATTACTGATAATTAGTTCAAGCACTATATCATTACTGATTTTTGATTCGCATGGCTGAATAACTTCTGGTGTGGTCATGTGATCTCAATCCTTGTTGTCCCCTTCCCAGAATCCCTTTGGGCTTGCCATATTCCTGCGTACCTCTCCTTATGGCTCGACTCGGCCAAGGCCAACGGCAAGTCTGCAACAAAACACTCCCGACTTGCCAGTAGCAGCTGGCCTGGGTTCGCATAGCAACATCGTGACAACATTTTAGCCTATCCTGACAATGTGTTACCCTGCCACAGCTAGGCTGGTTGTCACTGCAGTCATCTGCTGTCTCCTGGTAGATGGATCCTGCTGGTATATAAGAATGTAATGCAACAGACAGCTGTGTGATTTCACTCTGCTAAACCTGCTTCAACAGATCATCTAATCTTATTTACTCTGTCTTCGTGAAAACATGTCAGCAGTGCAACAGTCTCAATTGGGTTTAAAACACAATGGGTGTATATTGTAGATTATGGAACGCTGATGAAAAAACTCAAAACAAGTTAAATCTAGAACATTATATAAGAAGGTCAAATATTCCTGGAGAGCCGGCTGACCTAAAGTTTGCTGGCATTTTTGATTTGTGAATGCCATGTGACTGATCACACTGAAGCCGGAGGAAAATGGTGTGATGAAAATGCAGTAAATATAACACATGGAAATATACTTATTTTACAGCAAGTGTTTTTTTTTTTTTTTAACAATATAAAATAAAATAAAAATGTATAATATGTCTTCCTAATACTAAAAAATATTACTTTTTGTGGTGGGGATATTGATGCTTTTGTTTTGTCACATAATGTTGCAGTTATGGCATCTACAGCTGTTGAAGCTAACCAGGAAAACCGTTACTAATATCACAAAAGAAATGTGCTATTCGTGATCAGCCATGGTTAATTTATTTCACAAGTGTAAGTATCTAATGATAGAGCTGTTATAAAGAAAGATAATTATATTCAGCTGGTCATGTGATCTCAACATGTCAGCGACCAAGCGAGGACCAGCTCTGTGTAAAATAAAGCATCTCATGAAAGTGTACACAATTTTCTAAAGGATTATTCGGGTTTTTTAGGGGTAAAACTATTTTAATGAGTGAAAAACCACTGAGTACACCTTGTAAACTTGAAACATGACGTTACAATCTGGATACAAAATGTAAAGCACCCAGTACGTTTGAAATTCTCGACTAGTCAGGTCATCGGAGCAGTTAAGCTTTGCCTCTTTCCTGGTTATGACTGACAGCACCAATAACACAGAGAGTCAAGGCTCTGCCACAGACCATTACGCCAAGGTTAGCCATCTCTCGGTCCTCTATCTCAGCAATCATTCATCACGTTTCCCCTTCAAATGGAAAAATCTTTTGAATATTGCTTTGGAAAGTTCCATTTTTCCGCCCTCTTTTCTGTGGCAATCTAATGAGACGTGACATATTTCTTTGGTTCCAGTTCTTTAATTCATTAGCCTGACCATTATTTGACGATTATCACAAACTTAACATCAGAAACCAACCCTTCTTGATGACTTTTTAATGTGTTCTCTCTTATTTCCCGACTTATCAGCGATCAGTAGGTTTTAAGCGATGAATTAAGGCGTCATGCGGCGCGGGCCATCAGCAATTAGAAGCGACGTTGCACTCAAAGCTATTTCTGACATATTTTTAATACCTTTTCCTTTTATTTTCCAGAGAACACAGCAGAACTGCGACAGATATGACCTGTGTTTACTGTGTTATCATTTTTAATGAATTGCCAGGCTCAAGGAAACTGTGGAAAGAGTAAACTTCAAACGAATCCAGTCCAATTAAGGCGTTTAGCCATCTGTCAAAACAGTCACTTCCCTGAGTGACATTCATATTTTAATGAGTCGCATTATCCGTTGGTATCATTACCGTGGATTGTGCTCACACCAACAACACCCACCCATCCCTCCCTTCCCCTCTATCCACTGTTTTTCCTCCAATGCTAATTCGTGTACATAGCGATTCTCTGATGCAACACCCTGGTAACTTGCATTTATCAGAAGCGCACGGAGTTAAGCAGGCATTGTCATTGTCGTTACTTTGTGGATGTTTCCTGAAAGAACAGTGAAGGTGGCGGAAATAGTTACATGGCTGTAAATCCATACGAAGGACAAAGACGCGCATCAATCCCTCACAGGCGGACAGAAAGGGAGGTCCATCTGGCAAAAACATCAAGCTCAAGTACAATCAGAGGGGACACTGGCTCATCAGTTCCTTCAGGCTCTGGAACACTGATTATGTGTTTTATGGATTGATGAGGATGTTTAATTAAAGAGATGGACGCCTGGCATGATGAGACATGTAGAAAACACTTGTGTTTTCTCTCCGCTAAACTAATATGCATTCTACAAAATGTGCAATCTCTTTTTTTAACCCTCCTATTATCCTTGGGGTCAATTTGACCCCATTCAATGTTTAACGTCTGTAAATACATAATTTTATTTATTTTTTTTGCTTCAGATTTAATGACTTTTCCTAATTTAATGGGGACAACTCTGTAAACATAAAATTAACCTGCTAATATTTTTTCTAAGTGCTGTACACATTTTGTAGCATCGGTGTTCCTTGGGGTCAATTTGACCCCAGGCTCTTTTAGTTGTATAATAAAACAGAAGAAATATTAAAATTTCACACACATTTGTTTTGGTTGTTTTATTGAGGTCACTATAACATGTTATAATTTGAATTTATAATGTTCATTGTAATTTTACATATTCAATATCATATTCAAAAAACTTCCCTCTGTTTTAGGGCTCTAACCAAACATAACCATATCTGTAGTATTGCGAGAACCACTAGTAGTTCACATGACATGTGATATAATTCTCATCAGAACTAATAGTTCTTTCCTGTGCCATGGGGAGTGGAAAACATCATTTTTGCGAGAACTTTGATGTTTCCCGTGCCATGGGGAGGGGAAAACATAATTTTTTTTCGAGATTGACCCCAAACATAACTCGTGTTACTATCCTTGATAAAATAAATAGTTTTTCTTTCCAAATGTTATAGATTACAAAAATCTATACTTAGAAATATTATAAAACAAATAAAACACCAAATATATTCATACTTTTCCAATTTCCAAAGACTGAGGTCAATCAGTCAGATTTTATGTTGATTTCTAAATTTGTCCATAGTCGTGCAATGGGTATTCTGGGTGTATAAGGGGTTAGGTGGGGTGGGGAGGGGGGGTGGCGGGTGGATGTCAACTTAAAAGGTTACTTAAGTAGTCAACAAAGACATAAATTACCTGAGACAAACCTTTGTAAAAAAAAAAAATTATATTGTGGAGGTTTAAATTACTGGGGTCAAATTGACCCCAGTAGGTAAAAAATGTTATCAGATTTGAGGGTAACAGGAGGGTTAAATCAAAATGGGTAGCAAAACATGTGTATATTTATTTATTAGGGCTGTTTGCCCTAAATGGTTGATGTTTAGGACAAATATTTTCATCAAATCAGATCACTTACATGCACTTTATGCTTTAAATCGACATCATAATGCATGGTAATCAAAACGTAAGTGTGTTTCTATTAAAAAAAACAAGTGGTCTTAAAGTCTCTCAGGCTGGGTATAGATCCCCCCGCACACTCATGATTTGAGTGCACAGATCAGTTGATGGGTGAAAGTCATTAGGAACACTTACAGCACACTACAAATACTCAAGATATAATGTGACACATTTATAAACATAAGGATATATAAGGGCTTTCAAGGACTTAAATTATTGATTTATGTTAGATATTTAGTCTTGTGTCAATGTGAGACAAAAGCATTTGGAATATTAGCATTACATAAAACAAATTACTGGAAAAGATGAAAAGAAAGTGTTGGCTGAGTGTTTCATCTCTTCATCATTTTCTTTCAAATGTTGCCCAATATATCTGCTGCTTCAATGTTACTTTTGCTGAAAAAAAAAAAAGTCCTTGCACTAAAACTAATAGCATGTATAATTGGTTTGCCAGTAATGTTTAAAAATAGTTTGACCATATAACTAATATAATTTCATGGTTTATCACAGTAAGAAAATATTTTATATTTTTATAATATTTAAAAATTTCAAAATAGTGTTTAATATAACTGATTAATTTAACGTAATTTACATTTTTATACATATAAAAAGCCGATTTTCCAAATTAACATAATATATCGAAATGTAAATATTTAAAATAAATAAAATATTGTGTATGCTATGAAGCTTGTTGGTTTAAACGAGAAATATATTCTCTGTCTTTTCCTGCATCTGTGTCTGAGTACTGCTGATTAATTATGTGAGTCTCTTGGTGTATTTGAGAATATAAATCTCACTCTCTTTCTCTGAATGTGTACCTTTCTTTTTCCTCCATCTTTCCTCCCCTTCTCTCTCTCCTCTCCAGGGCTGGTGATGAACCTTCTCTACAGCGGTGCTTTTTTTCACAATGACACCTGGCCCATCTGAAAATCAAACAACACAGTGTGCACTCAGTATCCAGGGCATTCAATTACCAGGGTTGTTGTTGTTAAAAAACAACAGCTCTCATATAGCTACTCTATAAACAACACAACGGCACAAAAACACAAACAAATCCCCAAATGCAAGCATGTGCACCTGCCCTTTGTGACACAGCACTCCAAAATGCAATACACTTCTCTCCTAGGCGTAAGACTTGGGCCGAGTGGTGTTATTGCATTAATATTGGTAAGGTAAAGACACGGGTGATGTGACGCACCACGCAAGACAGGCTTGAGCGAGCAGCACACGTGCTGAATGCAAAGCTTGTTTTGTGGTACGCGATCCAACGAGTTTGCGCAACAAACAACACTGGGGCTGAATGAGAAACAAGGCTGACCTGTCAGGGTCTAATGCGCAGGGGGAATATATTTTCAGTGAAAAGACAGAGAGTGAGAGAGAGAAGTGTTTTGAAATGTATCCTCAGACAAAATGGAAGAAAAAGCACTGAACTGTGAGGTGATTATCTGACAGTCTGACAGAACTATATGCCTAATTCTTGAGGAATTATAAATAAATAGTATAAATAGCCTACACACTAAGGTTGTGTCTTAAAATCACCACAGCATTTTTGGGCAACATCGGGATCACATTTTAGATCTATCAATATTAGTGCTGTCAAATTACAATTTTTTAATTTATTAATTACATGATGTGCTGATTAACTGATCTGATTAAACACAAAACTAATCCCACATTAAATTTGGCTGAGAAATTACCCCCAAAAGATAAAGTCATTATCGTGTTAAATTAGAAAAGCATTAAGTAGACATTACAAAAACAAAAGGGACATCTTTTTGGAACGCATTTTACTTTTGCTAACTAACCCACTGGTGTCACATGGACTACTTTGATGATGTCTCTATTTCCTTTCTGGACAAGGACAGAATATCGTACATACATTTTCAATGGAGGGACAGAAATCTCTCGGACTAAATCTAAAATATCTTAAACTGTGTTCCGAAGATGAACGGAGGTCTTACGGGCTTGGGACGACATGAGGGTGAGTCATTAATGACATAATTTTCATTTTTGGGTGAACTAACCCTATAACTTACTTTCGAATCAGCGCCAATTCTGGGGCGGCAATTTCTTGAATGGTGGGTTCATTCATTTTCTTAACAGTACAAAACTTGCTTAAATAGGCACTTTTACATTAGGCTTTGAAACTAAATGTTCCATCATCGTCTTGTCAGTCACTCTCACTGTCTCACATGATGAAATCTGTTTTCTGCTGCTGATCTGTGCTGTGACTCAGCTCGGGCTGAATTGAGCAGACACATTCAGTTCCCTTATGTTGTCACTCCGAGTTCCGTCGGATGACGACGAATGGGGGTTTCGCTTAGAAAGCCTATCCGCTTCGAGTAATACAAAACGACCCAATGGCAAAGAAATGCCATAGGTCTGCAGAATTTGCATGGAGCAGCTCCGCCCCACCTCGTGGGTATAAAGGGCGGAAATTCCAGCAAAGCAGTATGTTTTCGCTTCGGAGCCAAGAGTATCTCTTCACTCCACAGCCATTTCTGACTTCACTCTACGAGACGAGCCACTCTCTCCGGTGTTGGTGTGACGGCGATCTGCAGCGAGTTCACATTGCCTGCTGATCTGTGCAGTGATCTGCCAATGAGTGTGTTTCTCCCTGCTCGCTTCAACATCGCGGAGTTTCTTCCTCCTCTCACAAAAGAGCTCGCACGCGGCACGTCTTTTTAAAGACGGCTCGCGCGTGCATTTCTGGTTGCGGTCGACTCATTTCCGATTTTGATGGGCACATTCTCTGCTCTGCGTGCTTGGGCTTCATCACGCTAGAGCAGCGTTTGTGGATGACTCACGTTCTCCCCGCGGGAACGTGATCATCGCGTCATTACGGTCGAGACTCAATGATCTCGTTAGAGAGAGAGTCCCCTCATCCACACCCCGATCTAACACTCTCCACGTGAGGTGCTACTTCGGCTGGTGGCCAGGGTGACCTGAGGGTGTGTGTGTGGAACAAATCCGCCGACTGTTTGTCCGTGGACCACGCCCCCCTCTTCAGTGACGCAACCCGCGAGTGTTCAGGGGATTCCCCGGGTCTATTTTCGGATGCCCCGCGGGTTTCCCTTGACGCTCCAGAATCGGATCTGTTGTCCTTCGCAGCATCACAGGGTGGGCTAGAATTTTCAGGAAGTGAAGATTTGACAGTGCTGCCACTTTCGGGTGTGCATATGGCATTTGTCGAGTCAGATCCTGAGATGACGGCCATGCTTTCCCGGGCGATTGGTTTTTGGGTGTGGCCGCTGACTCCTGTCAGCGTCCACTCCAATACCTTTTTTCCCGGATGTGCATCAGGAGATCTCGAAATCCTCGAAGACCCCCATGTCTTCCAGCGATCCCTCGTTGATCTCCTTCGCCCTTCCTTCCCTCGACGGGGCCGCTGCCCATGGGTACACTGGGGTCCCCCGGTTGAACGCTCTGTTGCGATGCTACTGTGTCTTCAGAGTGCTTCCTCTCGGCGCGATCCTAAGCACCCGTCCTAAGCCTGTAGTTTTTCGGCTACACTTGTGGCGAATTCCTATAGCGCTACAGGACAGGCAGCCGCCTCACTGCATGCCATGGCCATTCTGCTGGTCTACCAGACCCAGATGCTCACGGACATGCACGAGGGCGGGACTGACCCAGGGCTCTTCAATGAGCTGCGCGCCGCCACTTACCTTGCTCTCCGAGCGACGAAAGTGGCCGTACGTTCCCTGGGTCAGGTGATGTACACCATTCTGTGGCTGAACCTGTCCGATGTGCAGGATGTCGGGCGGACCCATCTGCTTGACACCCCCATATCCCAGGTCGGCCTCTTCGGCGGTGCGGTTGAGGGCTTTGCCCAACAGTTCTCAACCGCCCACGAGCAGACTGAGGCTTATTCTGCCCTGACGGCCCCGCCGTCGGAGCTGATCCCTCAGTCTGCCCACCGCCGAAGGCGCCCTCCTGTGGCTCCCACCCCGCCTGTTCACCCGGGCTGGCTCTGAAAGCCGCAGGGGGACGCCACAGCCCTCTCCAGCCCCGCCCCCCGCTATACGCTGGGTTGAGCGGCACTCTTGAGATGGACTCCTCAGAGATGGGACTCAGTTCTTTCCAGGAGCTGGTAGCAGGGCCACTCCTTTCCCTGGTGGAGGGCCGGGGAAGAATCCTTATTCAGAAAGAACTGACTCTCCCGTTTCTGAGCACACAGAGTTCTCGGACGACACGGTGCGCCGCCCCCGGGCCGTGCAACCCTCGTCCTCCTCTGTCCCAGAGCCGGATGACAGTGCGCACTGTCCCCGGACCGTGCCGCTCTCATCCTCCTCTGTCGCCAGACCCCTGGCAGAGCAGACCCCCGTGGAACGTTCGTCCTTCCCTGGTCTCCTCTGTCAGGACGCGGTCTATGACTGTGCCCCCACACCGGGCCGCTATGCCGTCCACGTCCGGGCCAGTCATACCGCCTCGCTGCCCCACCGACGGGAAGTCTGTGGTTCGCGTGATCCTGCTGGTACAGTTCTTGGGAGCCTGGCTAGAGCTTCCCAACCTGTCATGCTGGGTCGCACGAACGATCAGGCTCGGCTACGCGATTCAGTTCGCGCGGTCTTCTCCCCGCGCAGGGGAGTCCGCTCCACTATGGTCGGTGGCAATGCCCCTATCATGAGAGCGGAGGTTGCTACCCTGCTGGCGAAGGGTGCGATCGAGACTGTCCCTCCAGCCGAAATGAGGTCCGGCTTCTACAGCCCGTACTTCATTGTCCCCAAGAAAACTGGTGGGTTACGGCCAATCCTGTATCTGCGCGTGCTGAACCGCTCCCTTCACAGGCTGCCGTTCAAGATGCTCACCGCCAAACGCGTTTTCGAATGTGTGCGGCACCAGGATTGGTTTGCAGCGATCGACCTGAAGGACGCCTACTTTCATGTCTCCATTCTCCCTCGACACAGACCGTTTCTTCGGTTTGCTTTCGAGGGGCAGGCATATCAGTACGCAGTTCTCCCTTTTGGGCTAGCCCTGTCTCCTTGCGTCTTCACGAAGGTCGTCGAGGCAGCCCTTGTTCCCCTCCGGGAACACGGGGTTCGCATCCTGAACTATATCGACGACTGGCTGATTCTAGCTCACTCTCGAGATCAACTCTGCGAACACAGGGACTTGGTGCTCCGCCATGTAGCCCGTCTGGGCCTTCGGGTCAACTGGGAGAAGAGCAAACTTTGACCCGTGCAGAGGATCTCTTTTCTCGGTATGGAGATCGACTCGGTCGCCATGTCCGCGCAGCTTACGAGCGAGCGCGCACAATCACTGCTGACTTGCCTGAGACAGTTCGAGGGCAAGAGTGCGGTTCCACTGAAACTTTTTCAGAGGCTCCTGGGCCATATGGCATCTGCAGCCGTGGCAACGCCGCTCAGATTGCTTCATATGAGACCGCTTCAGCTGTGGCTTCGCGACCGAGTCCCGAGGTGGGCATGGCATCACGGCACCTTCCGAGTACCAGTTACTCTGACCTGCCGTCAGACCTTCACCCCGTGGTCGAACCTCAGTTTTCTACGGGCCGGAGTGCCTCTAAAACGAGCTTCACGGCATGTTGTTGTAACGACAGATGCCTCTGCCACGGGCTGGGGCGCAATGTGCAACGGACGTGCTGCCGTGGGCTCCTGGACAGGACCCCACCGCTAATGGCACGTCAATTGCCTCGAGTTGCTGGCTGTACAGCTCGCCCTGCGCCGCTTCCGAGCCGTGCTCAGGGGCCAGCATGTGCTAGTCCGTTAAGACAATACCGCGACTGTAGCGTACATCAACCATCAGGGTGGTCTGTGCTCCCGCCGTATGTCGCAACTCGCCCGCCACCTCCTCCTATGGAGTCAGAAGCATCTGAGGTCGCTTCGTGCCATTTATATCCCCGGAGCTCTGAACTGTGCAGCCGACGAGCTCTCACGGCTTCAGCCCCTCCCTGGAGAATGGCGACTCCATCCCCAGTCGGTTCAGCTAATTTGGGACCAGTTCGGGGACGCACAGATAGATCTGTTTGCCTCTCACGACTCGACCCATTGCGCCCAGTTTTATTCCCTGACCGAGGGCACGCTCGGCACGGATGCTCTGGCGCACAGCTGGCCGCGGGGGAAATATGCGTTTCCCCCAGTGAGCCTTCTCGAGCGCAGACCCTGCGCAAGGCCAGGGAGGACGAGGAGCAGGTCATTTTGGTCGCGTCGTACTGGCCCGCCAGGACCTGGTTCCCCGAACTTGTACTCCTCGCGACAGCACCTCCTTGGCCGATTCCTCTGAGGAAGGACCTCCTTTCTCAGGGACGGGGCACCCTATGGCACCCTCGTCCCGATCTTTGGAACCTCCACGTGTGGCTCCTGGACGGGACGAGGTAGGTTTGAGTACCCTACCACCAGCGGTGGTGGCTACCATCACTTCCGCTAGAGCTTCGTCCACGAGACGCCTCTACGCGTTGAAGTGGAACCTCTTCGTCACCTGGTGTTCTTCTCACCGAGAAGACCCGCGGAGATGTTCGATTGGTGTTGTGCTTTCCTTTCTTCAAGATGATTGGAGCGAAGGCTGTCTCCCTCCACCCTCAAGGTCTATGTCGCCGCTATTGCCGCACAGCACGACCTTATAGAAGGTAAGTCCGTAGGGAAGCACAACCTGATCGTCAGGTTCCTGAGAGGAGCGAGGAGACTGAATCCTCCTCGCTCTCCTCTCGTACCCTCATGGGTCGCAGTGGTGCTAACTGCCCTGCGGAGTGCTCCATTCAAGCCTTTGCAGTCGGTTGAGCTTAACTTCCTGTCAATGAAGACAGCGCTTCTGACTGCATTGGCCTCCATCAAGAGGGTAGGGGACCTGCACGCATTCTCCGTTGACGAAGCGTGCCTGGAGTTCGGGCCGGCTTACTCTCACGTGATCCTGAGACCCCGGCCTGGATATGTGCCCAAGGTTCCTACCACTCCCTTTCGGGACCAGGTGATGAACCTGCAAGCGCTGCCCCCGGAGGAGGCAGACCCAGCCTTGGCACTGCTCTGTCCAGTACGTGCTCTCCGCATCTATGAAGACAGAACGCAGTGTTTCAGGACCTCAGACCAGCTCTTTGTCTGTTATGGTGGGAGACTGAAGGGAAAGGCTCTCTCCAAGCAAAGGTTGTATCACTGGATAGTGGACGCCATTGCTTTGGCTTACCAACAGCAAGGTCGACCGTGCCCCCTTGGTGTGACTGCCCACTCCACCCGGAGTGTGGCGTCCTCTTGGGCTCTAGCGCATGCCGCCTCGCTAACAGACATCTGCAGAGCTGCAGGCTGGGCGACGCCTAACACATTCGCCAGATTTTACAATCTCCGAGTGGAGCCAGTCTCCTCCCATGTACTGTCTTTTTCAAGCTAACATGGGACCCGTTAGGTGTCTTCGCTTGCTCGCCATTCCACTCCACGGACTGGATACGTGCGATATTCTCCTCAGGTGAGCTTCCCCGAAAGCCCTGAGTTCCTCCAGCACTCCTGATGCTGGCGCCAGTGTCTTTTGCCTGCGCGTCGGCTAGGTGCCTCCCGTGTGCATGGTACCTCCTCTGAGCTACCCCCACATGTGTATTTCCACTGTAAGCCTCTTTGGGCATGTGTCTTTCCCTTGGCAAGCCACCTTGCCACCCCTGGGATTGAAATATTCCACCTGCGGCTGGACACCCCAGTGATTCCCCATATGCATCCCTCGGGTCATATGTGTATTCTCTAAGTCCCCCCCCCCCCCCCCCCCTCTGGGTTAGCAGTAATTGCGTATTCCCTTAAAAACCTTGGGATATGCTCCCCAGTGTACCTTGGTATTCCTGTGCTAATAGGAGTCCTTCGTCCGTGCTGTCTCACGATAGGGATCTCAGATTACGCAGGGCACTGGAAGACAGCCGAGAAGGTGGCGTGATTAGACTGGTATCCCCATTCGTCGTCATCCGACGGAACTCGGAGTGACAACGAAAGGGAACGTCTCGGTTACGGATGTAACCCTCGTTCCCTGAGTAGGGAACGGAGACGTTCCGTCTTCCTGCCACTTTCCGCTGTACCGCGGGGATCGCCTGAGCTCAGTCTTGGCTCCTCAGCGAGGAAACATACTGCTTTGCTGGAATTTCCGCCCTTTATACCCACGAGGTGGGGCGGAGCTGCTCCATGCAAATTCTGCAGACCCATGGCATTTCTTTGCCATTGGCTCGTTTTGTATTACTCGAAGCGGATAGGCATTTTTAAGCGAAACCCCATTCGTCGTCATCCAACGGAACGTCTCCGTTCCCTACTCAGGGAACGAGGGTTACATCCGTAACCGAGACGTTTTTAATTGTAGTTTGTGTTCTCTAACTGAACTAAATAATTTTTATTACTAAATAAATTAAAACGACACAGTTTGCAGTGGTCAAGTGATATAATCGGTGTGTGGCTGAACACCGTGTAACACCGACTATCAAAGCAAATATTTACTGTATTTACAGATTTACATATTTACTGTTCTCACGGGTTCGCGTTTTTGAAGTTTGCGTAGAGAGAACTTTTCTGAGAAAGAAAAGTTTTCTGAGAAAGAAAGAGTTTTCTGTTAAAACGGTGTCGTGTTAGCGGCCCCTAAGTTAATAACTAATGACCGTCGCAACGGAAGTGAATCAATCAAAACTTTAGCTGGAAAATAACTTTATTCTAGAGCTGCTATAAATCCAAAACAATCTCTGTTACTTTAATTTCCTATTATCACTGTAAAGCTGCTTTGGAACAATCATTTGTTAAAAGCGCTATATAAATTAAGATGACTTGACTTGTATATATATAATGAAAAAAGCAGTTGACTGGTAAGAAAAGGTCAAATTAGCATATCATCAGCTACTTTCTTATTTTACAATTTCCAAATTATATAAAAAATTACTTGCATATTTGTGACAAACCGTTCAAATTACTGAATTGACCTATGGCTAAGCCACGCCCCCAAACGCGATGAGCCAATCAGTGCGCATAGCTAACCCAATACACTCGGACATTCTCTGCTTCCACGTCCATTGAAACGCATTGCAGTTAGTCAGTTTTCATCCGTTGTTATATGTTTTTTCTTGTCATTTTAATTTTAAAATGGTCAAACGGTGTTCATGGGGTACATGCAACTCCGACACTAGGTATCCCGAGAGGCTGGGCGACGGTGTGTATTTTTTACCCTTTCCCAAGCCACATCTCAACTGAGATAAGTCTGCTCTGGATTAAGTTATGCGGTTACGTTAGACCACAAAACCAACTAAACGTGGATAAATTAAACAAGGATGTCTACATCTGTTCTAAGTCAACAGCGTATTTGAACGTTAGCTTTAACATCTCTAACGTAATGTTAGCTTAAAACGTTAACGTTAGCTTAAAACGTTAACGTTAGCTTTTAGCTGCGTTGTTAATCATGTCACTTAGCTTCATTAACGTATCTGTAAATAACCGAGAAAACAAATCTTAGCAATGTTGTGAATGATTCATGTAAATACTGCAGTGCATGAACAATGCTGATCCTCTATCTTGTTGTCTGAGATGGTGATGGCAACGAGATGCGGTTTATCACGTTTACACTGTGACCTGTACATTTTTGCCTGGAGCTGAAGCTTTTCATCGACCTTCTCAACAATAAAATTATTAATATGACCCTCCAATGCATAGTTAATGCCCTTTTGGTGACTTCGAATAAGATGATATATAATCTTTCTGTCTCCAAAAATCATCAATTGCCTCCTGTGAAATGTCTCCTACTGTGACAGCTGCCATAGCGCCTGTCACCGAATGTTGACTGTTTGTCTGAGTGAGTGGAGGGGGCGTGGCTTAGCCATAGGTCAATTATTTTTCTCATGATCTTATAAAAATATTGATCTGAATGCTTAGGCTAAAATGAAATTGAAATTAGTTTTGCAGACTATGTAAATTGTGCCCTATTTCTGAATTTATGTACTGTAAAAAAAAAATGTACTTTTTTTATAGATAAGTTGGGCCAGATGGTGAAGGAAAAGCAGACAAGTGTCTAGTCCACACGTGAACTCCTTCGATACAGTTTGAAGCTGCACATTTTTTGGTCACGGCATAATTTACAAATGTCCACTTGTGCCATTTAACAGTTTCGATTACTTTATCAGTATTACAAAATGTGAGGAAAAACAGTAATAATTTAGAATGAAATGCATCTAACTTTTGACTGGTGCTATATGCACAGATAAAGAAAACATCAATGAAATGAATCGGAACACAAGAAAACCCAAGCCACCCTACATTTGAAACAAACATGAACAAATTTAGAAGTGCAGGGCGAAGCAGAAAAAGGAGAACATGGGAGAACAGCTGTCAGCTGACCAATGATGCAAGCATCATGACCTAGTAAACCATCTGAGAACAACTCAATAGCAACAGTTCTCTTTTTAAAGTCAACATGAGCTCAAAACTGACCCTATTTATTGTCTTTATTGTGCTTCATCGGTATATAGACCACTTTAGATTAAACTAAGCCCCGCCTACATATTTACTCGTTTCGCTCACATTATGGAAGTAAAATGTGTCCCGAACTGGGTTTTTTGCTGTCTTTCATCATTCGGTTCTCGTAGTCCTGCCTTAGAAACCCCACTGGACACATTACACCATCAGCCAGGATGCAGGGCGAAAAAAAGAAAGAACACTTGCTTTTTATACATGACCACATCCCTCCCCTTATTAGGCATTAGAGTCTGTTTCTTCTGCCATGTATAGAACCTTGATGAGCCATGTTTATTCATAGACTAACCTTTTTAAATAATTCTGAGAGCTCTCTGACAAAGGCCTCCACAGCATACTTAATACCTCATCTAGGTTTCATTATTCAGCGCTTATAGTCTCTCTGCCGCCCCACTTGAGATGCTGAACATGAATTATCCCAGGCCCCTCTCCTCTCAGCCTCCTCCCCTTCTTCACTTCCCACTACAAGCATCTCCTCTCTCGCTCTCCTTTCCTCTCATTCCCTCTCTCAGCAGCCTTATCCCACAGGACAGAGAGGCTTACTGATTACTGCAGTAATATCACTACTCACTACACTTCATTCCCCTCTCCCTCTCTCTCTCTTTCAGTTTCACTCTGCTTTTTTGGAATGACAAACAACGCTATATTTGTATACCCAAAGCAGCCACAGATAGGCTACGCTGCTCACAGCAATATTAAAGAACAGTGGAAGGAAACTAGCATGAAATATACACGTAATAATAAAATAAGTGAAAAAAATGAGCCTTTGTGCACTGTCAAAAAACCCATTGCATTGTATCCAACATATGGGACTTTTAGAGTCACAAACATTGTAAAATGTATATTACTTTTATTCTACATAAAATGCACTTTTACAAAAACAAGATACACTTTCAAACAAATTAGAGTCGCAAATCACATGTTTTTCAGCCTGGTGTAAAACCTATTAGATGTGCTATGTAAACATGAAAGGTAGCTTGTTAAAAGCATCAAACTCTCTAGTCTACTCTGCACCCCCTCACCCCTTAAACGGATAGTTCACCCAAAAATCACACTGCTGTCATTTACTCATGTCGTTCCGAACCTGTAATACTTTCATTCATCTTCGGATCACAAATTAAGATATTTTCATGTCGGCGCACTAGCCATCTTGCAATTGTCAGTGTGTCGTCACTCACGGTAAGAATACATGATGCCACGACATTGCACAGCTTCTGGTTGTGAAACCGGCAAGATTTGCTTTCCCAAATAAATGTAATAACCTTTCACAGGTGAGAATGTGCTGGTTTGTGTTTTTATATGTATTAACTCAATTTTGCATGTACTATGGTACTTTTAATGTTTTTACTTTTATAATGATGACTTTTTAATGTTGTGTTAGCTGATGCCTTTGTCTTGTTCTATTGTTAGTTTAGCAAAATCAGTCTGGTTTATATATAGATATCCGTAGATGTCTAACTAAGGTTGCAGATCGGGTCTCTGTTAGGACCCCAAGCGATCCCATAGGCTCAAAATTATTTTAATAGGTACTCTCTTTAGCCCCTGATTACAATTCCTACAAAATCATGTTATGATAAATGCTGTTTGAACTACGTAATAATGGCCATTAATGTCTGTATTAGTTTAGCTTATGTCCTAGCATAGCATACAGATTCCCAGATTAGCTTGATAGCTTAGTTTATACAATTTATTATAGTTTATGCCCTACGTATATTCACAATCATCTTTAATAATTATGTGTTAAATTAAGTGTTAAATGTCCAAATATTTCAGTTATACAAAGAATCTTTTGATGTTCATGTATTCACTTAATGCTACTATTAATATTAATTATCAGTTTATCAAGTGAAAGAAACGTTCAATTAGTTTTATTATGCACTATATAGTAACCTATACATATTTTAAATAAATAGCACTCGTATGTACATAGTATAATCATTGACTGATAGTCGATAGAGACACGATTTCGAGGGAGGACCCGATTTGTCATGAAACCGGGTTGCGTTTAAGTCAAATTTTGAATGCCCTTGCTTCGCTAACTTCCCTCAGTCTCGTTCACTTGGATGTCCGTCATTGCTTACGTTGCCCACTACTGGCGGTAGCGGATTTATTTTTTTCCATATGAATTTGTTTTATACACCATTTTATTGGCCTGTATGCTTGGGCTATTCAAAAATTAAGTATAAACAAATATTAAATATGAATTTAACTGAGAGATACATATACAATTATTTTTAATCCATCCAGAACACCATTGAAACCTCCAAGCAATTCCCTAGCAACCAATCAGAACACCCTAGCAACCACATAACATGCTAAAAACCAGTCAGAACACCTTAGCAAACCTCCAACAGCACCATTCTCCTTTTGTTCAGAAAATGTAAAAATGTAGTTTACTTTAGTTACTGAAGGACTATAGGAATTCAAATTATAAGAAAGACTGCCCTTCAATTAATGAGCTATTTTTAGGATCATTACTGGGTTTATATAATCTATAAAAGCAATGTTAGATACATTGCATCAAAGCCAAATGTATGCCTGGGTTAGAACTAAATGACAAACACTTAATAATTTACTTAAAAAATAATTATTCCCATGGATGTTAATGTTGATACTCCCTGAGAAAAACACAAATATGTGCCTTATTATGTGCATCTTATTTATCCATTAGAGGATTTCCAGGTATTAGAAAATGTGATAATTGACCATTTAAGGGTCCTTGAAACACCTCTCATTAGCATATTAATTGGCGCCTGATTTCTCTGAATGACAATTCCTTCAAGAGTGATGATTAAGATAAACTTTTTTTAGCCATACAGTGTGATATTTGAAATGCACGCTTTTATGTGTCAGCTGGTATCGGAGTAAATGAATTAATTAGAAACATAATTTGCCTCTGTGTTTGGATGCACTTATCTGAAAATACATTCCACAAATTTGAGAGAGATCACTGCTGAGGCTGGCAAGAGATGAAAAATAAGTAAGTGGATAAAAAATGGACAACCTGAGTTAGAAAGACTCACTAATTTAAGAACTCCCTTAATCGTTTTGCTGCTGTCAGTATGGATAAAAATCTTTCCGTTACAAAAAAAAACAAAAAAAAAACACGTGGCCCCTCACAGTTTTCTCGCTGTCTGTGTACATGACTCCAGATATTCATTTTCCCCCCCTCTCATTCTTCCCAAAGATGAGACTGTCACTTCCTTTTTGCTCAATATCAATCCCTTCCTCACACAGTTTCTCCTGTAACTCCGGGGGGCTGATGCAGAAACGCCTCTGCTCCATGCACATTTTCCAGCCAAAAGCGCTTGAAAACACTTACGCCAAATCTAGTTTGTATGTGTTTACACCCACACTATTTTTGCTCATTTGTCATCATCTGTAGCACTGGCCCTCCTCTTCCAAGAACCCGGGCTAAGAATATAGTTGATTACAAAGGAAAAGAGATTTTCACATTTAAACTCTCAAGCTAATGGCTAATAGGCTAAGTAAAGAGTTGCTAAATAAGGCATAACTCTTAACAAGTGTTAGCTATTTTCAAACAAGCATGCTAAGTAACAAGATACTCACAACATTTAAAGTCACCCCGAAATGAAAATTCACCCCATCTATTTTTAAAATGCATGTTATATAGATTATGCGCAACAAACTTATACAAACTGCATTTTGTTTAACAGGCTATATCACTTCCAGTTTAGGTCTTTTTTTATGCGCGTCGTTAAATATAAAGCTGTTTTACTCAAGACTCCTTCAAAGGAGATACCAAAGGAGTTTTCCTGTTTGTTCATGGGGCGTTCGGCATAAAGCTTATTTATCTTATTATGAATGATTCATCCATGATTGTTTAACTTTTATATTTGTTTTGACCTTTTTTTATAAAAAAAATAAATAAAAAAAACCTGAATGAAATGAAAGGACTTCTTCAATCATTTAATCCACTTAACTCTTTCCCGGCCAATGACGTAAATTTCAGAAATTTGTGGGAAAACGCTTCCCCGGCATTGACGGAAATTTCTGGCTTTCTGTGTTTTCACTATTATACAGTAGGGGGCGCTATGACACATCTTCTGAAAGAGTACAGAATCTCCTGATCAAAACACAGGCGAAGAAAATGCAGGAACAAGCGATCTTATGTGTAAATATGTAAAATAACGCGATCATCGACATTAAACAGCATATAAATCAAAACTGCCTAATGTTACTGAATGAAATGTCGACCCAGGATGAGCTATAGGACTGTGCAAGCATTAGGGGTTGATGGACTCGATCTACTCCATCTATGTTTTGATCATCGTTCTGAATCTGATCTGGATGTAGTTTAACAAAAACATGATTTTCTCAGCTTTTTGCTCAAAATGTTTTTTTTTATGAAACTTACCCACATTCAAGTGTTGATAAAAAAAAAAGAATGCATGAAGCTAGGATAAAAGTTTTTTTTTTTTTTTTAAAGCAGAGGGTCTGTTCTTTGCATGTATATTCATACAACAAAATATTATTTAGTTGTACAAAAAATAGCATTTAGTTGCTACAGCTCACAGCTAGTCACCGAAAAAACTATGCTATTTTGAAAACAGAAGGGTTACTAAGCCTAAGGTCAAGATGTAACGGAAATAGCAACAGATCCTTCCGTATAGAGTGCCGAAGTTACGGCGTCACTCTGTAGGCCAAAACGCGGAAGTGAGTTAGCATTTTAGCACTCCCGGTTCCCTCGCTCTAAAGTCTATGGGATTTTTGAATGGGTTTTTGCTAAATCGCCTGAAATAAGGTCTGTGGTGAACAACGCCTCTAAATATTTTCACGTTTTGATCTATGACATAGAACACACAGTTATAACCTGCTTGTGGTTTTTTAATCTTTATTGTGTCTGCTTGTGTTTTTTAAAAACTTTATATAGGCTTCAACATGTATAAATTTTGGATTAACTTGTAAAGATTATCTTGATAGACAAAACGTGTAAGGGTCACAACTCTTTGTTAAACACAGATCTTATTTTTTGCAATTTTCCAAAAGTCTATGGGGAAAATGCATAGCTTTTCGATCGAGGGAACCCATGCGCCGCTAGCTTCCGAGTTGTCCTACAAAGTGACGTCATCACTTCGGCACTCTATTGTGACACATCTGAGGGAGGTTATCAAAAAAGCCAAATATAGGGTGGAGACTGTTGATTGGATGGAGGCAGTAGTGTTGTCACGATACCAAAATTATTGTTTCGATACCGATACCAAGTCAAGAATTGCGATTTCGATACTTCATCGATACTTTTCCTGAAAAGGAAAAGTATTTCTGACAAAGCGTTTCACATGCACCTCCTTTGCGTAGGTGTGTGCTCTTTAAATGCTGTAATAACCTAATATAAATAAATCACTGACGAACATGCACATGCTCTGATTATAATCATATAGTCTATAGATCATTTTAGCTGATGTTTTGTATGCTTTATTTTAGCAGCTTGCAAATTATTTATGCTATCTATGAAAGTTGGGGGGAAAGTTGTAGTACACCTAATACAAAAATAAATAAAACATCTCCAGTTAACTAGCAGAGAATTAATTTAGTTCACTATTAAATAATATCTAGCGCTAAAATCTGTTGTTTTTTAAATCAAGCGGAGCGCTCTTTTTCGCTGCTATCAGTTGCATGGATAGGCCTACAGTGTATTTTGCGGCTCGCGCAGTCGCGCACCATCTTCACTCGGGCGCGCGCTTCAATCTATCGCCGTTGCAGAGACTATTGCGTACAGGCCGCCGGATGGTGTTGCTAAGAACTTGCAAAGTATAACAGTCAGACCGGCCCTCGCGGCCTCGAAACACTACCGGCCCACCGGGAAAAGTCCCGACTCTCCGGATTGCCACTCCGCTACTGGCCGGCGGGCACAGTATCACCTGTGCTCGCACATGCAGTCATCTCGCTGTAGTGTTTGTCTCATGATAGCTGCAGTGTGCGAGGAGAAACACAGACGTCCATATGGAGTGACTGGAAGCGTGCGTTGCACACACCAACATGAAATACGTCTCTTACAAATCTGGAACGCGGTCATTCATAAAAGTATCGATACTAATAAATTTAGGTATCGTGAGGTTTTTAATTTCCGAGTATCGCGATACTTTTGAAGTATCGGTGCACCGTGCAACAGGATTCAGATTTGATTGTGAGCTGGCAGTCGATTGCAAAAAAAAGGGGTGTCATTATTGTGGATGGAATCGATAGATCCAAATATGACATAGGCTAATTTACATGAAAAATTACAATGACAAAAAAATTCTAAATACATGGTACATGGGTGAATCATTCACAGAAAGATCAATTACATGGATTTAGAAAATAGATAGGGTGCTTTTCCATTTGATGGAACTTTAAGTTAGTAAAGTTGCTACTTAGTTACTCCCCAACGATGTTCTACGTGATTCGACAGATCCCGCTGCTAAGCAATATTATCCAGGTTTCTAAACATTGACCACAGATCTTTGCAAACCCAGAAAACAGCAGAGACACATCTCCGCTGATGCCATAATTTGTCAGAATAATTTATTGAGTTTCTGCGCCTCTGCAAGGTGTTTTGATAAATGGTACAAGTCACACTGAACTGTTATCAAAAGAGAGGGAGAGCAAGCGGCGGCTAGGACGAGTGGGAGAGAGACCGATAAGAGAGAAAGAGAGAGAGGGAGTGGTACGGCAAAGGAAAATTGCAGCAAACATTTCCATGCCATCATCCAATCTGTTCTGGGAGACGTGGAGATGACAGCTCTGAATCCGAGCAGGTGTCTCTTCTACCTTCCATTACCTCCGCTATGTATGAATTAGATTTACAAAATCTCATAAAAAACCAGCCCCCACGTTTTTACCTTCAAAATCTCTCCCCATGTCCCTATTTCACATTATTTGCTGTGCTGCAGAGATTGGACGGCTACGGATCGGGAACAGTATATAGCAGAAGCGCACTGGAGGGGACTAGCGCGGGCAGCTGGAGAAATAAAGGATGATTTACAGAGCAACGCCAGGGCTTGAAGCGCCGCAGACTATTGAGTGAATAAACCGCCATTGGGTGAATAAACCCAATACATTCCTAAACATATGACAGGACCAGACGCTCACAATCCCACCAATCGCCCAACACAAGTCCTTGCTCTTGGTGATATTTGGTTCATAAATCCCCAACTCTCCTGTTCTGAAAGCACACACTGACATGTTTTAATTCCATCATATTTTCTGCTGAGTTCGAAGGGGATTACGCCATCTGCTCTCAATAGAGTGACACGTTCTTTCTACTTGGATAAATACACTTCTCTGACCATGTCTTTTCATCTCAGATTTTAGTTCCGTTCCAAAACCTAGAGAGCAGCCTCGCTGCCTAAATAGGAACCTGCTTTTTAAGGTAATCACTAAACCTCATAAGTGACTGATTTAGGATCCTTTCTGTAGGTAAAAACCTCATGCAAAGTGCATGTGATATGCGACTTACAATAGATTTCAAATAAGTTTGACATTAGTATATGTTGCTATGCGATTTAATGATCTGATATAATCTTATATGATTTATTCCTGTGCTGAATTTTAACCAGCCATTGCTTAGTTGTAATGTTGTACTAGTAGTGTTTAATATTTTTGTGGAAATCAAGATACATTTTTTTCAGGATCCTTTGATGACTAGAACATTCAGCATTTATTTGACAGAAGAAATATTTCACATTATAAATGTCTTTACTGTCACTTTTGATCAATTTTATTCCCGAATAACACTGTGTTAAAAAACTATACTGACCCCAAACTTTTGAATGGTGAACATGCATTTCTGTAGTACAGTACATGGAGAGCATGTCACTAGCAAGTCTAGCCAGCCAAATGCATGAAATATGTCAAAAGAATAAGATGTATAATTGACACCTGGCTCACCTCGTCCATCATCTTCAATTGATGTATTTTTCCCCACTGCATGTTGCACCGCATTCTGCTTTCTCAGTGAAAGACACATGTGTTGCTGCTTAGTATTTGGCAAAAACAAGGCAAGCTATCTAAGAAGGCAGCATGATTAGATTGCCTACCTGTTGGTACCTTCCTTGCCTACAGGCAGCTCACTAGTTTCTAAAACAGAGCATTTTTCTGTTTTGTTCACTTTCTCCTGCCATTTGATGTGATCAACCTTTGTTTTCCGTTTGTGAATTGGGTCTGGGGAATGTGATTGTTTACACTTACAGGACTGACTGAGGGAAGCATGAGAAATAGACTAGAGCTGCTTCATGTTGCAGACAGGCTGAAGTTATCCTGCCTCACGACTCTATCCTCCCTGGACTTTCAAAAAGTAAAGTTGTCCTGCAAATGGATTGCATGCTCTCTGTATACAAGGACTATCCACAAAACACCTGTTGAATTCACATTCCAACAAGTGACTAAATCAATAGACTCCAGTTTTTTAAGTTCTATATCTGAGATACTTCTCTCACCAAAATAACAACAACAATGCTTTTAACAGTTGGAGAAACTGTTATAAACATTTCTATACAACAGAGATGCTTACTTCAGAAAATGTTTACATCTTACCTTAAGCCCAAAGTAGCGATAGCCTACTTCTGTCCGTGTGACGTAATTTCCGTTATCGGGAGGTTCCCAATTTTTGCGCGGACAACAACAGCGCATGTGCGAGTGACTTGAGCGTTTGAAAACAAAGTCTACTAGATAGTGTGCACACGCCGAACGCGTCTTTCGGTCTTTCCACGCTCAGGGCCAAATGAGTACACTTTGAAAGGCTCGTGTTCTCAACTTTGAGGGAGACAGAGCGGAACCCGGAAAATGAAATATACCCTGGCCTTTGACAGTTTGCTCAAATGGTTGCGAGTGCGACTGAGCGGTGATTGGTGGTGGAGTTTGATTCATCTGAATGATTCGAATCATTTGAATCTGTTAATCAAAAAGATTAATTCGTTGATTCTTTCATACCCCTTTTCCCCCAAGGCAGAGCTGGTGCTGGTTCGGAGCCAGAGCCTAGTTTCAAATCGGTTCTTTGGTTTTCGACCACCAAAGGACCAGCTCCGAACCAGTAAAAGTGGTTCTTAAGTAGCACCAACAAGACGAACAGAAACTTGTAACCGCCATTTTTGAATTAGCAGCTAATCGAGCTAATAGCAGTTCGATTGTAATCTCCATTTATGCAAGTTACGGCGAGCTGCACAAACACGTTGTATTCGCCGTGTTTGGATGCCGATGTACGTTAGGTTCGCAAAGCCATGAGCATCAATAGTAATGCAACGGCCGGCATTGTTGATAGAAGGCTTGTTCGAGTTGCATCGGAGCGGCGCGGACCGATCGGAGCTGCGGGAGTGTTTGGAGATCATGGAGATCTCCTTGTGCTTTTGGATCGCTTTCGCAGTGCTTTGATGTCATGCGGCGATCGATCTGCGAGAAGCCGATGCATCTCGAACAAGCCTGGCGTGTTTGTGTTTGGCGCTACCGCACTAGCATTGCTGGGCAACATGAGACGTATGCAGTGACGTAAGATCTGGCTCTGTTGTGGCTCTCAAGCCGGTGGAAAGGCAAACCGGTTCTTAGTAAACTTGTCAGTCGAACCAACTCCGAACCAGCTCTGGCTCTGAACCAGCACCCGGTTCTTGTTGGTGGAAAAGGGGTATCAGTGACTCGTGCATTGTTGCTCCAGTAGGCAATGTGGCGACAACAAGTGCGCTCTCAAGTGTCACGCATTGAGCGTGACAGTCACTTATTTCGGTCTTTTGTCATGCACTCTCGCCACACATTGTATTTCTCAGGCTGAAAAACGATTTATAATATATTTAATATGCCGCAGCGCCCAAAATTTATCTGGCCGTGCGCGCTCTCACTATGGAACCGGCAGGAATCAAGCGCGTCTCCCCTGGAGTTCTTAGTCGAGCCTGCCACTTATCAACCAATCATAAAAAAAAAGGGGGGGTTACACAATAGCCAATCGGAAAATAGCACTATTGTATCTAGGTCAAATTTAAGATAAGTCATGATCTCCTGTTTTAATGTTACAAAAAAATCACATCTTGTTTGACACAAACAACGACAACTTGACTGCTGTTAGAGAATGTTTCCCAGATAATTAGCATCCGTTTTTCATGACTGTCTGTAACTAGTCAACAGTTTTACAGCCTGTTCACTGACAACACCTGTTCAGAACAAATATAGTTTAGGCCTAGTCATGTTTTCATTATCACACGATGACTCACATATTGTCACATTATAAACATCTCTCTCTCCAAAGAGGCTTAATAATTTTATAAGCACTAAATTAAATAAAGTGTATTGCATAGTCGATGCCATAGGTCACTTCAAAATCATGTCATATTTTATAATTATATCCTGGCCATGGATGCATTAATCATTGTATCTGTCTTTCAAAGATGTAAGTTAAAAAGCAATTAAGCATCCTCTCATCCGCCCTGAGAGGAAAGTCCCCTAAAAAGGCTAGGTTAGAAGATGCTGGCCCAGAGAAGGTGGCGACAAGGGTAGGCCCATTAGAGGAGGCGACAGAGGAGGAGACGGTGCAGGTGGAAGAGGAAGAGAATAAATACTTTGTATTTGGTTGAATTGTCAGTACCATGTGTCAAGTATTTTCTTCTGCAAGTCTGACCAATTATTAATAACAACAACAAAAACACTAATAATAATATTACTAATGAAACACCACCATTCCCGTGAGCCGTCCAACCCCCCATCCCCCATCCCCCCATTTGACCCCCTGACAGACGGATGTCACTCTTGCCTGTCTTTAAAACTTGAGAGCCCTGCTCTGTCCTGTCCTTTGAAGGATGCAGCCTCAGAATTGGGACACAGCTATGATGTGTGAGTCTCCACACAGTTTAAATATCATAAGCATTTACAAATAAATGACAACAAAGCACAGTCATTTTCCATTTTGGCAAGTTATCAGACATGACCGAATCACGTTCAGTGAGTGGCGTCAAATCATCTTACCTCATTACATATTCATTTGTGTTGTAAAGTTGCAGAATCACACGATCCAGTTGGCCTGATATGAAAATACTGAACGGTGAAACCAAACACAAAGAGTTGTTTTTGAACTTTGTTATTATTTATGACATTTCAACAGATATTCAACAAAAAATTATTCATGTAACTGAGCTGATAATTATGCAAATGTTAAATCAGGGTTTATAGGTGTATAACATTAAATTACGAAACCTAAATATATATTTAATTAATAGGCCTATAGAATAATTATTAACCCAGGATACAGTGTGGACAGTGTAAAACATGATACAACTTACATTTACAACTGTTAATGTGAAAAACGTCTCGGGTTACTACTGTAACTGACGCTGCGTCGAGAATCGACACATTGGGGAACGCCTTCGGCATGAAGCGTCTGAAGTCAACTATTCAATCTCGATTGGCATAGCCTAATCACGTCACTCGTGGCGTCGCATGTGACAGCGATACGGAAGCTATAAAAGGATGCCGGATCATAACAGCGTCAGCTTCTGATTGGTCGAAGCAAGTCGTTCTCAGGAGAGCGAAAAGTGTGGCTGAGGGACGCAGCGTCTCGTTCCCTTCTCAGGGAATGAGGGTTACAGTCGTAACCCGAGACATTCCCTTTCGAGGGAACTCGCGCTGCGTCGAGAATCGACACATTGGGGAACGAAATGCCCACTGCGCCACACTGAGAGAATATGCCCTGGTGTGAAGCATCTGGCACACTCACGGACGATAGGAATGAGAAGGCAGATCCAACCTAGATTGTCATTAGATTTGGTGTAAGAAGGGGAGGTCTGGAGCCGGTGGCTCAACGGACCCCATGAATGGGAACCCCAGACAGTAAAGAAATATTAGATGAGAGGTGAAGGCAAGAGCGCACCTCGTATATCAGTTATGAGAGGTTTCCGTAGATAATCAACAGTCTAATTGAAAAAGGGGATAGCTCCTAGCCCTTGATACATATCTAGATAGACCTAACTCCTACCAGCCCGAGGCCTAACATAGGGGCCTCCCAGGCTACGACTTTGACCATCCGACACATGCCATGGAGGATGGATTACCTGAAGAATCATGATACTGCCTACAGGCACCTCAGTGTCAAGGCAGAAATAAAGTAGAGTGGCTGCCACGTCATCACGTAAGAGGGGGCAGCACCACCACTCTTCCAGGGAGCAGGACAAGCAGGAAACAGACTCAAATAGATTCTTATATGATGAATAACCGGAGAATCATGATATTGCCTACAGGCACCTCAGTGTCGAGGCAGAAATAAGATAGAGTGGCTCCCATGCCCTCGAGTAAGAGGGGGCAACGCCACCACTCTTCCAGGGAGTAGGACGAACAGGAAGCAGACTCAAGATTCTTATATGTATTCTCATATAACTCATCCCCAGGACATGACGGGTTCCAGGGATAACCCGTCAGCCTGATGCCAATAGGCTAGATGACAGGATTCATCCTCCAATCTACAGGAATATTGAGTTTTTTAGTGGGAATGACCCTACAAGCTCACCCTTAGAAGCTTGCGGAGGGCACTAAGGCCACCACAGAGGCCCTAAGCATGAACGGGAGGTCCCGTTAGAGAACAGGATGGAACGCCAGTACTGAAGCCAGTGGGCAGTATTTAACTGGGTTCAATGCCGTACCTAACCTCTTAAAAATATTTAGTTCCTAGAAGAGTGGGGTTCTAGAATGGATGACCTAACCACCTCGATGGAAAGGGCAACCTATTTATGGGTTGGTCCCCCTCAGGGGCCAGACCCATAGTCTCCATAACTCCCGCCGTGGATAAAATATTATACCATAGGCCTGGGAAAGAAGATCTCTCCCTAATAGGGACTCGCCAGGGAGGACTCTCCAGGAGACTTATAAGGTCCGAGAACCGAATTCGGGCCAGTACGGAGCTACGAGGAGTAAACTCAAGCCGTACCTCCTGACCCTTTCCAGAACCCCAGGGAGCAGAACGACCAGGGGAAAAGCGTACAGACGTGACCTTGGCCACATCTGTACCATCGCATCCAGGCCCAAAGGAGCTGCATGTGAGAGAGAGTACCAGAGCGGGCAAAGAGTGTTCTCATGAGAAGCGAACAGGTCAACCTCCGCTTGGCCAAACTTGCTCCATATAAGCTCAACTACTTCAGGGTGGAGCCGCCATTCCCCGGGCCTCAGCCCCTGCCTTGACAGGATATCTGCTCTCACATTATCAACCCCAGGAATATAAATAGATCTAACAGAGAGAAATTTATCCTGGGACCATAGAAGAATCTGATGCGCCAGTCTAGAAAGAGGGCGTGATTTCAGGCCTTCTTGGCGGTTGATATAAGAGACCACCGACATATTGTCAGTCCTAATGAGAACATGATGGCCTATGAGGCCTACAAGGAAGTGCCACAGGGCTAAGGATACAGCCAACATCTCCAAGCGATTAATATGCCATGAGAGATGATGGTCCTTCCAAGTACCTCGGGTGTAACGGTCCTCCATAACCGCACCCCAACCCGTGCGGGACGCATATGTAGTCAAAGTTTTTCTCTGACATGGTGCCCCCGAAGCCGGGCCTTGAGACAGGAACCATGGTTTCTTCCATATGACAAGAGCACGAAGGCATCTGCGCGTAACTCTGATCATGCGAAAGGGGTTCGCAAGCGGAGAAACCCCGTGGTCCTGAGCCACCACTGTAAGGCCCTCATGCGGAGCAGACCAAAAGGAATTACGATGGAAGCTGCAGCCATGAGGCCCAAAAACTCTTTGAAAGTGTTTGACAGCGATGGCCTGGCCTAACCTAATACTCTTTATTGTGGTTAAATTAGTATTTATACGAACAGAAGACAATTGTGCCTGCATCGTGACTGAGTCCCACTCTACTCCCAGGAACGTAGTCCTCTGAAGAAGAGTTAAGGATCTTTTTTACACATTGAGTGTCAACCCCAAGCACCTCAAATGACGCAAAACAACATCTCAATGTTGAATCGCCAGTTCTTCTGACTGAGCCAGAATGAGCCAGTCATCTATATGATTTAGAATACGGATCCCCTGAAGTCTCAATGGAGCAAGGGCAGCATCAGTACATTTAGTAAAGGTGCGAGGAGATAAGGCTAGGCCGAAAGGAAGAACCGTATATTGATAAGCTTTTCCCCGCCAAAAGCGAATCTCGGTAACTTCCTGTGATGGGGTTAGAAGGGAACGAGGAGTTAAGGAGCTTGTGGATCTATCACGACAGACCAGTCCTCGGAGCTGGTTTGACTGACATTCGGTATATTGAATCTAAACCCCTCGGAGGTTGATCCAGTACTCTGAGATCCAAACCCAGGCCCTAACTCCCCCTCCCTTCACAGGAACTATGAAGTGCCGGCTGTAGAACCCAGGCTCCCGTAAACAAAGAAGAGCCCACGTTGAGGTCTCCTGTGTTAAGAGGGACTAGACTTCCTGTTCCAAGAACTGACCCTGCTCGGGGCTGGCGAACATGTGAACCACCCCTAGTAGATAATATTTTTTTATATTAGTTCCACTGTAAGCAGGACCCCCTAGGCTGTATGTTGAAGACCCCTCAGGGTGTCTAGATATGCCATTATGGGGACCAGTCCCTCGAGACTGGCCTCGGCTATAAATTTTCAAACGGCTTCGGTGACCTGAAGCAGCTATTTGGCAGGAACTAACCGAAATATGCTCTCTACAGACCTTCTGAGAGGCGGCGAAATCGACAGGGCCGCAACGTCTAGGGCGGACACTGCGATTTGTGTTCGCTGGAAGCCGATGTGTCCCGAGGCGCCATCGGCGGCGGGAAGCAAACATCGATTTCCTAAGGGCTGCATAAGGGGGCGAGACTCTTGTACTCGCCCTCCTGGGGGAACACCCATAAGGGTCTGCGTGTTACGACAAGACCTCTTGGTCAGGACCATCTTAACCCGAGAGACAGTCCTCAGTCTTCGGTATGGAGGACTTTGTGCGAGAATGTTTCCTCTGGCCCCAAGCCTTATATGGGGGGGCACGAGAGGCAACCTTCTCAAAAAATATGAGGAGCTGGCGGCTGTCCCATGAGGTTGCCCCCTGGCAGCAACCCCATGAGACCTGGACTGACAAAAGGGAATATATGCTTGTCGCTCTGCCTTCTGAAGCCTCTCGACAACGGCAGAAGGCGAAAGGGGGGCATCGAGAAGGAAGGCCCTGTCCTTCTCCCCGATCCCCAAGCGATTTAGCCATAAATGTCTCTCTGAGACAACTAGTGCTGCCATAGAACGGCCAATGGCACAGGCCGTCTCTTTAATAATACAGAGAGATAAGTGAACCACTCTACGAAATTCAGTAATCCCGTTGAGTGAGACCTCCCAGTTATCATCCACCTCTTTGAGGAGGTCAGCCTGGTATGCCTGTATTAACCCTATCGTGTGCAGGCATGCACCGGCTCGACCCACCGCCATATATGCTTTCCCCTAACAAATTCGAAGTACGAGATTTGGAGGGAAGTGTCTGAGCTATCAGGGGTGACGCAATGTCGGGGAGAAAATATTTCGCAAAATATTCCCCTACTCGAGGCATATCACCTCCTAACCATTCTTATTAGATTCCCTAATAGATGTAAATATATACATGGGGGAAAATAATTAAGATGAACATGGATTTTTCCACGATCTCGACACCTCAGTATGGAGATCAGTGAAAAAGGGAAGGCTCTGACACGAAGATTGTGACTGGGTCTGCAGGAAGCGCTCATTCATTTTATTTTTCTTAGTCCCTTCCTGCTTATTAAATGTCCATTCAAAATTTAATTTAGCCACTGCCCTGGTTACAACCTCCAGCAACTCTTTTTTTTTTTTTTCATAACGGGAAAATGGCGAACCTGTGTTGAGAATATCTAACTCCTCGGAGCCAGATAAATCAAACACCGGGTCTTTAACACAGTCGGAAGAAGCCGCAGCGTGGGCTTCCGAACCGTGCGCGAGACCAGTAGAGCTGGTAAATAAACACTGATAAAGGGTCGCAACCGTCTCAGTATTATATGCCAGCCCCACTTGCGAATCCCATGCATACAAGCGGCGCGCTGCCTCGACAGCCGCGAGACCTGATGCACTGAATCTTGAGCCTGATCTATTTGATTGAACAGGCTCAAACGCGAGCGGAGCTCTTTCATATAAAAAACAGTTTGCACAGACAGCGCCCTCGAGCGCTGCTTGTGCATGCTCCACTCCCAGACAAACTACACAGAGTGAGTGTGCGTCACCCTCGCTTAAATAACGCGGGCAAGGGGACGCACACTGACTGAATAGTTTCTCCTTATTGTTCGCCATGATATATATATATATATTTCAGAGTGACAGACAACACCAAATAAGACAAACAGGTTGACACAGAAAGCTTGCTGAAGACCAGAAGCTGACGCTGTTGTGATCCGGCGTCCTTTTATAGCTTCCGTATCGCCGTCACATGCGACGTCACGAGTGACGTGATTAGGCTACGCCAATCGAGATTGAATAGTTGACTTCAGACGCTTCATGCCGAAGGCGCTCCCCAATGTGTCGATTCTCGACGCAGCGCGAGTTCCCTCGAAAGGGAACCCTATTAGTTGACTTTAAATGTCACGACCACAGTTGGAAACCAAACCTACAACCTTGCTGAAGTGCATAAAACAGAAAAATTTCCACTAACTTTGAATGGAATTGCAATTACTTCATTCTGAACAGTGAGATCTGTAAAATGCTGGCAGATTGTGTTGATCTGGTGACCCTGACCCGAGGAGTGAAATGACTGAATGCATTTTCCACTTTCCCCTCATCTAATTTAATTATCCAATTTCACTTTCTTTCTCTGTTTTATATTTTCTCCAAAGTTAGGATGAAAGTGAATGGAGAAAAGTGAAGGGGAAGAAAAAGACAATCCAACCTCCCTCCATTGGAAGATTCTCAAAACAAGTAAGAGGATAAAAGTTTTCATCTTTCAGATTCAGGTTCCTTCTCAAATTCATTACCTTGCTTCCACAAATTAGCGGGTTATTATAATAAACAAGAATTCCACCCTGTTCCCTTTTCTCAGTCAAGAACATCTGAAAATAAGATACATTTCCCTTTAGAGCTCTCTAACTGCAAACACCACAGCTTCATGTTTCTGGATGCTTTTCAAATGTTGATTTTTAGGGACCTATATTCCATGCATTTATATAAAACCCATCTCAAATGATTGTATGCAACCATGCAATGATGCTGATTATAATAGTTTACTCTTCATTGAAAATAGCTTTAAGAATAAGAATAGCTGGGCTCATACAAATGGATTATATAAAGTCGGTCTGAAGGGAAATGCACGCATCCACTAAGAGCATACACAACACATAATGAATTATATAAGCAACCCAACTAATGGATATTAATGGGCAATTAACCATGCACAAATTGCCACCAACGAAAATAATTTGCATAGAGGTGCCTCATTTGAGATTATTAGGCATTAGGAGATGTCATCTATTATTAGTGTAGGATATTGTGACTCAGTCTTTTAAGAAATATTCCTTCATTTAAAGTGGCGAGTGTGGTAAACACTTAAACTCAAACAGTAAAGCCAGCAAAAAAATGTGCACAAGGTCAGGACAGTGTAAAGATGGTGCATCTGCTTCCACTCAGACCTTTAAAATCAATGAAAACTTTCTAGCAATTAAATACATTTGCTTCAAAACACAGAGAACGAAATTAAATCTATACTTCAACTTATAAAATTCAGTATTAATGCTGCAATATCTAGCTAGAATGCAGTGATCTTCTTTTTACATTATATCTGACACGTTGATATCTTTCATTCATTCCTACCAGCGATGTCTCCCGTTTAGTAACGGGAGTTACTAAAGTAAGTTAATATTAGTAACTGAAAAACTAAAATTTGAACTTGAATCTATCGATCTATCTCTACCTGTCTGTCTGTATAACCTATAACTGTTGTAAACTTCCAGGCAAGGTCTTGTCAAGTGGATGAACTTTTTTGTAATCGTATAGAGCAGGGTTCCCCAAACTCGGTCCTGGAGGGCCACTGTCCCTAAAGAGTTTAGCTCCAACCCTGATCAAACACACCCAAGCAAGCTAATCAAGGTCTTCAGGATCAGTAGAAACTCACGGGTAGGTGTGTTTGATCAGGGTTGGAGCTAAACTCTGCAGGGACAGTGGCCCTCCAGGACCGAGTTTGGGGAACCCTGGTATAGTGCATATAGTGCAACAGTAAATTCACATATAAATACAGTAATAAAGATTGGGATTTTAAAAACATAACGTTTTCTCCTTTTTTTTGACATAATGCGTGCTAGGCTACTGTTAAAAAAAATTGAGGTCAGTACGATTTTTTTTTTTTTAAAGAAAGCCCCATTCACACCAAGAATCATCACTATATTAGCGTCCACACCAGCAAACGAAAATCTTTAAAATCTGGTGGATTCTGAGTGTCAATGTAAATTATTTTATCATTCATAATAATAATAATAATAATGTTTTACTTGTAATGCATTTTACATATGAAGAACATATCTCAGAGTGCTACAAGTGCATAGGTAAAAACAATAAAAATAAATAAAAACAGTCAATGAGAGCAAAAGCAAGATATATATTAAGAAAAAGCAGTTAAAAATAAGTAGCTCTTTAGTTTATTTTTAAAAACCTCTATAGACTGTGGCGCCCTCAGGTGATTGGGGAGGGCATTCCACAGTCGAGGCACAGCTACCTGGAAGGCCCTATCTCCCATAGTACGGAGTTTGGACTTAGGAACCTGGAGTTTGTGGCTGTCAGAAGATCGGATCATTCATCAACTGGAGAAAAAAAAATGTTCTGAAAGTGATTCCAATGATGTTGTTTCTCTGCATCGTTAGTTGTGGTGTGGACTCTGCTATTCTTTTATTTTTAGAACGATTTTTAGAACTATATATTTATCATTATCGTCCTTACTGTGAACGGAACTACAGTATAACAATAACTATATTAGCATCCACAACAGCAGATGATAACGTTCTGTTTATTTTAAGCACTGCCACTTTAAATGCTGGAGCTCATTAAAGCAGGATGGATTCTGATTGGCTGTCAATGTTTTTATCATTCATCAACTGGAAAAAAATCGCTCTGAAAGTGATTCCAATAAGGCCTATATCGTTTCTCTGTGCCGTTAGTTGTGGTGGACTTTTAGAACTATGTCTCGTTTGTCTCGTATTTATCATTATCATTAGTTATCATCCTTGGTGTGAAAGGACCTTTATTCAGCAAGGATTAAATGGTCAAAAATGACAGTAATGGCATTTATAATGTTACAAAAGATTTCTATGTCAAATAAATGCTGTTCTTTTTAACCTTCTATTCTTCAAAGAATCCAAGTGTCCCACAGTTTTCACAAAAATATGAAGCAGCACCACTGTTTTCAAAATAATAATACTGCATTTCTTGAGTTTCTTGAGCATAAAATTCAGTAGGCTATATTAGAAGGATTTCTGAAGGATCATGTGACACTGAAGACTGGAGTATTGACTGCTGAAAATGCTTTTCCATCACATGAATAAATTACATTTTAAAATATATTAAAACAGAAAACAGTTATTTTAAATTGAAATTATATTTCACAATATTACTGTTTTTACTGTATTTTTCTATTTAGAAAATGAAGCATCTGAGCACTTCTTTCAAAAACATCTTACCAACTCCAAACTTTCAATGGTATGCATATCTGACCTTGTAGAGCAATACCTTTCAATGTATTTTAATAAAAAAAAAAAGAAAAAGATATAGACCATAACATAAGTTGTATTTGAGTGCATATTAATTGTCTACTGTTGCTTTAGTATTCCATCTAAGAAAGAAAGTAACAGGTTAGGAATGACATAATCGGTAAATTCATTCATTTTTGTGTGAACTGTTCCTTTAAGTAATCCCATAGTTCTCAGCAATTAATCAACATGAAAAGCAGGATAATAATCTAATTTAATATACACAAATAAACAAAAACAAAAAACCTGATAACCAAATCTTATATACCAGACACGTTTATTTTTAATCCTAATGCACTTTGGAAGTAGCATCGCAGTTCGTGCCAGTAATTTAGAGCGCTATCTCAGAAAGTAATTGTTAGCTTTGTAAACAGTTTTGATGACCGGGTAGCTGAGGAACAGAACGGCTGATTGCGTATTGATCAGGAGAAGGTGTGCGCTGAAGTCAGGATGGAGGTAACGGGGCGGAGGGGGCTACCTCACACAAGGTTAAGGAGGTCAGAGACACGTTACGCATCCCAGTGTGAGTTTAAGCGAGGGTGACGAACAAAAAAAAAAAGTAGCTGAGATGATGAAGAGACTGTGTATTTGCAGAGGGGGTTTTCGTCATCCCTGTGTGAATCAATGAAGGGTCTCTGTAAATAAACACACACTTCTGCCTTCCTGACCCTCCCATCAGAAATGGTTACTAGTTATGTAGATATTTTATGATGGGTTACGAGTGCAGTATTGAATACGGGAAAACACTGAAAAATTGTGACAGATATCAATACTAATTTGACCTTTTTGAGAGCATGAGTTAATGTTTTAATTGAACTGAGAATGAGTGTCACACCACCTGTGAGAATCACAAAAACAGAAAATGTTGTAATATAATGTTGTTCTGACATACAGCTATTAGTGTTGTGCCTGAATACTTAATGTAGAAAAATCATAAATAATGACTATAATAGCAAATGCTTTCAAATACTATGAACATTTTTGTTGAACTCATGAGCGATCTAAAGCAATCAGCTAATCTAAAATTACAATGCAATATGTCTGTGTGAAGTCTATAATATCAAAGTCAAGGACTTTCCCTGTGAATAACAAAAATTAATACCTATTGCAAAAGTTCTGTGGTGTGCTATTTGCTAGCCTTTCAACTGATCTATGAAATTGTTCTTTTATTGGCTACAAGATCTAAAAAGTGCAATTTATAAGCCTGAAAGGTGTGTGTGTGTGTGTGTGTGTGTGTGTGTGTGTGTGCGTGTGTGTGTGTGTGTGTGTGTGTGCGTGTGTGTGTGTGTGTGTGTGTGATATTCCCTAGGTTATGGGGACCAAATATCCCCACAATGATATAATAACAGTCAATTTTTACCTTATGGTAAACAAATACATTCCACACCACAACTATAATGATAACACAGACAAACAATATTGTTGGAATCACTTTCAGAACGATTTTTTTCCAGTTCATGGATGATAAAAAACATTGAGAGCCAATCAGAATCCATTCCTGCTTTAAGGGGCTTGGGCATTTAAAGTGGCAGACGACAAAACGTTATCATAAACAGAATGTTATTATGCTTTGATGTGGACGCTTATATACTTATTGTTATATTTATCTTTATAGTTATCATTCTTTGTGTGAGTGATCATTTAACACAGAGGCTGCAACTGGCTCTATGTCTTCCTTGGTCAACTCACTTCATCAGAAACACTTTGCTGGTTGAGCGCAATGTTTTGGTCATGAATATGCTATGTTAGTCTACCTGCTAAACTGGTGTTTTCAGCAGGTCAACAATACAGACCTAATCTAGCCTTGATTACAACTCCATAACTCCACAGTAACAATATCAACTTTTTCAGTCCACTTACAGATTTACAACATCATAATGATGGTTTTGCCTTGCAGTTTGGGGATTGTACTAATACAAACACAGTCTAAGCAACACCTCAGTTATATTAGTTCGGATTTTATAGAGGTGTAACCGAACTCTTACCTGGAGTTTAATTATCAGGCTTACGAGCGTGCGCTCAGCCCACCAACCATAGACTAATAAACGCTCCGACTACGATTGCACGCATTAAACATTACCGCGATGGCCCTGGAAACTGGTTATTGATAGAGGAAAAGGAGGGGTGTGTGAGAGAGAAAAAGAGAGATGGAGAGAATGAGCAGCCTTGGCGGGTTTCGACACTCACTGCTGAGCTGACAGTGGATGAGCAGGGTGTAATGACAAATGAGTGAAGAGGCCACAGCATGAGGTCCAAACGAGCAAACGAGAGAGAGAGATAGGAAGAGAGAGAGAGAGAGAGAGAGAGAGAGAGAGAGAGAGAGAGAGAGAGAGGTTCTTCCTCGTGCTCTGTAAATAGATAAGATTTGGCTGCTGTCAGGGTTCCTGTGTATTCATCACTATAATGTCTACCTTGGGGTTGGTTAAATGTTCCAAGGAAACATCAAGGTCATTCTCTCGGCTAAATAATGTAATAAACTTTAGCAAACGCCTGATTTGTGTGTTTCTTAATGTGCTGGAAATGACAGAGACACCAAGCTGAGCTCATTGTGGTGAGCGATCTAATAAGCCTCTCTATCTAGTAAATAAGGTTAATGTATTTTGTTGGATCATTTACTTCCTGTGCTTAAAATGCCCTCTGATAAATCTCCCCATGCAACACAGGATGCTATGTTCTTCTTCTGTTACCACGTTTCTGTACACGGCTCATTAGTTATAGAGGAATGAGGTTAGATGAAGTATTTGCAAAATAAGAAATAAAACAGCCCTAGTTTGGACTGTGAATAAATTGAATTACCGGGTCCGGTGGCAAACTCTGCAAATTTGAAGCGCTCAATTTAAGATGCATCACATGGACTTAATACCCAAACTCCCTTACCCTCGCAATACGAATGAAGCGAGCCATCATAATGAAATGTAGAAGCGGCACCTTCCTGCGAGAATGACAGGTGCAGGAAATTACATCATCAAACACTGCCACCTGTCAGTTGATTGCCTGTCCTGTTTTGATGACTCAAGAACTCCTTTGACCTCTGGAGGTTTTATCGTGGTCTACCAAGATGATCGAGCAAGATTTTTGCATCACATTCTGTCCATCATATAAATGAACAGGAACAATGATGATGATGTGTGTGTACGCGCGCGTGTGTGTGTGTGTGTGTGTGTTTAGTTCGATTGGATTGGAAAACAAACTTGCAAATAATAATAGGCTTTAAAAAATTAAAGCCAAACCAATAGAAACCGATTCACAATGCAGATACTGAAATCGGAAAGTGGTTAGGTTATTAACTGGATGGTTCACTGGAATGGGAGAACCCAAAAGAGCCCTATCACTCTCCTCTACATTGCATTTGTCAAGATAAATTTATAATTGGGACCACTCTCAGAACACAGCGTTGAGATTTCCCCCAATTAAATCATTTTGTGTTCTTTTTTTATTTCTTCTTGCATCAGCCTGGCAGGGGTCTCAGAACGGATTCAGAGGCATTTGCTGAAGATTTATCACTGTATCTCCTTTAGAAAAGGATGCTTGAAAATAAATGTTAAACAGTCAAGGCCTGAATGTCGCTAGGGAATCGCATTAACATCCTGCAATGCCCTGGAAGCTTCAGTTCAACCTTGACTATTACATTATTGGACTTCAGGCCGCTCTTCCTTAATGGTGGAACATTAAGATTCACACATGATTTCACCCATCAGCACTCTTAAACATAAACATGTAGCCAAAGCTATGGCAACATTTCAGAATGGGTTCATCTTTAAAAGTCAAGTGTCACATGTCGGTAAGTAGACTACATGCACAAAATAGGAATATTCTACACTGACTTTAATAATAAACGTAGGAGATAGACGGGATATAAACACTTTACGAAAAGACAATAACCGACAGAGGATTAAACTGAACAGGGCGTATAGGAGATAACAATGAACTATATAAGACACAGCTGATAATTACAAGAAACCATTGAAACAAACAGGGACATGATCAGAAACCAAGGAAAATTAAACTAAACAGAGCAGGGAAATGGGAACTAAGGGAAACAGAACAGCATATGAAACAGTCCATAAATTAAACATAACCATAACAGTACTCCCCTCTCCCAGAAGGTGTGTCCTCGTGCCATAACAGATATTTTGAGTGTGGAGGGAGAGAGGGAGGGAGGGGGCTTTGGAGGAGGGTGTGGAGCTGGTGATGGACAAGGACCAGGAGCAAGAGGCAGTGAGAGACACAACGGTGGAGCCGACGACGGGCGGAGCCAGTCTGGAGCTTTGGCTGAATACCCAGGTGGAACCCATAGACCGACTGACGAAGGCAGAACCAGGGTGCGTGGGGAAACCGGCGGAGCGGAGAAACTGACGGACCACAGCGACATCCAACATATCGGAAGCCCAAGGTGGAGTGGAAGGCTCACGGGAACGAGGCGGAGACGGGGGCTCGGCAGACCGGGGAAACGATGGAGGGAGTGAGGATGACAAGGAAGCGGAGGGAAGGAGAAGCCCCGTGAAACCGAAGGGGTGGAGAATCGAATGTCGCAGAGCCAAGTTGTGTTCCAAATTGGAGGTTGATATCTCAAAAATTAGCTTTCTGTAAGATTTTGTTTGGGC
Organism: Tiaroga cobitis; assembly: GCA_030578255.1. Taxonomy (NCBI): domain Eukaryota; kingdom Metazoa; phylum Chordata; class Actinopteri; order Cypriniformes; family Leuciscidae; genus Tiaroga; species Tiaroga cobitis. The sequence goes on along the minus strand of CM060601.1, from coordinate 22,663,767 downwards.
GCAGTACCAAATTTTCACCCATTAGATGCCAGCAAAGCTCCACTGGTACGTTGACAACTAGTCGTTTTGTATTTATGATTTGCAGCACAGTATAGTTTTTCTATCTAAAATATCACAAGCACGCACACTTACACACAAAAAAAATGTATTACACAGATACAAACACACTCTGACATCCATACCAACACACCCACACAGTTATATCTGCATAATTTATACAATTAGCTCTGCAGAAGCAGAAAACAGGAATAAAGCGAGTATTTGCTTTATAGGCCAAACCTGGGAAAATGTCACCATCTTGTTAAAGTACATCTTAGTACAAATTAAAAATGTTAAGTCTTGCCAACAGAATGAAAGCCTATTAACAAAGATTGCATCATTTTATAGTTAAATGTCCCTTGGATTAAAAAATGCCGTTATAATGGGTTTCAGTGTGGACATTATTGTCATTAAGGTCTGAGTGTAATTATGTTGTGTACCTAGTGCAAAATAGAAAGGAAATGAGGGTGAAATAGTAAAATTCCAATAAAAATACACACCTGTGCCAAACTGTATGCAGTTGGCATTAACACAAGCAAAATGATAAAAAACTAAAAATATTCAAAAATTATTTTTTAAATCAAATTTAAAAACTAGACATTCGACACCAGCATTCAAATCCAATGCTATTAACATACATTTATACATATATATTGTTAAGAATGCTTAAAAAAAACGTTTTGGGGAACTTTTATATCCAGCTGTCAAAGTTGTGCTTCAGAGATGTTCAGCTTCATTCATAGCGGGGCTGCAGCAAATTCCTCTCGGTTGGCGTGACAAGCAAGGTTAGCTTTTGTTGTGATAACTGTGGTTCATTAAAGTTCATTCCACCCTTTTTCAAAAGATGAAAGAGAAAGATCTTCTTGGGAACTTTTGAATATTTACACCACATAATGTCCAGGTTTGAAAATACAGTTTTTTAATAGCGCCATAAATGATGGAAATATTGCAGCGTTTTTATGCGAAGCCTTTCATCGTCAAGGTTAAAGTATCCCAGCATGCCTTGCTTGTCCCCGTGAGAATTCATTCCAGATTTACAGCTTTCGTTCTCTGACAAGGCATTCACCTGAGAGACGAATGACCAAGTTAACCAGATATGGAAATGATTGCTCAACAAACCCTAACCGGAGACAGCTGGCCCTCTAATTCAGCTAGACTGACCTTTTCATCAGACCCTCTGTGCAGAGTATTAAAAGATCTGAAGGGGACAAAGCTATTGAAGCTTAAAAGGCAGGTGAGGCTGAGCTGAATGTGAATGAAACATCCTTATAATCGACGAACGGGCAGTTTAAACATACAGTGTAAACTAGATACTGTGAACATGAGAAACACTGGCCCTGCGTCTCAACGTCCATACTATCCATCCTAAACAGTATGTGAGATTAAAATAAGTGTGTCCCAAAGCATAGTATTGAAAAGAGTATGCCAGAAGTTCCCGGATGGTGTACTATTTCCGGTCGATTTTTTAAGTGTACTTCCATGCTCACTATAACGACTAATATTTCCCATAACCCATTGCGCTTTGGAAGAGGATTCAGTTCAGAACTACAAACAAGAGTTAAAGGTGTTCAGAAAACTACAAAACATTGGCGGATGTGTGCGACCAACGGTTAAGGTAAGACAAAAGGGTTTGAGTGACTAATAATCAACTTTTAAGCTGATTAAAATATTTATGTAATGGTATCCGTGTTATATTTCATCTTCAACAACAATGTGAACTTTTATAAAGATCTGTTTGGCCATTAAATTTTAAATGCATCCGTTTGCATGAATATGAGGAGAGCCTCCGCATTAAAGACCCGTGAATGGCAGACCAACGTGCTTCCGCATTTCTCTCCGATACATTGGAAAATTAAATGAAATTAAATGGAGGATTTTATCTTTGACAAGATGATTGGCAGGTCAGTTTACGTGACAGGATGCAGGTAACTAGGCGACAGAAAGCAACTGTTAAAGACGCTATTTTATTACGTGATAGTATGTCTCAAAGCTTGTCTACTCTTCTGCTACAAACTCAAAAGTATGTACTTTTTCTTCACAAAAAGAGTACATACTTTTAGAGCGTATAGTATAAATAGGCGAATTGAGACGGAGCATGGGTTTTAAATATGTCACAGGCCGGGGGTGCAGAGGCGCTTCCAGCCAACCGACCCTCTGAGGAGCTACCCCGCAGCACAAAGAGGACGGTCAACAAGAATAAGATGAATCTCAAGTTTATTTATTTAGTTAAAAGGCACTCCCCGTACACAACTTCCGCCAATAAGGTTCTGCTTTTGGTCACCCCGTGACACTCTCCCCCACCAATGGGTAGTGTTGTAGTACTCGAGACCGGTCTTGGTCTCGAGACCGGTCTCGAGACCACTTTTTGATGGTCTCGGTCTCGTCTCGGACTCGACCGCATTTGGTCTCGGTCTTGTCTCGGTCTCGGACATATGAGGACTCGGGATTTTTTTTCAAGACCAGACTAGACCATGACTGTGAAAATATCACAAATTTGCCAGTATATTGACTAATTTTTTTGTTAACATCCTTGCTTTTATTGTATGTAAAACGTACCGATTCAAATCCAAGCAATAACGTGACTCATTGGTCATTGCTAATTATGTATTTTTGTTACCGCTGCCTGTCACCCATCCCCGCCCCCTTTCACTCGCACTCCCAAGAAAGTGATCTGTGGTTGTCTGGGAGCGGGAGAAGATGTCTGCAAAATCTTCAGTAATAAAATTCGGCTACAAAAATCATAAAGAATATATTTGCAAAACAACATCCAGAAGAAAGCATACAGCTTCTTGTAAATTCTGCAGTGCTTCGCTTTCAGAGACGGTGGGGACTACGTCAAACTTTTATCGTCATTTAGAAAGGAAGAACAAAGAAGGTAAGCTATGTGTAAGTGATGTTAGCAAAGCTGGCTAGCTAACGTTAGCAATCTGCCTCGTACCAAATAAAATTACTCCTCACACAAAGAGATTTTGTCAATATCAGCTAACGTTATACATATTATAGGGATGGGAATTGAAAACCGGTTCCACTCGAGAACCGCTTCTAAGTTTTATGAACCATCGATATTGAATGCCCTCAACGTTAACGAGTCCTCTTATCGATGCTCCTGCTCCAAGGCTAATTTTTGTCCTGCCATAGTCTTATTTGATAGATGAGTAATGTAGACGAACTGCTGCGAGTGTGACAGGGCGCATCAGAAGAACGAGCAGAGAGAACGCCCCGGTCGCGCACGCGCACTCTCTCTCTCTGTGGAGCCAGGCGAATGTATAAAGGCTTCACCGTCTCCTCCTAAGCGCTATCTTGCTCTCTCTCCCTGGCACATAGTAATCAAAATAAATCGACACGATGTAATGGTAAAAGGTCGGAAGACCACAGTTTTATGTGGAGCATTCGGATATATTTTTTCCTGAATTACTGCTGGGTGAATTGTGCTAAAATACCTTATCTTCTCTGAAAAGCGTTTACATCCGAGTGACAGTGCGCCGTGCGCGAGCCACACGAGAAAACACCGTATCCGTGCCACTGATCGCAGCGGCAACGAGCACTTTGATCACTTGATTTAAAAATCACATATCATGTACAGTTTTTGATGTATTAATATTTAGTAAAACACATATCAGTGACATGATGGGTTTTAACTTCATTCAGGAGATTTTGGGTAACTGCACAGACAGATGACTTTGAGCGCACCGCCAACGGTGTGTGTGTGTGTGTGTGTGTGTAACCATAGCGCCAAAACAACCAACTTTCGGATCCTGCACTTAAGCTTATAATTTCATTTTTAAAAATATAATTATGTATTTAAAAGTTTCAGAATGCAAAATCTTACAAGTTATTGCTTAGCTTCAACAACACTAGTCTGTTTTTTTCCCCTCCGGTCTCGACTTGATCTCGGTCTTGGTCTGTCTTGGTCTTGGTCTCGACTTGGTCTTGGTCTTGTCTTGGTCTCGATACCCTCTGGTCTTGGTAGTGTCTTGGTCTCGGTATAGGTGGTCTTGACTACAAGTCTACCAATGGGTTCTAGCCCCTAGAACTCTTGAGTCAAAACCCACTAACCATATCTCGCTGGTGGTTGCCCTCGGGTGTCCCGCTAGGAGCGTCGTGGCAGGGACGGGCGAGCTTCTCCTGCTACCACCAGCTCGGGTCCCTCTGGAACCACCGCCCATCCTACCACTGGTAGTGCGGAGGTCCTCGGGGCCTTGGGTGCCTCTCCCATGGGTCTCGAGTAATTGGGGCAAGGCCGGAGTAGGTTGCGATGTAAAACCCGCTCAGGGCCCAACCTCCCTTCTGGTCGGATGGTATACACAGGTAAGTCAGGGTCTCGTTGTCGTTCTACCACATATGGTTTGGCGTCCCACCGGTCACTCAACTTGCCCTTCCCTGGACGCCGTACATCTCGGACCAGGACCCGGTCCCCGGGCAACAAAGGGGCTTCTCGTGCTGTTCGATCGTACAACCGTTTATTTTTCTCCGCCGCTTGACACATTTGGCCCGTAACTTGCTCATAGGCACGATGGAGCTGCTGGTGGTGTCGGCCCACCCATTCGGTGGTATTCGGATTCCCTGTTTCCGGGACAGTCCCCAAGAGTAGGTCGACTGGCAAACGTACGTGTCTCCCAAACATCAGATAGGACGGAGCGAAGCCCGTGGTGATATGCACACTGTTATTATATGCCTGCATCAATGAAGGGAGACAGTCCGCCCATAAACTCTGCTGTTCTGCCTCAAGGGTCCCCAGCAAACTCAACAGGGTCTGGTTAAACCTTTCGCACCCTCCGTTCCCTTGGGGGTGATACGGGGTCGTGTGGGTCTTACGGCATCCGTAAAGTTGACACAGTTCTGAGATCACCCTCGACTCGAAATTCGGACCTTGGTCCGAATGGAGAACCTCAGGGCATCCGAAGGGCTGGTATACAGCCTTCCAAAGGGTGGTAGCAGTAGTGGTCACCGTAGTTCGAATGGCCCAAGCATATTTAGTGAACAAATCGGTGGCCACTAGGATGTTCTGGTAACAATCCCCTGGCCGCCCCAATGTCAGGAAGTCCACCCCTATGATGTGCATTGGAGCCCGGGGCCGCATCGGGACCAACGGAGCTCGCGCCTCCTTCCGGGTCTTGAACAGTATCATTGTGGCGCCTCCCATTATGCAGGGCAGCCGCGGCGTTTCAGTTCTGTGTGTTTGTTTGTTTGTTTTGCCGTTGTTCGCTGTTGTTTTTCTTAATATGCGGTTCAGCTACAATCGTGACATGCTTATGAACATTAGGGGAACAAAGCCTGCCAGCTTGATCCCCGAATTCCTGACTTTTGAGGAGGATATCATTAAGTCAGCGACCAGAGTTAAGCGACGCAGCCGAGCGAGAGGGAAGAGAGCTGGGGCTCTCCACAGGAGGAGGAAGTGGGGACACCGGGTTTCTCTCCCTGCTGTCTGCCTGTCTAACACGCGCTCCCTCAGGAACAAAATCGAAAAGCTTATTCTACTGTTAAGGACCAGCCGAGATTTCCGGATGAATTCGGCTTTTGTCTTCACCGAAACCTGGCTGAATGTGGACATTCCGGATTCAGCGGTGGAATTACCTGGATTTAACTTAATCAGAGCCGACCGCGACAAAGGACGAAGTGGGAAGACATCAGGCGGAGGTCTGTGTTGTTATATTAATTTAAATTGGTGCACGGACGTTTCAGTATTATACGAACATTGTTGCCCCTTGTTGGAGTTCCTGGCTATAGACTGCAGACCATTTTATGCCCCTAGAGAGTTTTCCTCTGTTATATTTGCATGCGTGTATATTCCACCTGAAGTTAACACACAGGAAGCGCAGTACGCTCTAACGGAGCTGATTATAAACATTGAGAATAAGCACCCGGACTCTGTACTACTTGTTATGGGTGACTTTAATGCATGTCATTTGAAGCATGATCTGCCCAAATACAAACAACTAGTTAGTTGTCCGAATTGGGGAGGAAATATACTGGATCATTTTTATTCTGTTCACAAAGCAGCATATCGTTCACTTCCCCGTGCTCCTCTTGGGAATTCAGATCATTGTTTAATCCAGATGGTCCCCATCTACAAACAAAAACTAAAACTAGCAAGGGCGGTACAGTATACATCTAAAAGATGGACGACAGAGGCAATTGGGATGTTACAGGTCTGTTTAGACACCACTGATTGGGAATCCATGCGTGCCTCTTGTGACTCTATGGACTCATATACAGACGCTGTGTGTTCATATATTTCATTCTGCGAGCAAGCTTGTATTCCCACCAAAACTGTGGTGAAATATAACAACAACAAACCCTGGTTTACAAAATCCCTCAGGCTGCTCAGGGAAACCAAAGAACAGGCCTATAGAGAAGGAAATGGAGATGAATACAGGCTGGCCAGACAAAAGTTAAATAAAGCCATTAGGAAAGCAAAAAGTGCCTACAAGGTGAATATGGAGGAACAATTTGGCAATAATGACTCCTCTTCAGCTTGGAGGTCGCTGAAGAACTTGACAGGCTACAAAAATAAAAAACAACAAGTCACTCCATCTACTAAACTGGCCAATGAATTCAATGTTTTTTATCCAAGATTTGAGAAATCTCCGTGCCCTCATCCTTTCCTTCCCGGGGGTGTCACATTTAGAGAGGGGGAGAACATCGCCCCTCAAGATCAAGTTGACATTGATATTGACATTGAGGAGAAGGATGTGTATCGGCTATTTAGCCGACAAAATGTAAGGAAAGCGAGTGGCCCTGATGGGATTTCACCTGCCACCCTGCAGTACTGCGTACTGCGCTAGTCAGCTAGCTCCAGTTTTTACGGACATTTTTAATCAATCAATTGTTTTATGCAGGGTTCCGAGTTGTTTTAAGTCATCAATCATTATTCCAGTGCCGAAGAAAAACAAAGCTGTGGACCTAAACGACTACAGACCGGTGGCCCTTACATCAGTGGTCATGAAATGTCTGGAGCGGTTGGTTCTGTCACATCTTAAACCTATCACAGCTCCTTATCTTGATCAACTGCAGTTTGCTTACAGGGCAAACCCCTCGGTAGATGATGCGGTTAATTTAGGGCTGCATTATGCTCTGGACCATCTTGACTCTCCTGGCTCCTATGTAAGGATGTTGTTTGTGGATTTCAGTGCAGCCTTTAACACCATTCTATCCGAGCGACTGTGGGAGAAGCTGTCACTGATGGGGGTGGGACCCTCTATCTGCCGCTGGATTATGGATTTTCTGAGTGACAGACAACAGTATGTGCGGCTTGGCCAGCACATGTCTGATCCCCAGACTACTAACATTGGAGCACCGCAGGGGTGCGTGCTGTCACCATTTCTCTACTCACTGTATACCAATGATTGCACTTCCAAAAATGGTTCCATCAAGCTGATTAAATTTGCAGACGATACTACATTAGTCGGCCTTATTAAGGGAAATGACGAGTCTGCTTACAGCCAGGAAGTGTCTAAATTGGTTGCGTGGTGTGATGAGAACAACTTGGAGCTTAATCAGCAAAAGACTGTGGAAATGGTGATAGATTTTCGCAGAACACCCACCTCCCTTCCACCTCTAACTATCAAGAGCTCTGTTATGAAGAGGGTGGAGTCAATTAAATTTTTAGGCACCGTCATCACAAATGACTTGAAATGGGAGGAAAATGTTTCCTCCATTCTTAAGAGAGCTCATAGTGGAATGTTTTTTCTGAGACAGTTAAATAAACTGAACGTTTCCAGCTTTGTTCGGTCTAGATTTTACAGGGCCACTGTGGAAAGCCTTCTTTCAGCATCGATTACTGTTTGGTTTGCATCGGCAACAGCCCAGGCGAAGGTCAGACTACAGCGTATTGTGCGCACAGCAGAGAGGCTGACTGGATAGAGGCAGCTGTCACTTAACGACCTATATGAGGCCAGAGTCAGGAAGAGGGCAGCTAAAATTGCTGCTGATCAGTCCCATCCAGCAAGTGACATTTTTAGGTTGCTTCCTTCAGGAAGAAAGTACAGAGCAGTAAGGACAAGGACCTCACGCCATCTTAATAGTTTTTTTTCAAGAGCCATTTCCCTTATGAATAGCTGATCTAGCACTATTTGGACTATTTCATTATTGGATTGATTGTTTTAGGCATGCTTTTTCCAGCTATACGTATATATGTTTGCATTTGGCGAATAAAGTGATTCTTATCTTATCTTAGCTTATCTAACAGCAAACAACAAGAGCAACCCTTAGTGGTCCAACAGCCGCTCCCATTTCGGACCAAAAGAAGCGTCTCCTCAATAAAGATAGCATCCTCTCCTGCCCTTGATGCCCCATCTGGGTGTGGTAAGCGCGTAACAGCGGCTGGACCTGGTCCCCAGGCACCACTACCTGTTCGACACTCTCTCGGGTCGCAGGATCCCGGACGGAGCGACTGATCACTCCCTCTTTCAGGCGAAGCCTACCCCACTGCCCCAAGAGTCGTCGCACCTCCACCGTCTGTGTCCGCCTCTCGGCAGCTTAAGGCAAAAAGCCTCTGTCCAACCAGGACCGAACCAATGCCAGATCTCTGTCTTTCCCCTGCAGCTCCCTCCACTGCCTTGCGTAGATGGACCAGAGGGTTATTATCTGTTATGACCAGCACCGTAGCTCCCCACAGATAGTCTTTAAACTTTTCGCTCATCGCCCACTTCATCGCTAAGAGCTCGAGCTTAATGGAGCTGTAGTTCGAATCATTTCTCTCCGCCGGATGGAGGCTCCGGCTCGCATAGGCGATCACTCTCTCCACGCCCTGCTGGCTCTGGGCAAGTACTGCTCCCAGGTCCAGGTTACTAGCGTCAATGTAGAGGATAAATGGCTGGGTGAAGTCAGCATAGGCGAGGATTGGGGCCTGTAACAAGTCTTGTTTAAGAGTTTGGAAAGCGGTCTCGCAAGCCTAGCTCCAAGTCACTGAAGGAGACCCCCAGCCCCGCGGCCGTGCAGGGCCCACGAGAAGCTGGTTTAGGGGCTTGGCGATTTTTGAAAAGTCTTTAATGAAGCGTCGGTAGTACCCGACAAAACCCAGGAAGGATCGCAATTGTCGGACTGTCATAGGGGACTCCCACCCTTGTACTAGTTGACACTTTCTCCAGATCTGGGGAAACTCCAGCAGCGCTGACACAGTGACCTAGGAACTTTACCTCCTTCCGAAACAGATGGCACTTTACAAGTCGCAATTTCAGTCCATACTTTTCTATTGCCTGGAACACTTATTCAAGATGAAGCAGATGGGTTGTGAAGTCGGTAGAGAAGACGATAATGTCATCTAGATATACCAGCATTGTATCAACCAGCTGCCCCCCAGGCAACGCTGCATGGGCCGTTGGAAGGTGGCAGGAGCGTTGCAGAGCCCGAACGGCATTCTATCCCACTCGAAGAGACCGAAAGGGGTGGTAAAGGCAGTCTTCTCGCGGCCTTCTTCCGACACCTGGACCTGCCAGTATCCACTAGCTAAGTCCAACGTGGAATACCAGGCGGCCCGAGTCAATTTGGTAAGTGAATCCTCAATCCAGGGTAGGGGGAAGGCATCTTTCTTAGTTATGCTGTTCAGTTTTCGATAACGCAGAACCTCCAAGCTCCCGTCTTCTTCTGCACTAAGACGATCGGGACTGCCCAAGGGCTACTGCTCTCCCGAATGATGCCTCCCTCTAACATTCTCCTCAACAGGGTGCAGATCTCTGAATAGAATGTTGGTGGTAGTGGGCGGTACCGCTCCCGGCTTGGAGCTGCATCACCCGTGGGGATCTGGTGCCTCACCACGCCAGTACAGCCGTAATCCTCGTCATGAGTAGAGAATACATGCTGCCACCAACTCAGAAAATCCTGGAGCTGGTCTCGCTGCTCCTCTTCCAATCCCTCTCCCCACAGGGATTCTCCCGCCAGATGTTCCGGCACTCCGCTTCCACTTGGGTTCACTCGCTGATCTTCCTGAACAATAGCCACTTCGACCACTGCAGCGTCCACTTGACTAAAACACACATCCCGGCTCTCCCTCACTTGCTGCGGCTCCACTACTGTAACCCGGCCCAGTCGTTGATGCCGATGGAGGGTGACCGGATATGGACTGGTGTTTCGTACCATCACAGACACCCGCCCCCAGTGGACAACGGCAAGTCCTCGGGCCACCTCGATCACCTGACAACCCCGATGGGGCTCCACGAGAACCCAGTCGTCTGATCTATATGGGCGCGCCGGCAACCGAGCCTATACAATGGCTTCACTCCGTGCTGTAACAGTCAAGGCATACCGGCAGGCCACTCGACCGACATCCTCCAGGTCCCACTGGGCTCTAGTCGTATAGATTCTATGACAGTCTGCTACTATGCGCTCCCACTTCTGCTCTTCCCGAGAAGGGGGTCTTGGGGCGGCCTGGCTCCGAAACAGCTCCTCCCAACACTCCGAGATGATGTTCATACCCAATAGGGCTCAATGGGCTCCCAAGCACCGGTCCCGGATGATAACTACTCCCTTCTGTGGAACGCTGACCCCGTGAATGTAAAAGTCCGCCACCACATATCCGACATAGGGGATGTCCAGTCCGTTTGCTCCCCGAAGAGTGAGCCACGGTGTTTCGGTCCCTTGCTCTTGATATCCCTCGAAGAGTTCCCTGGACAGACTTTCAGAAACCAAAGTGACTTGGGAGCCAGTATCGACCAGGCACTGAAGCCTTTTGCCGTTAACTTGTATTTCGACAATGGGGCAATGTCCTACCATTTGGTCCTGGGGAGCAGACAAGGAAGGGGGGTCAATCAAAGGGGTCCCGACCACTTGACCCACAGTGGCCGGCAAACCTAAAAACCCTCCTGCGAACCTCGCCGTGGGCCACACTGACGACTCATATGTCCAGGCTCCCCGCAGTTATTGCAGATTGGTCGCCCCTGATCGTCCTACTGGAATTTGGCAGGGAGTTGGTCGTCCAGGGCGGCATCCTATTGCTCGGCTCGGAATGAGACTGTTCACGGGGCGGAGGTGCTTCACCAAGCCGTTCCCGGCGAAGTTCTGCCATAAGTGACAGAGAGAGCTCGGCCATCTGCTCTTGGACATTCTTCATAAGTTCCGTACTTAACGCCTGTTTCCAGTCAGTCTGTTCTGAAGCAACGGGGGTATAAGTTCCGCTGGCCGCCATACAAGCAGGTGGAGAAATAGCCTCGGTGGAGTCAGTTTCTTGAGCCAAGGCCTCTCGACGAAGGTCGTCGAACGTCAACGTGGGGTCATGGCGGAGTTGTAGCCGAAAGCTCTGTCGTATTGGCCCATCACGGAGCCCCAAGAGGAATTGGTCCCGTAATAGGGTGTCTCCATCCCCTAACCCATACTCACGCCTTCCCTTCAAACGAGCAAACTGCTCTCGGAGCCGTAAGGAATACGCCTGAAGGTCCTGTCTGGGGCCTTGCCGGTAATTGAAAAACTGAGCCTGAAGAGCAGCCACCGGGGTAGCATCCCCGTATAGTTCGGACAAGAAGTCAAAGACAGCCGTGGTATTAGCTCGCGCAGTCCCTGACGCGGCTCGAACCTCCCTCTTGGCCTCCCCTTCCAGGGACCCCAGTACAAACTGTAACTTCTGCTGTCCATTCAGCCCTTGTAGACCGGCCAAGTATTCTATTTGTGCCTTCCACTCGGATAGTTTTAATTCCGATCCAGGTCCTCCGAATCTTTGCGCCCAGGGGGCCCCCATGAAGACCGGCATAACTTGGGGTCTATCCGCCGGTGTGTCTTCGTCCGCCATCTCTCGAACTACGGGTGCTCAACTCAGTGTAGGGAACCCTGCCGACTACGCCAAGTGTCACAGGCCGGGGGTGCAGAGGCGCTTCCAGCCAACCGACCCTCCTTACTTTTTCTGAGTCCCTCTGAGGAGTTACTCCGCAGCACAAAGAGGACGGACAACAAGAATAAGATGAATCTCAAGTTTATTTATTTAGTTAAAAAGCAAAAATAAAAAAAGGGAACAGGCTAATCGCCTCTCTTGCTTCAACAGGTTGATATGGATTCAGTAAAATAGCTCCGTCTTGCTGGACACAGGATTGGATAGCAGCCGCGGAGGGTCGACTCGATTCGCAGGCTCAGCCGGACTTCAGCATAGGTAAGTAAGCAGAACAGGGTCGTATGAATTCAGTAAGATAACTCTATCTTCCTGGACATGGGAATGGATAACCACAGTGGAGATTCGACTCAGTTCGCTGGCTCGGCGGGACTTCAGCATAGACAGGTGAGCAGAACAGGTCAGCATGAATTCAGTAAGGTAGCTCCGTCTTCCTGGACACAGGACTGGATAACCACAGTGGAGGTTCTACTCGGTTCACTGACTCAGCGGGACTTCAGCATAGACAGGTGAGCAGAACAGGTCGGTATGAATTCAGTAAGGTAGCTCCGTCTTCCTGGACACAGGACTGGATAACAACAGTGGAGGTTCGACTCGGTTCACTGGCTCAGCGGGACTTCAGCATAGACAGGTAAGCAGAACAGGTCCGTATATATTCAATAAGATAACTCTGACTTCCTGGACATAGGATTGGATAACCACAGTGGAGGTTCGACTCGGTTCACTGGCTCAGCAGGACTTCAGCATAGACAGGTGAGCAGAACAGGTCGGTATGAATTCAGTAAGATAGCTCTGTCTTCCTGGGCATGAGACTGGATAACAACAGTGGAGGTTCAACTCGGTTCACTGTCTCAGGTCGGTATGAATTCAGTAGGATAACTCTGTCTTCCTTGACATGAGACATCGATAACCACAGTGGCGATTCAATTCGTTGAGGCTCTGTTCGTTCAGATACCACACAATCTGCGACTTCTTTCCCCCCACTCGTGTATGCACTGCAAAACACTCAACGGCACAAATGATTAAAGTAACCGGTACTGCACTCAAAAACCTCAACCAATACGGCAGCGTGCGGGCCCGGACGGCAGCCTCGGGGGACAGAACCTCCGTTACCGATGTAAACAAACTCTGTACTGCAATATCACGTCCCAAAGCACTCCTCTTCTTTCTCAAAATAATATCTTCAGACACAATCGAATCACAATCTGCTTATCTCCTTAAGTCTTGTGTTTCCTACTGCTGGCCATTTCCTTGCTGCCTCTCCATAAGAAATCCACTGCGTCTTCTCGGTTCACTCTCCGCTCCCCCACCTCACTTTCCTCTCAATATCAACATCTTTTATGTTCCTCATGGTCCAATCGCCCTTCGGGATCTTTCCCTGCCGCACAGCTGACAACAATCGCGCTCGTCAGCTCTCCTTCATTGTTTCTCCCTACTTACGTGTTTTCCCGGAACCGGCCCCGTGTCTCACCGGAAGCACTCCCCATAAACAGCTTCCGCCAATAAGGTTCCGCTTTTAGGGCTAACTGGCAAATAAGATACACCTGGAAACAATCTAAGAACTAATCAACAAGAAAAACTACAAAGAACTACAAAACATGGGGCAGAACAGGAAATAACCTAAAAGTCCACACAACACAGGTCAGAAATCATGACAGTTGGAGGAAATCCCATGTGCCCATTCTAAAAAATATCTTCCATGTAAAAAAAAAAGAACAATGTTATATTTATACTCCTAATTGACTTTTTTTTTAAAAGGTAGACAAATAACATTCCACAAACATTGTGGCCTGGTTGTATTTTTGTATGTTTACATTTTACATGACACTTTTAAACTTCTCATTCAACAATTTTTTCATGTACACACCATTCAAAAGTTTGGGGTCAGTAAGAAAAAAAAAATGAATACTTATATTTAGAAAGGATGTATTAACTTGACCAATAGTGACTTTTACATTGTTACAGAAAAATGTCCATTTCAAAAAACACAAAGAAGCCTGGGGAACAAAAATCACGGTTCCCTCAAAAATATTAAGCAGCACAACTGTTTTCAACATTGATAATAATACGAAAATTTTCTTGAGTCAAATCAGCATATTAAAATTATTTCTGAAGGATAATGTGACACTGAAGACTGGAGTAATGACGCTGAAAATTCACAATACCGTATATACCCGAATATAAGACGACCCTGAATATAAGACTTTATATAAGATATATAAGACCCCCATTTTCAAGACTTGTGAAAAAAATCTGGTTTTCAAAATAATTTTGAGAGCAAATTTCCGAGGCGTTGTTCCAAATGCCTCACATCACCTGTGCCTCGTGTAGAGCCCCGCTCGTCGGCGGAGACCGGCACATATGCGCTTCCTGATTGGCCATGACTGCGGCTGCCCTGAGTGCGACGGGATGTATGTAGCGCCCCCTACTGTCCTAGGTGTATCTACCCTTTTGGAATGTTGGACGCTTGAACCCAGATTCGTTTATTTGTCTCTCGACGTGATCCTATAATCAATCTGTGACCCTTGGTTCTACACTACTTCTTGCAAAGTGCAACTCAGATCTCTGCAATATCACTTTTAACCAATTACAGCTACCGATCTGTTCTATTAAAGTGACCACACTATAAAACTGAAATATACAATGGATTTATTTAAAAGAAAAGAAAAGAAAGAATTGACAAAACCGAATCAAATTAGATATGAATAAAATCTGTTCAACCAACTTCTGAATAAACTGGTATTTTCAAAACAGTATTTGATTGACTCTTCTATGCACAACAACAGGCACTTAAAGGGTTAACCTTTTAAACTTCCATCAAAATAGGGCTATCTAATGAATCACTCTTTAAATTAACATTTCCTTATTTTACACAAAGTACAAATTTGTCTTCACCTAATGTAAACCAATATACCAGTGTAATTCTGGTGTCTATGAAAACTCAGTGCAAAAATAAAGCATGTTAAACAAACCTCAGTTTTAATCAGAAATACAAACTGCAACCCTGTAATAATATACTCAATGAATCACAGAGTATTAAAGCATTATATCATTCACCAATGAAAAAAACACAACTTATTGTGGGCCCACACACACACGCACACACACACACACACACACACCCGTTGCAGGCCTGAAACGTTGCTTGTGTGCGTTGAGGCCGAGTGAAACGTAAAATGGCCGCTTCGCTCTATAAGAGCACAAAATAAAATAAACAAAGTGTACCTGAGTGTAAGTGGCAAGAGTTAATGATTTCCGTCACCCATCAGATCCATCCACGTGAAGCTGTCATCAGTTAGCAAACTCCCGCGACGCCAGAGGAACTCCTAACCACTCGGGATTAGGAGCGCTATCTGGATTCCTCCTCAGCGGCTCTGTCACTCTCGATCGATGCACTCACAGTTCTTGGCAATCGCTTAGATCACCTTTGATACTCTCACATTCGCCGATGTAGGGGATAAACTTGAGTTAATTTTTTTCCACCAGTAACATGAATAGTCCGATTCACTGCGAATCGCGATCATCAAGCATTAAACTAACAGTTCTTCTGAACCCCGTCGTGTTGACTTCACTGTGTGATCGGGTTGACCTCACAACAGAATACTATACAGCTTAACACTTAAACATTGCAGTTCTTCTGACTATATCTAACACAAAAACCCAGCGCGCTCTGTTATCATGCCGACAACATTCACCTTCTCTTTCCTTCTTCCCCTACCTCTGACCCCCACTTGAGTGACATTTACACTGGCCAATCACAGTTGCCATAACGGATATGAGGCGGGATCAAGCTGTTTTTAGCCAATAACGTTAAACCAAACACAACTTACTGACATGAACATTTTCTGAACAGGTACACTTTGTTTCAATAATAAACTCTCGTCACCAAGCACTCATTTCTGCATACCATTTAAAATAAACAAATAAATAAAATAGAAATAATAATAAAGAATAATCATGTCGAAAAGTAACCCAAAATTAACCCAGGGTTACATCCTCCTCCTTCTGAAATTCTCATGTCCCCATGAGTATACAGACTTTAAATATGAATAATGAGTCTATTCTCAGAGTTAGGACATATCCTAGTACACCTGGCACATTTAGGTAAAGGTCGATATTTTTTTGAAGGGCAAAGTTCAATCTTTGAGGAATCTGTCAGATGAATAACTATTCCTCTGTGCACAACTGTTACGGGTCTCTCACTAGGTTGGCCTAGTTCATCGTAGCTTAACTTAGAGACAGGTTTCACCTTCCTTTTGGGACAATGCTCCATGGGTTCGGCCTCCAAGTCTGATGCATTATCAGAGCTATTTACTTCTCCTTCTGAAGATTCTTCCTCCACCACTGAGTCTACAATCGGGTGCATATTCTCTCTGGAATCCTCGTTTTCACAGGTTTCCTCCACCACTTCCTCTTCTCCAGAATATTGAGATTCACTGTCTGTGTGGGCAGTTACTTCATCCTCTTTAACTTCAAACTTGTGCTGGAGATCAGGAATTAACTGTGTCCATTGTCTAGACCTATCTGGACTATAGTACCCATAGCTTTCATCTTCACCTCCTGAGGAATTATCAGTGGTTACAGGAGTTTCCAATACTCTTTCTTCTCTCAATGTTTCTTTGTGCTCTTTTGTAGCTCTAGACCTAGTTACTGGCCTTTGATGAACTTCTTGTCTCCTATCAAGTTTTGGCATTCTCACCGATTCTCCAATAGGTAAGAGATGATCTCTGTGCATTGTCCTGACTCCTCCAGTTCCTTTCTCTGATTTGAGTCTGTACACAGGCAAATTGTCAAGCTTTTCAAGAACAATGTACGGGGCCGTATTCCACTTATCCTCCAGTTTGTGCTTTCCTGTGAAACTGAGATTTCGAATAAGCACACGGTCTCCAGGCCTTATGCTTTGATATTTCACCTTTTGATCATAGAGACGTTTATTTCTCTGATGATTCTTTAATGCAGATTCAGAAGCTAGTCTGTAGGCTTTCTGAAGATCTGTCTTTAGGTCTTCAACATACCTCTGGTATGTCTGTCCTTCTCCTCCTTCTGAAGAAGTACCAAAGCACACATCAATTGGCAAGCGGGCTTCTCTTCCAAACAAAAGAAAGTAAGGTGAGTACCCGGTAGCCTCATTTTTAGTACAATTGTATGCATGTACTAATTTGCTGATATGCTGGCTCCATTTTTGCTTTTCTGCAGCATCCAAAGTTCCCAGCATGGAGAGTAGTGTCCTATTAAATCGTTCAGGTTGTGGATCTCCCTGAGGGTGGTAAGGTGTCGTCCTTGATTTCTTAATACCCAGCATTCCCAGAAGTTCTTTTATAAGTCGACTCTCAAAGTCTCTCCCTTGATCTGAATGTATACGGGCTGGAAGTCCGTAATACACAAAGAACTTCTCCCAGAGAATCTTTGCAACAGTCACTGCTTTCTGGTCCTTAGACGGGTAGGCTTGGGCATAGCGTGTAAAATGGTCAGTGACAACCAGGACATTAGCAACACCTTTGGAATCTGGTTCTATTGACAGGAAATCAATACATATAAGTTCCATTGGCCCACTACTAGTGATGTTACTCAGAGGAGCGCGTTTCTGAGGCAATGTCTTTCTGGCTATGCATCTTCCACAGTTTTTGACATACTTCTCAATCTCAGAAGTCATTTGTGGCCAGTAGAATCTGTCCTTCAGCAGCTCTGTAGTCCGCTCAATTCCTAGATGTCCCGCATCATCATGTAATGAATGCATTACCTGTTGATGGAACTGTTCAGGTAAAACAAGCTGTTTTTTCTCTTTACCACAGGGACTGATGAACACTCTGTACAGCAGCTTATCCTGGCTGACCAGCTTAGGACCTTGTCTCTGCAATAGAGTCATTCGCGGGTTAGCACTTGCACCAGTTGTAAGTACCTTTCCTTGCTCCACAGCTATCTTCACCGGTCCAATGACTGGATCTTTGTCTTGAGCCAACTCAAGGTCAGCATGTGTCAACTGTTTCAGATGTCCTAGCTCCAGCTGTGTAAAACGTGCATAAACAGGTGGAACAATGCTAGAATCGGCTCCCAACTGATCTACCAGTCTGGTGGAAGATTCCTCATTTTTGTCACTTGTCACCATCTGACAGATTGCTTTCACTCCTGACTGGGATATTTCTGTCCATCCATCAGGTGACCCACCTTCCAAAGGATAACGAGACAATGCATCAGCATCGATGTTATAACGTCCTGGCTTATATTGCAGACTGAAATCATATGTGGCCAATGCCGCCAGCCAGCGATGTCCTGTTGCGTTCAACTTAGCTGTAGTGAGGACATAGGTGAGCGGATTATTGTCAGTTCTAACTACAAATTTCACCCCATAAAGGTAATCGTGAAATTTATCCACTACGGCCCACTTCAGTGGCAAGAATTCCAGTTGGTGAGTTGGATATCTTTGCTTTGTTGTACTCAGTTTCCTACTAGCATATGCAACTGGTCTGAGTCCTTCCGGATACTCTTGGTTCAGTACTGCACCTAGGCCATTCCCACTTGCATCCACATGTAGGACATAGGCTTTGGAAGGGTCAGCGAATGCAAGGACAGGGGCATGAGTAAGACAGTAGATAATGGTTTTAAAAGCCTCAGTGCAATCTTTGTCCCACCGCTCACCAAATGGTTCTGACTCTTTGAAGTACTTTCTCTCTGTGGTGACCTTTCCACCCCCTTTGGCTGGAGGATACCCTTTGGTGAGTTCTGTCAAGGGTCGCACAATTGCAGAATAGTTTTTGACAAACCGTCGGTAAAACCCACAAAATCCTAGGAATGACCTTAAGGTTTTTACATCTGTGGGCATCTTCCACTTAGTGACTGCTTCTATTTTCTCCGGGTCAGGAGCAACCCCATCAGCAGAGACAATATGGCCCATATATTTGACCTGTGACATACAGAGCTGGCACTTATCCATTGAAATTTTCAATCCATACTCCTCCAAACGGTCTAAGACTTTCAGAAGCCTCTGTTCGTGTTCTTCTAGAGTGGACCCAAAGACAATAATATCGTCAAGGTACACTATCACTTCTAGCAGATGCATGTCCCCAACTGCACGCTCCATGAGTCTTTGGAATGTCGCAGGCGCTCCACTAACTCCTTGTGGCATCCTTTCAAACTCATAGAACCCTAAAGGACATATAAAGGCAGTCTTCTCCTTGTCCTCGTCGGCCATGGCTATTTGGTAGTAGCCGCTCCGCAGGTCTAAGACTGAAAACCACTTGCTTCCTGCAAGACAGTCCAACGCATCATCTATGCGTGGGGTCGTGTACTGATCAGGAAGAGTTCTGCTGTTCAAAGTCCGATAATCGATACACATGCGTATTGCACCACTTTTTTTACGGACAATTACAATTGGGGAAGCATAAGGACTTCGGGATTCTTTAATAATCCCTGTAGCTAACAGGTCTTTGAGGTGTCGACGGACATCATCAATGTCAGCTGGAGCAATTCGTCGAGATCTCTCTCTAAATGGCCTAGAGTCACTCAAACGGATGCAATGTTTAACATCCTTTGCCAGTCCTACATCCCATTCTTCCTGAGAAAATACATTACCTCTCTCAGACAGTTTCTGGCGAAGTCGATCTCCCCACTCTTTTGGAATGGTGGACTTTGTGAAATCAAACACCTTTGGATCAATGGTCTTGGATTTCGTCGGGGTAACAGATGCCACAGTCACTGTATCTGTAGGAAACACATGTGCTACGACTGTTCCAGATGGTATTGTTACCTCTTTGCACGTCACATTCCTAATCAGCACATTGAATTTGTTCTCCTCTACAGCAGAAGAGGGCAGTACAACTGGAAGAATGAACAGTCCTGCAGGCAGCATATCATCTGAAGGGGTTTCTACCATGAAAATTTCCTTCTCCAGCGGTTTTTGTGACTCAACTGTACAAACAGCACACATTTCTCCTCTTGATGGTATGATGCAAGCACCTGGACCTGTCCATTTAACTTCTCCAGCAGGTATGTCAAGTCTTGTCTGTGATTCTAATTCTGAGTTGTGAAGCTGAATTCTTAATGTGTGTGCCTCATCCGTCTCATGACCAGCGGTGCCAAGTCCAATCAAACGTTGGAAAAAACTTGCATTTGTCCCAATGATCGCAGGCACTTGTTTAGGACCTTCAGGTTCTGGACAAACCAAAGCAAGGATGGAAACAGTCTCTTCCACACCCATGACAGAAGCAGGAAAAGAAACATCTACCAAGACATATCCCTTGTATGGATAACTGGCTGTGCTAAGGCCCCAAATGGACAGACCAGAGAGAGGCTGAATGGGCACTGATGACAGGTTTTCAGAGTACCGTGGCTCAAAGATGATAGTGACCTGAGATCCACTATCTAGTAAGGCTTCACAGGGCTGACCATTTATCTTCATAGTGATTGTCAGAGCTGGACCCACCAACCCTACAGGAAGACTACTCTTCTCAACCACAACTGTCTGGCTTTTGCGAGAAAAGCTGGCTTTATCACTAGTGTGTTTACTACTACTCGGATCCATTCTTTCGTTTCTAGCCTTCCGTAATGATCGCACAAGTTTCTGTATCACCAGAGAGTAATTCTCAGGAGCTTTGCACTTCGGAGCAATGTGGCCATCTTCCCCACATTTGTAACAGAAGTAATCTTCTTGAGCCTTTTCAAATCGGGGTTTCACAGAAGTATCAGCCTGCTCCAGTGAACGTGGATCTCTTGTCATCTGTGGCAACTGCCTAATACTCAGTGAAGCTAACTGCTCTTCTAGTCTTTGCATCTGCTTCTTTAGTGAGTGTACTTCTGAATCCCCTGATGTGTCACCTCCTCTCCTTCTTGGTATGGGCTTTGACTCCATCATCACCTCTGGCGTAGTTACTTTAGAAGATCCTTCTGCCACTTTTGTCCGCAGCTCTTCAATTTCAGCTTTCAATTCTCTCACAACAGCCAAACTACTCTGTCTCTCCCGTGGCCGGGGAACCGGCTTTACAGTGAAACCCAGACTATGTCTGGCATCTTCGCTTTCTTCCGCCTCCCTTATCTCATTCAGGAGAGTTAGGAAAGTAGGTGGATTTCCTCGTCTCTCTCTCAATCTCAGCTGGAGCAACATCAAGTCAGATTCAACAGCTCCCCGAATTAGCTGCTCGACTCTTGTTTGGTCCAAATTCTTCCAGGGTAACCCACCTTTTTGTGCTACCTTGGTCAGAGATTTCTCCATTCTCTTCAAGAAATCAGAAAGAGCTTCACCAGGATTCTGCCTCAGTAATCTGAAAGCAAAATATAAGTCTTCTCCTGATTCAGGAGTTCCAAAAGCTCCCTCCAAAGCCTCAAGATACTGAAGAGAAGTTGCATCTGGGCTAGAAAATCTGACAGCCTTCACAACATCCAGGGCTGAACCCTTTAAGCTCTCAATTATACGTCGACGCTTCTCCTTCTCTGAGCATTCACACTCCATGATCATCATTCTAGCTTGATCCATCCAGCTCTCCAAAGCCTCTTCCTCTGTTGGAGTAGGAACAATACCTGAAAAGGTCCTTAAACGTCGGTATGCACCTCCATCGCTGACAGGTTTTGAGGTTTTTTCCAACAGTTCACCCACCGCACGGATTATTGATTCTGGAGAACCTGCATTGGAGCTGGGTGTAGAAAACATAGCTTGAAGATCAGTGAAAGACTTTCCTTCTTGTTTTAACAGCTTTGATAGTTTCTCAGCAAACCCAGCAGGCGGTGACTCTGCACTTTTCGCTACAATCATCTTCCAAGGCGTCCCACCCCCTTCAGGTATCACTTCCACAGGCACGCGAGAAGGATCAACCTCTTCTTTGCACTCACGTAGCACAAGTAAAGACCCTGGAGTTGGCCCTTCTTTATAATCCCTGACTCTCACTCTTCCCAAAACTTTGACTGTTTGCATAGTTTCCTCAATGCGTGCCACCCCCACATCCGCGGGCACTCCCAACAGTAACACGGCATGTTTCTGATCAATTATTGCTTTACTTTACTGAGCAAGGATCATCCCGGACGAGCCCCCACTTTATGTAGCGCCCCCTACTGTCCTAGGTGTATCTACCCTTTTGGAATGTTGGACGCTTGAACCCAGATTTGTTTATTTGTCTCTCGATGTGATCCTATAATCAATCTGTGACCCTTGGTTCTACACTACTTCTTGCAAAGTGCAACTCAGATCTCTGCAATATCACTTTTAACCAATTACAGATACCGATCTGTTCTATTAAAGTGACCACACTATAAAACTGAAATATACAATGGATTTATTTAAAAGAAAAGAAAAGAAAGAATTGACAAAACCGAATCAAATTAGATATGAATAAAATCTGTTCAACCAACTTCTGAATAAACTGGTATTTTCAAAACAGTGTTTGATTGACTCTTCTATGCACAACAACAGGCACTTAAAGGGTTAACCTTTTAAACTTCCATCAAAATAGGGCTATCTAATGAATCACTCTTTAAATGAACATTTCCTTATTTTACACAAAGTACAAATTTGTCTTCACCTAATGTAAACCAATATACCAGTGTAATTCTGGTGTCTATGAAAACTCAGTGCAAAAATAAAGCATGTTAAACAAACCTCAGTTTTAATCAGAAATACAAACTGCAACCCTGTAATAATATACTCAATGAATCACAGAGTATTAAAGCATTATATCATTCACCAATGAAAAAAACACAACTTATTGTGGGCCCACACACACACGCACACACACACACACACACACACACACCCGTTGCAGGCCTGAAACGTTGCTTGTGTGCGTTGAGGCCGAGTGAAACGTAAAATGGCCGCTTCGCTCTATAAGAGCACAAAATAAAATAAACAAAGTGTACCTGAGTGTAAGTGGCAAGAGTTAATGATTTCCGTCACCCATCAGATCCATCCACGTGAAGCTGTCATCAGTTAGCAAACTCCCGCGACGCCAGAGGAACTCCTAACCACTCGGGGATTAGGAGCGCTATCTGGATTCCTCCTCAGCGGCTCTGTCACTCTCGATCGATGCACTCACAGTTCTTGGCAATCGCTTAGATCACCTTTGATACTCTCACATTCGCCGATGTAGGGGATAAACTTGAGTTAAGTTTTTTCCACCAGTAACATGAATAGTCCGATTCACTGCGAATCGCGATCATCAAGCATTAAACTAACAGTTCTTCTGAACCCCGTCGTGTTGACTTCACTGTGTGATCGGGTTGACCTCACAACAGAATACTATACAGCTTAACACTTAAACATTGCAGTTCTTCTGACTATATCTAACACAAAAACCCAGCGCGCTCTGTTATCATGCCGACAACATTCACCTTCTCTTTCCTTCTTCCCCTACCTCTGACCCCCACTTGAGTGACATTTACACTGGCCAATCACAGTTGCCATAACGGATATGAGGTGGGATCAAGCTGTTTTTAGCCAATAACGTTAAACCAAACACAACTTACTGACATGAACATTTTCTGAACAGGTACACTTTGTTTCAATAATAAACTCTCGTCACCAAGCAATCATTTCTGCATACCATTTAAAATAAACAAATAAATAAAATAGAAATAATAATAAAGAATAATCATGTCGAAAAGTAACCCAAAATTAACCCAGGGTTACATGTATTTAATCACCCTGCAGGGTCGTCTGGCCGTTTTCGACGACGATCCGGCTCCCGCTCTTTCTCTCCCTCTGCTTGAGCCGCACAAGAAAAAACGCCGTTCACAGAGGATGCCAGAGCAGACGGAGACAAGCGAGTAGGAGGTCTCTGCGGAACAAAAGTGGGTGTCTCTAAATGTGTATGTGTTTTCACACTGGTGGGTGTTTATAAATCATGCAATGAAAATGATGCCCTTCTCCCCACCCCACCCCTAAGACCTACCCACACTGTGCCATGGGCAAATCAGGTAACGCGGTTGAAAACGCCCTCTGTTTATGGCCTTGCCCCCTGATCTGGTAACTCCTATTACCGTCTGCAGAGACCTCTATTTGAGACAAGCGAGCAGAGACCCGCCCCCCCTGTTCACATATCGCGTCTTTTGCGTGCTCAAGTTCGTTATTTCAAATGTAGGTGTGCACTCATAATGAAAGTGACGTGCTCGTTTTTTCCAAGCGCGGGAGAAAAAGGCTATCAATCGATTCCTCCACTCGAATACAAGATGACCCTGAATATAAGATGACCCCCCATTTTCAGCCTATTTTTAGGACAAAAACCTCGTCTTATATTCGGGTATATACGGTATTACTGATTTTACTGTATTTTGATCGAATAAATGCAGCCTTGGTGGGCAGAAGAGATTTTTTAATAAACTATAAATAATCTTACAGACCCACACGCTTGAACAGTAGTGTACACATTATGCTCTTCTAAGTAAAATCTTTAGCAGTTTGCAGGTTGATTTGACAATGTATTTTGGTTACATTGAGGTTTTTTTTTTTTTTAGATGAGGTAGCTAGAACAGTTACCTAACTAATGACCAAAATGCAATGCTGTAAATGTTGTAGGCCTACAAACGTTTTGTGCTGCTGGGAACATGTTTCACTCCCATGCGGCACAGTTTCTCTACAAGCCACTGAATTGCCACTCTCCGTTTTGCGTTTACGAGCCTGTAAATAACCCTGAACAGACCATTCTCCGGCAGAAGTCATTTCTGCTTATCATAATAAATAAATAAATAAATAAAATTCTCTGGATCCCAGCCAGACCACTGAGGTCATCCAGGAAGAGAAGGGAAGTTTGACGACCTGCCTGACACTCGAGAAGAACGTAGCTCAGTGATAATGCATAAAAAAAAAAAACGTGGAAGAAATGTCAAGTCCACAAAGATGTAGGAAAAGAGATGAAAAAACAGTATTAATATTCCATCGCAGTGCGGGATGAGGAGAGGTAAGGAGAAGAGTGGGAACGAGCCGGTGAGACAAGCACTAAAAAATGACAGAGACAAATAAGAGAAAGCCAATATAAGAGTGAATAGGAAATGAAGGGGAAACTAAATATAGAGTACGTGTGTGCGAGGGAGCGAGAAAGAGATTAGGAGAGGAGCGGGAAAGTGTCATGTTCACACCCGAAGCCGGGTGTGACATCAACGGTGGTGTTCTGTGATAATGGCGTCGGCTGCGGCCGAATCGAAGAGCTGACTATTTCGCTTTCTTCCGCTCAGCCCTTCTGCCTCGCCTCCGGTTTGCCCACCTTTATCTTTTGAAACGTTTTTTTTTTTTTTTTTTTACTTCAGTGTATTATTTTTCTCCCCCGTGTTTGTTTTTGTTGTTCTCATTTATTGAATTCTCTGATGCTTTGAGGCCTCTGCAGTGTTGAGCCGTAGACGATTTGGCAAATGAATAAAACATGTCACATAGCGTCTGCCTGTTTCTCTGTTATTTGTGAATCTGTGTACGTGTGTGTGTGACTGTGCGTTTCGCTATATTTACAGTTTGTGCTGGTTTTGATTTTATGTCAACATGAGCCTGAGGGTGAAGACATTGAGCTGTAGCATTGTCTATTCAGTCAGGAATCCACCCCGGTCTGTATTAATTCATAGGAACAAAACTCCCTAACTGAGCAATTACTTCAATATTTTACTCGCCTCGACGAGAGCAATTTGACATCTGAAACGCAATGAAAGCTGGTCAACCGCTGCCTAGACGGTAACATAACACTGTATATAAAATAGTTATTAAAATATAAATAGTATATAAATAGTTATCTTTGTTGAATGGCCAAAGCATATAGGCCCTTGAAAAGTGCAGTTTTCCTATAACAATGGGGCAAAAAGGCTTCTGTTCCTGAGAGATAGAATTTTACCAGTAGAGTAGTGGAATAGTCCATTTGAACGACTGAGATGTGTTTATTTCAGCATGCAGTACCGTTCAAAACTTTGGGTTGAGGAAGATTTTTTCTCATTTCTTTTTTGTTTTCAAAGACATAAATATTTTTATTCAGCAAGGATGCATTAAACTGATCCAAAATGACAGTAAAGACATAAATAATGTTACCAATTTTTTTTTTTAAATGTTGTTCTTTTAAACTCTCTATTCATCAAAGAATATTTGAAAATGTATCAGTTTCCATAAAAAATATTAAGCAGCACAACTGTTTTCAACATTGATAATAGAAAACTGAAGTAATGATGCTGAAAATTCAGCTTTGCCATCACAGGAATAAATTACATTTAAAAATATATTCAAATACAAAATAGTCAATTGTAATAATATTTCACAATATTACTGTATTTTTTTTTTTTGTCAAATAAACAGCCTTCATTGTGAGCATAACACACTTCTTTCATAACTTTTAAAAAATCGAATAAAATAAAAAAAAGAGTTGAGATTATTAACTAATAACTATTTAATTACCGGTATTTTAACTAATAGCCGTGGATTGATAGTTTCGTCAGTTTTTGATCACTTACATGCTCATTAGTGGGTGATTAATTGCCGTGAATGCGATTAATATTTGCCTCCAACAAAGTTCAGACACTATGGGAAAACTGGTTGAAGTCCTGGGAAAGAGAGGGAAATAAGTACAGTATAAATTTTGATAAAAGGTTAATATAGTGCTAAATAACTGAAGAATAAACGGTGCAGATCTCCTTCATCAACATCCTTCAGACTAGCAGAAGGACTTGCTTGGCTTAGTATCATTTAAACGACACTTGGCATGGCATAATGGATGATGCAAAACACAGAGCCAAATTCTGTCAAAACGTCATCAATGTATCTGAAATGCAACTATCAAAAAGGACAGAACAACTGCATTCACCTCAAGGCTAGGAATGTATATTAAAGGCATAGACGCAAAAATGAAAATTCTGTCATTATTTACTCACCCTCATGTTGTTCCCAACCTGTATGTTTATCTTTCTTCTGTGGAACACAACGAATGTTGGTAACCAAACAGTTATGGTTCTAAGTTCTGGTTCTAGTTATGAAAAAAAAAAAAAAAAAAAAAAACACGTTTCTTTGATGTTCTACAGAAGAAAGATACACAGACAGGTTTTGGAATGACGAAGTAAATGAAGACAGATTTTAAGGTGAACTATCCCTTTAAGGAAGTAAATGGGGTCCATTTTAAAGCATGATGGGAGTAAAAAGGGCAGAACTTTGATGTTAGCCATCCTCTGGAAAGTATAGCTGATTGCTGCAGCTCTGTCGGAAATCATGGTGACAGGAAGTTCAAGAACAGACATTAGCCCTCCAAACTTTCAAAACCAATTAGGAGTGTGAGGCTTCAGACAAAGCCGCTCAAAAGCTCGCCTGGATCTACTGAGAGCTCAGGGGGACGTGTGTTTAGCTCGCTATAAGCATCTAAATCACTTCCTCTGTCTTTCTGTTTTAATAAACAAACCGGTTGTCTTGTATAATCTGCGAAAGAATTAACGGAGTGAAAGACAAATCCAATTACCTTATCCATTTATTACTAATGCCCACGTGGTGCTAAGTGGTGCTCTGTCAGTATGTGTTTACAATCAGCTATTTGAGAGAAGTTTGAATGTTTATTAAAACCGAGAGAGTGAGCAAACTTCCGTTCATGCTTGTTTAGAGATAAACGTCAATGTAACATGGTTTTACTGGATTATCCTCTTCAATTTGGCCTTCATGTCATAACAGTGTGTAGACCTCGTTTATTGTCTTGAGACCACATAAAAAATAAATGTGCCATTTTTTTTTTAAATCTCAATCTCGGCTTGCACTGAAAAGAGAGAGAGGAAAAAATACCTAACAACTGGTCATTCTCTCAATCGTTCATTTTCTATTTCTGTCATGTTTGCCACTGATTAGTAGCCTGGTTAAAACCAGACCATTCTCAGTTGTAACCGAGTTATGGTCTGGCAAAGCGTCATACACAAATCATTTCCAGAGGGCATCACCAACGGACGTCGCGGGTAGACCTAAAACCAATCAGAGCGATGAAGGAGATGACGTATGCAGAGTGGCAGCCGGCGGAGAAACATCTCTGAGTGTTGCTCTTTGCTCGGTTTTTAACAAAAAAGGAAACGTTCAAATCGCTTAAAACAGACGCGATAGCTGATTCGAATGAGTGATGTTCGACGGCGGCATCCATCTTTGTAATGTAGGCTACAAAATAATCTGCTTCAAAAGCCCAGCGCTGTCGTCATCGTGTAAAGCCCGCCCCAACGTTTCTGATTGGTGCCTCGATTTCGACGGATTGGATATGGGCTTGAATGAGCTCTTTGCCAGACTAACTTTCAGAGCAAATCTAAATTTGCCGGAAGTTG
The DNA here is from genome assembly GCA_030578255.1 of Tiaroga cobitis. NCBI lineage: Eukaryota > Metazoa > Chordata > Actinopteri > Cypriniformes > Leuciscidae > Tiaroga > Tiaroga cobitis. Next base: position 22,635,692 of record CM060601.1, on the reverse strand, counting down.
TCTGGGTTTTCCCAGGCTAACTGATTAGCGGAATCTGCAGAATCTCAATGGTCAACAATCTCATTGCAAACTGTGATTAAACCTTAAATATCTCTGGCTGTGATTGTGTCACGTCGCACAGCAGTTTCTCGTTCAGTGTGGATAGACAAATTGCCTGTTGCTGGAAACTTGTCTTGCCCGGTCTTTTTAATTGGCTTTATGCACAGCTTCACTACTTCCTGAACTTCAGCCAGCCCTTTGTTTCCTGTCTGCCATTATTGGACAAACTGATTAATCCAGGTGTGCCTGGCCTCAGTAACAATAATCAGGCACACCTGGATTAATCAGTTTGTCCAATAATGGCAGACAGGAAACAAAGGGCTGGCTGAAGTTCAGGAAGTAGTGAAGCTGTGCATAAAGCCTATTAGTACACGGTGTAAAGCTGCAGTAATTCTGATTTGAACTAAATATTTAGCTTGAAAATGCCATTGAAAGCATAACACTGGAACAGGGCCGAAGCTTCTGGCACAGATTTTCTCAGGAGAACTAATCAACAGAAGGTAAATGCCCAACACATTCCCAAAACCTCCAACCGTAAGTAAATAAAATCTTTCTCTTTTTTTCATTTATACGTTTTTTATACACCCTCTCTCTCTCTCTGTCATAATCTATCACCTCTCCCCTGCTCATGGATCCTGCCGGATGAGTAGGTGTGGACTATTGCGCTCCCATTAAAAATGATCACTCCGCGGTGTTCTCAGCTAAACACACACCGAACACACACGGGGACTGACAAGACCATCAGCGGGTCCGACACTGGCAATATTCCAATATCAGGCGCATAAAAGAGCCCTGTAATGGGGACAGTTTCATTACGGCTGTTGCTGAGGAGAGAGAGGAGGTGAAAAAAATAATAATATGACCTTGGGCTGTCAGGACAATTTCGGCGTATGCAGTGAGTCCCTTAGCAACCCAAACATGAGCAGCGGGTACCAGAGAATTTGCTTCATTTATGAGATGGGAAGTGAAGGAGCAAAATAAGAGGAGCTATAAACTGCACAGTCATATGAAAATTAATTCAACAATATGAAATAAATACAGAGAACCTCATTCAAATTTAAATGTAATTAATGACATTTAAATGTATTCATTTAAATTATTAAAAAATGTATTAATTTAAATGTATTTACAAAATAAGAGTTAGAAAGTGAAAGAGAGGTTAGCAGAGCACAGACTAAAATGTAAAGAGACAATAATTATTCTATTAGTAATTCATATTATGTATATTATGTTATATTATATTATATTATATTACATTATATTAATGAAACTGAGAACTTTATTAAAATGTAATTAATGGAATTTAAATGTATTCATTTAAATTATTTACATGAATTTATTTAAATATATTTACAAGAGAAAGAGAACAGTGATCAGAGAACAGAAAATGTATAGAGGTATTACTATATTATATTATATTATAAAATAAAAACGAATTTAAAATTAAATTAAATTAATTAAATTAAAACTTATTCTGTGACTTAAGTTTATTTCAATATATTTGTTTTAAATAAAACCTAAAAATTAAATAAAAAATTAAAGATACATTTTATATAATTATATCATAAATGTATAAATAAATGATTAAATATTATAAAAACAATTATGAATATATGCAAATATAAAATAATAAAATGTAAAGTCACTATGAAACCACTTTGCAACCAATTTTATATCTATAACACAAATTTCTGGGTATATTCAACAAAGACCTGCATCAGCTGAGCTTTAAATGTCAATTTGATGGTTGACTTCATGACAACGCTGATTCCTTGATGGCACCATACAAATGTACACAGTCCCAAACCTTTAGTGACTATCCTGAACTGTGACTTTAAAGGCAGCAGACTGAGACAAGAAAACTAAAGCTACAACACATTGAGACTTAACGTTGACTCTCTGAAACAGACCAAATCTATTAAAAGTTTGGGATCCTCTCACTTTTGTTGCTTTCTGGTATAACCGGTTTTGGTTGAAGAGCAGAGTGGCGTTTAGACTGAAGTCTGATCACTTGTTCTCTATGATGTGGTATTATCTCTACATATGTACTTTGGTGGCCATATGTTGAACAGCTGGAAGCTCGTACCATAGCACAACACTATGGTCTGACAGAAAACCAATCAGAAATGGCAGACAGATGTTTTTCATTTCATCAATGAGAACTCATCCAAGCATACATACAGCTGTTGTATCTGAAGAACAAACTTTAGATCAAACATATGTTTACTTGAGTGATGAAGACAAACTACTTTTAATACTATTTATCTGAGTTTGTGTATGTATCATCATCAATGTAGCCATCATGTACTCACCCTCAAGTCGTTCCAAACTGGTATGACTTTCTCTCTACAATGGAAACAAACGGAGAACATGTATACATGGACTAAGTTCATGATCCTTGTATGATGCTTTTACATTTGAATTTCAAAAGTGTCAGCCCCATTCATTACGTGAAAAAGAGCAACCAGTACATTATTCACAGAAGAAAGACATGTTATAATTGCCAGAAATCATTACGAGTGCCATTTCAATGTGTTCATTGTACTGCCTTGGGCATACAATTATTAAAACAGAGCTCAAAATGAAAAAAAAGCAAGAGAATGTCAAGAAACACCACAAAGTGAAGCCACATCCATCTGAAGGCTGTAGTTAAAGTGAGAGAGAATCACAGGGGACATGTTTCTAACACATGTTAATGGATCCTGGCATTTCTTTGAACTTGTGATCTCTCTCCCACTTGCTCTGTCCGTCTGTCTATTTTTCTAAAAGCACTTCAGCAACCAATAAGAAACATTCTGAAAATTTCCCCAGCTACTAATCTATCCGGCAGCTATCACAATGTAGACCAAGACTGGTTGCACTCTGAAGCTAAACAGGGTTGAGCCTGGTTAGTACCTACACCTCCTGGGAAACCTAGGTTGCTGCTGGAAGAGGTGTTAGTAAGGCCAGTGGGAGTACTCATCCTGTGGTCTGTGTGGGTCCTAATGCCCCATACAGTGATGGGGACACTATACTGTCAAAAAACATGGTCTTTCGGATGAGACGTTAAACTGAGGTCCCATGATGTCCTTCGAAAAAGAGTAGGGGTGTAACCCCGGCATCCTGGCCAAATTTGCCCATTGGCCTCTGCCCATCATCATGGGCTCCTAATCATCCCCATATACTGATTGGTTCATGACTCTCTCTCCTTTCCACCAGTAACCTGGTGTGTGGTGGGAGTTCTGGTGCAATATGGCTGCTGTCACATCATCCATGTGGATGCTGCACATTGGTCGTGGTTGAGAAGATTACCCTCTTACATATGTAAAGTGTTTTGAGTGCAGAGAAAAGCGCTATATAAATGTAACAAATTCATTAATTATTAATTGTAACACCCTTGCAACCACCCAAAAAAACATACCAACTACCTGGCAGCCCTTATCAACATTCTTACAGCAACATAGACCTTATGCGCCAGACAAACAAGCGCACAGCCATCTTTAGAATTTTGTCTTTGAACTTCCGTTTTGCGGTAGCTCTGTATATTTCTATGGCATCGCTGTCGATAACTAATTAGCTGATGAAGTAGATTTACTTATTGTAGAGTTAATGAAAGTTCTCCTGAGCTTTGTAATGTTTGAAGCTGGTGTCCTAACAATGTCAGTAGAAGATTTTAAAAGAAGCGGTTCATTCATTGATCCAAAAGATCTTGCCTTCATGCTATGGAAATACAAACTGGAAAACAGACACAACGAGAGCAGCGCTGAAAAAGGAGCAGGGCTACATATGGTCTATAACACCCTATCAAACATCCAGAGTACCCTTGCAACCACCTGGCAACAACCCAGAACTGCCTTAGCAACACTTTTGCAACCCTCCAGAACATCTTTGCAACCACCTAGTAGCCTATCAATTATCTATCATAGTTTTATGTCTCATGGCACATGGTGATCTAGTCGCTTTACCTCTAGTCTTGTATACATTTGTTTGATTTAATATGCTTCAAGGTCATGATTAGTCTCCTTTGGTTTACAACACATGCACCGTTGACACTCATCATCGAGACTGAATGGCCTTGACCTCTACTCTTTTGCACCATGTGTACGTGTGGATGCGAGCAGGGTTATCAATCTCCCACGGCCATTCCATGGCCAATCAATCTTCATACGCATGGTCATCTGTCCATCCATCTATCCTTCTTTCAATTACCTCTTCCTGGGATTGGTTGACTGAAATCTCCAGACTTATTACTGATTCTAGCTGCTTGTGCATCCTGTCTTCTACATCTTTTTCTTTGACAGTTGACCTTCATCTTCTAACACAGACCCCTGATTTGTTATCGGCATCTGCTCAATGTAAGCCCAAACTGAGGAAAAGTAAATGCTATAGGAACGTGAAAAACTTATTTCAATTTTACTAACAAAACCTCTATAAAGCCCTCTGAAAACAAGCCGTTCCCTCTCAATGTTCATGCCGCTTTTTTTGTTCTGACCTTCACGTCGGATTTTAATTCCTCATCATGTGGTGCAATACAATTGTTTACAGCTTTACACTCTCTCCGGCAAGCTGCATATTTCATTCCAAATGTCGTTTCTTGCACTTTCTGGTTTCAAAGCATCTCTCACTTATGGGAGGCTGTAGGTTTTGGCAGGTGTATTGCTTCAACACGGGTTCTTAGAAGAGAGGAGTGAAGGCGATCAAGAGATGATTCTAAGCCTCTCCTGTAGATGTGAAAGGAACAAAGTGTGCACCTCTCAGAAAAAGTAAAGAACATGATTGTAAGTCAGCTAGATTTTATCACCGTGAAATCCGCTGTTACCACCAACCCGCCTCAATGGAAAATCCTTGTACTGCACTTCTAAACTCAGAAGCATCCATAGGACAGCTACACAGAGACTTGTTTCTTTTCGAATAGTTTTCTAAGCTTGGTGAGAGTTTAATAAAAATAAAAATAAAAATCAGTCATACGATTTTTAAAAACAGTCTGTCTGCCTATCTAGACAGCGAGGGGCCGCTCTCACATGACGCATTCTTGTATTTAACAAAAGTTAAACAGAGTGCAATGACATGGAACAAAATACAGGTGTCTCGAGATGTGTTTTGTGTTGAATTATTTTGAACTTGATTTAGCATAAAAAATGCAATGCTTATGGTGCTCCACACTGGGGGGAAAAAGCAACAAAACAAAAAAAATATTTCCACAAACTGGCAATTTCAACAAACTGACAATATTCTTTAACGTCTTGAGTTGTTTCACTGTGTATGTCTAATAATACTACATTTATTAAGTATTATTGATTATTTTTTTGTGAAAATAATCAAAAGTACTTAAAACAAAACGTATTAAGACGTGTTTACAAAGATTGTGTCTTGAACATAAGTGTATCTTTTCTTACTTGACTGGCAGATTTTTTTTACTTGTTTTTAAATCGTTTACACTTAAAACAAGTGAAAAACATCTGCCAGTGCAGTACTACAAAATACACTCTTATTAAAGATACATTATTAAAGTCTTAAGCATGCAGTGTTGCTTCTCAAACAAATATGTCTTGTTTCAAAGACTTTCAGATATTTTAACTGCCAAACCAGACACAAGTACAGAATAATAAAAGTACAGAGTTTTATTTACTGTCTAAGAAGTGCACATTGAGACAACTCCCTACGTTTGGGAACAGAGCTTATGAATGAGGTCTGCAAGAGGATTTAACAGTTCACTGGTCTGCTTTTGAACTCATCAACGTGTATTCATGTCTAAAATCATATATGGAAATAACAAAGTGTTGTGTGTGTGTGTGTGTGTGTGTACTGTTGTAATTGATTGCTTTGTCTCTCCCTTTGTACCTCTTGTCTGGTAAAGTTCACTGGAACGAGTCAGACCAAATATCGCTCTGGCCTCTTGCTCCTCTTCACATCTGATTGGCACACAGTCCAGACAGACAATAACAGAGGGATTGTCTTCACCTGATGATAGAAAAAAAAAAAAAAACGGTTTAGTCTCTTTCAGAAAGTCAGCTTTGTTAAGTTTTGATTTCCAGCGACAATGCCCTTAAAGGTACTGCTTTTCTCCACATGAGTGCAAGGAATTTCAGGTCTGTTGATATGATTGACTGATGTGGTTTGACAGTCCGGGATTCAATTTGTTGTCAGTTTGTTTCCTTTTTTCTTGCATGTAGATCAGAGAGACCAAGAATGAAAGCAGAACCAATCTGTCTTCAACACCAATCTGATTCCTCTGCATCTGTTCATCAAAATGACCCCCTGTGGATGCCATTTCGAATCTTCCTCCAACAAAAATCAATCAGGATCTTTGGCAGAACCGTACGTATGTAACAAGTTTCACAAATGGGTTATTACAGAGAAACAGATAAAGTCTACATCCCCGTTTTGTTCATCTTTCTTATAAGAGCACATTACCACGACCCGTTTTTGACCGAATGTGCTCCATACCATCGATTCTTTCACCTGAATCAGTCAAACATCACCTCCTCTTAGCGTTTACAATACATATTATTCTCCGCCATACGATAGCTCTTTCTCTCAGTCACTTTGCTGTCAGTCCAGATTCAGTGGACGGGTGTACCAGCTGCTCACCAGGCTGTTGCTCAGATCGGTGGGGAGGAGAGAGACGGACGTCAGTTCTCTTTGTTTCACCAGTTTGCTAATTGTTCCGAATGCTTTCTGTCACCTAATTATGCTTCTATCAAAGTAATGAATTCTCTCTTCATTCTTTTAATGTCAAGCTCTGAAAAGAAAAGTCAGGAAGCGAACAAAGACTCCTATCTGAGAGAGCAAAACCTCTCAAACTGGAAGAGGTGTCTCGTGTAGAGATGAAACGCATCGTTGAGTGATAATGAGGATCAGATGAATGAAGTTCAATGGGGATTGCAGGTTTAGCACTTAGTAGAAGACACATTAGAGATTTTTAAGAATTAGAATTAGTTTACATTATGTGACTGTGTGTGTTTGTGGGGATGGAATCACACTGAGAGCAGGTGGATGGTCACTCAAGAATACTCTTTACTGAGCCTGAGACAAACAGACTGAGACAAACAACCAAAAACTGGTTAGTGGGCAGTGCATTCACGCATCAATGTTGCTCATAGATCAGCAGGAGAGATGTGAAACTCTGCTGGAGGTGACGTAACTCCGCCCACAATATCACGCACACAAATGCGAGTGACGCAACAGCCAATTGCAAGTTTGCCCATTTCAAGGATGCATTTATAAACATTATTTTAAACTCCGTTACAATTATACAAAAAAAACCCTTTGAATCTCAAAAGAAGCATAAAAACAAATTGAAGTGCATTAGTGCCCGCCCCCTTTTTTAAGCAGCCTTGGTTCTGGAAGCATTTTTACCAAAACATGTTTTAAAGAGTAATAAGCCATAACCAAACCAACTAGCTATAAGGTGAATCACAACATTAATAACTTTGATTTGAAGCAAAAATATATTTGAAAATCAGACAAAAAGACAAAGACACACTACTTTGTACTTAACAAATTTAATGAAGGAAAGAGCTACAATCCAATGAAGCGCATCAAAATAAAAATGATGGAGGAAATATAAAAAAAGCTTTCATTTAAAAATAAGTCGAAATCATGCGGGCTGATGGCTTCAACAAAAGTATTGATCAACAATCTCGTAGTTATCGTTCAAAATCAATTCCTCTAGAAAACAAATGGGATTTTTACTTCCGGACTGTTGCACAGAGAAAATGTTTCTTGATAAGATGAAACCTGGCATCTATGGTATATTGCAAAGAACCCTTGAAGAACATGTGCTTGGTTGAATTTCCACTCTTATTGCAGTGATTTCTAGATTAAACCACTGAACATTTATTCTACATTTATTCTGTTTTATAATAACTTTTGTTGAGTAATCCATGTGCAGTTTACCAACTTTCTTTTTTCTTAATTTCTTTCCTTCACCCCTCTCCTCCATGTGTTGATGCTTGACTTGTATTAATTTGCTCTCAACAGTGTTTTGATAGACACAGTGGGTGTTTCCTGTAATGAATACTAATCACTTCAGAACAAGATCTCACCTCCACACGCACACAGCTGATGAGATACACTTAATTTTCACTCTGACAACATGTGGCAATATATGCTTGTAATTGTGTTTTGTGGCAAGACACCCAAAACAACACCCTGACTTCTTTCTAAGAATAATTACTTACAAATAATTTTTTACTTTTAAGAATAAGTTCTACTTATGTAAACAGATGTTTGCTTGTTTACTGCACTTTTCATATTTAGGATTTCTGGAATATTCCACGCATTCTCATCCCAAGGCGTCATATCCTGACGCTTTTGCCAAAGCGTCTACATCCGACGCACATGGCACCCTTTAGCGTCAATATAACACGCTTCGGTTATGGGTAGGTTTAGGTCTGGGGTAGTGTTAGGGTTAGACCACTAGGAGGCGCCATATATCTGCGTCTCATATTGACGCTAAAGGGTGCCATGTGCGTTGGATAAAGCGTCAGTATATGACGCCTTGGGATGAGAACGGGCTCAATATTCACACATGTATTTCTGAAAATAGCTTTGTGAATTGCTTAAAGGGTTAGTTCACCCGAAAATTTGTCATAGTTTACTCTCATGTCATTTCGAATCCGTATGACGTTCTTTCATCTTTGGAGCACAAATTATCTTTAGTCACTTATTTGAAGTACTTGGTGATCTCTAAAAAAAGTGTATGTGTGTAGTATTAATGTAATCCGGAATTTTGTTAGTATGAGTGTGTTTAAATTGTATTTTGATTGATTGTTCATCTTGTTAATGCACTAGCACTACTGTAGTTTATAAAACAACTCTCTCCCAATAACATTAGAGCGAAAGCACTAGGAACGATGGCAAGCGACAAAGGAACGAGGCTAAAGATATTTTGAGCTTGCTTTGAAATATCAGACACTTTATTGTAGTAAATTGCCACCCTTTCTTCATACATTTGCACATTCCTTATTTAAGACCAATTATTATATGAATTTAAGACTCTACTGCTCTTTTCTAAAACCTTGTCACGGTGCATTGTGGGATTGGCTTTTTCTTGAAAGGTACATATGATGCTGAAATATAAGTAAAATATTTACTTTCAATGATGCTGACACTATATAGTTTACACTTGTATATTTTCTGTTAATATAAAATGTTTAAAATATTTAATTATATTTTTATTAACATTAATTATTAGTAGTAATGTCAAATTAAAAGGTACTGGAATTTATACAACATATTTTAAACATTAATAATATTTTATTGCAATTTTATGAAAATATTTGTTATTTTCATAAATTTAAAAACACTTACTATTTAATATTTATAATGATAATAATAATTATAATAATGAAGAATTTGCATCCGGAGCACAGGCAGCTCTCAAAGTTTTGGATCACAGCCCATGAAGATAATAGTCCTATTCAAGATGCATAATCTGAATATTGCTGGCAAATGATTATGCTCTGATGTCCAGCTGTTTGGCTAGAGGCAACATAGACGGTCATTGTGGAACATTTAAGGTTTAAGTATCCCGTGATGCATTGGAGTCAGCCACCATTATTCACAGTGGTAGGTATTTTTTTTTTTGTCTTGAATGAATATTTCAACAGATCAAAAAATGCATTAGCTCCCTTATTAAACGATTGGTTTTATTAATTGTGAGAAATGAAATTGTTCTGTTCAGCCAGAGGCCAGAGGTCTGTTTGGTATGCGGAGAGACGGCACTTTCCCAAGGTCAGATATTGTAAGCGGGGTCCAGGCTGCTTTGTGAGAGACGAGACGAGGTCAAACCGGTCTTTCGTTGCTCTACCACTTGCTCTGGATGCATAAAAGGGCGAAAGAGAGTAAAGCGGAGAGAAAAAAGAAAAAGGTGTGGGATGCTGTGCATTTTTAACACTGTCTTGCGAGACTCAAGTGACCAGCCATGCATTAAAACACACTTAGACTTCCAGTACACGCATCCATTTGTGTGCTATCCATCCATCAATCCGTTCCTCTCTTCATCACCTCATCATCCATCCATTATTCGGCTCCTGCCTCACAGGTCTTTCCCCAACGGGCCGCACCGTTCCAGCCTGTGGCGCAAACATCAGCCATTACGGAGCGTGTAATGTTGGGATTACACCGCTGTGCTCGGTGTTGACTGTTCCCACACGGAAGCTCCTCTCCACAGACAGGACTTCATCACTCCAGCCTCCTCTTCTCGGGCTGCTCCTTTATGAAAGCCAATTCAATTGCAGGGCTTCAATAATTGATTACATGGGAACATTTGCCTCCTTTTGACTCAGTTCTGTAAATGAGGACCTGGCAACCGAACCCAGAGGAGGGGATGTACTAATGTGTCATGCAAGCAAAGCCGGGAGTGTGTCTCCAAAACACTCTCCTTTCTTTCTGTTCCTCTGGCTGTTGAATTAAACAGAGCTTCCTCTGTTTCCTTTATTAGACATTAACAATTCCACTGTTGTTAATGAAGGGAAATCTTTCTCCCTGGGTCTCTGTGGATGCTAATAGGGGAGGGGAGGGGGGGCTGTCTTTGCTGTTTCTTCTTTAATTAGTGCAAGACAAAAGATGTCACAAAGACTGAAGCTCAGTGATGGAACGCATATAAATCTGAGATGTACTTGATGTGAGATGAGGCTTAAATAATGAAAGTCACAGGCATTTCCATTTGTTTGGGTTTGTTTGTGTAGCTTGATGACATGATGGTGAAGTGAAATGTCATCCTTCCCACAGATAGCAAACACAATTTTTAAATCAGTGGTTCCTATATAACATTTCCTACATCAACAGGGCCGTTGAAGAGAGATTAAATACAATGCAACTAAACGTATAATTGTTCATTTTATTTGAAAGAAAAATCAACGATATGTTGACGATCTGTGAAGTTGATCAACTTCATTGTCTATTCAAACTGTATGATATTAAGAAGCAAATGTATGTGATACTTGGCAGAAGTTTCAAATTAGGTAGATGATAAAATAATAAAATCAAATAAAAAAGATTACTAAAACATACAGTGCTGGTCAGAATTATTTGCCCCCTTAGTAAATATGATCAAAGATGGCTGTAAAAAAATTAATCTGCATTGTTAATCCTTTTGATATTTTATTTAAAAAAATAGCAAAAATCTAACCTTTCATTGAAGTACAAGAATTGAAAGTGGGGGGAAAATCATTTTATGAAATAAATGTTTTTTCTCCAAAACACGTTGGGAACAATTGTTTGCCCCCTTTTATGAAACACTTTTTGCAACCTCCTTTTTTCCAAGATAGTCTTCTCCTATAATGCCTGATGAGTTTGGAGAACAACTGACAAGAGACCAGAGACCATTCCACCATACGGAATCTCTCCAGATCCTTCAGATTCCCAGATCCACGTTGGCGCTTCTCTTCAGGTCAGCCCACTCATTTTCTATAGGGTTCAGGCAAGGGGGTAATCCATCAGCCGGAAGTTGAAGCCTCGCGGGAGCCGCCATTGTAGCAGAACTTCACCTGCTGTTAGCATTCCATTGACTCCCATTCATTTTGGCGTCACTTTGACAGTGAATAACTCTACATCTGAGGCGTCCAAAGACTACATTTGTCCATTATTTATTTCTAAAGAAACACGACAATGTATAAAAGGCTCCATTACTTTGTATCTTACGTTACGGCCCCGTAGAAGCCGTTTTTGTAAAAATAGGCTAACGATTGCGTCATAACGGGCTGTGCTCAGAATATCGATACATCGTCATGAACTTCTGGTGATGCGCGTATCGATACAGCAGCTGCCGTATCGATACTGTTGTGCTTTTGAATGTAGCCAATTCGGCTCGAATTTCGGCGCGTGTATTGCGCATAATTTTAATCGTTCCCGCAGCTCTCCCACCTGGAAATTCCCACAAACATTGATTCACTTTAGCATGTAGGTTGTATTAGTAAATGAATCCTCACAGATTATAAAAATCAAATCAGTAGTTTTAAAACGTTCTGCGAGACGCAATTTCACAAACAGCGTGAGTTCAATGGTGCTGCGTCTTCTCTCTCAAAATGGGCTGCTCAAGGCAAGCGTCAAGCGCTGCAGCCGGTGAAACTACACTCTCACGTTTAAACATTCAAACGATTTTAAACTATTCAGCTCTTGCGCACTATCTGAGAGTTGGTTTTCTCTGCGTGCATACATAGACTACAGTAAAGCCGCCTCACATACAGCTTGCGAGATTATATCGCTTTAACAGACTAAAACACGCAAAATGATGTAAAAAAATTCGGTCTTGGTAAGTATCCTCTAAACACAGTTGGTTATGTCTTAAATAAGCATAAACGTTTATAACAGAAACGAAAATTCGCGGTTGTATGATGAAGTTAAGCGAGATATTCTGCTGTCACTCTCTTAACCCTGAGCATGTCAATCAATTGTTGTTTATGCATACAAATCTGAAAATATAATCATTTAAAATGATTTTAACATAGAAGAAATGACTTTGTTTGGTGCACATTTCAACAAGACCAAATTTGTCAAATACTAGGTGTTTAAAAGAGTTTGAGAAAACTAAGTTTTATTTAAGTTGTTGCTGTTTTTGCTTTTATGGAATGTTTTAAGTTTTGTTTAGCCATTGAGCAGTGTAGACATGCTTCAGTGTCATTTCAGTTATTGAGGCAGACTTTAAAAGCAGGAAGAGCCATTCTAAGCATTTTTATTTATTTAACTCGTTGTTTTTTTATGACAAAAACTAAATTGTTTTTCAGTTATCACAACTGTTATAACACTGTTACTAAAAATAAATTTAAATTCCAAATTGATCCATATTGTGATACGTATCGTATCGTGGCTTTAGTATCGTGATGCGTATCGTATCGTGACATTGTTGGTGATACACAGCCCTAGTCATAACCACGCAACTTTCTGTCGCGCAATAGAGACATTACCGTATAGACAGGAGGAGAAGCTCGCAGGCAATCTTTTATTGTCTATGAGGCAATCGGGGGGACATGGAGGCATAAAGTCAAGGGAGAAGCCCATAGATAAAGAATCCATAAAAGCAACGGGACTAAATATTTCAACAACGTTTTTGAGGAATTAGGTGATTCAGATTTGTCTTGGCACAGCTACTAGAAGATTTTCAACTGTCAGACTCAGTGGCGGCCTTAAGCATCTGGGGGCCCGTTTCAATAACTAATATGGGGCCCTACCCACATAAAACATAAACATAATAGAGCATAAAAAGCAAGAATTCCTGTTGGTTTGTATCAATGGTATATTATTTTATTACGTGCACTTTCAGCTTCATGAACAGGCAGCTCAACATAGAAATAATCCATCCTTATTTGATTAAAACTATATATAATTATACAGCGTTTTACGTTGGAATAAGCCTCGCCCTTTCACGCAGGGTAACGTTAACTTCACTTTTGGTAGACTGAAGCTTTTCTTTTGTTGTCCGATATCTTTCGTTTTTCAGCACCACTGGCATATGTACATTTCATTTCCTCTTAAAATTATTTTCCTGCTCAAAATAAGATTTTACCCTAACGGCAAAAAGTCAAAGCTGTAAAAACTAACGATGTTACACTTCAGATCCAAGCCGTTCGCAGGGGTGGTAAACGTCGCCATGGTAACCGCGAGTTCGACCAATCAGAGACATCAGTGTTTTGCTTAGAATTGTGGGTAGTGTAGTATTTCTCCAGAAGATCGCAAATAACAAGGTTGATTTCATACCTTGTGGCTTTTATAGGAGCAGAAACTTTCGTTTCACAACCTCGTAGTCAATCTATCTTGAATGGTTTAGACATTATGGCTGAAAATCAATATCCTACGGAGAAAATGAATGGGATATTTTGCTGGTCTGTGGAGATGTGGGGGCCCCCTTGGAGGGCGGGGCCTGTTTCAATTGAAACGGGTGAAACATAGGTAAGGCCGCCCCTGGTCAGACTGTCGTCACGCTCAGTTTGAGCCTGCGCAGTCGCTCAGACATCAGGCAGGAAGTGCAATAATCGGGCTTCAGTCTTCTCCGTTGAAATCAATGGGGTCGCTGTGTCCATTTCTTTTACTGTCTATGGGTTCAGGTCAGGGACTGGATGGCCATTGCAGATGCTTGGTTTTGTGCTCAGTGACCCATTTTTGTTTGGATTTTGATGTTTGTTTTTGGATTGGTTGGGACACAACTTCAACGCTGTCCGATGCAAAACCTCTTGAAGGCTCTTGTAGCAAAAACATTTGAGAACCACAGTTTTAGAGTAAATTTATCATTTAGGGCAGTTTGCGCATTCACTGGATTTAGCCGGGCAATTTAAATTGAACCGAACAAGAACATGGTCATTAATGAGGTTTATATGCTAATGTAAGAAGGAAATCCAGACTTTCGAAACAAGCTTTATAGGCAGTTTGGATTTTATTGCTTACCTCAGCCCTGGATGCAACAATGCTGACAGGTCTGCGAGTGCAGCTGTACGAAAATGTTAAATAGCGCTTTTCTTATAAGCTTTCAGAGCGCTTTTTATAAGCGGTGCTGTGTAATGCCATGAGAACTGGGAGTGTAATTTTGTCACAGACCTGAAATATTTCTCCAATTTTTTGTTTTTGTTTTTGCTAATGGCACTGAGTAATTTTCATTTCATGCTCGACTGTGGCCTTGCCACCTCTAGAAGTAAATCAGAAACACTTTAAATGAGTCACGCAGGATGTCGTAGGTTGTCACGGGGGGTCACGCAAACTTGAATTTTGACATGATAATATTATGGCTGGTGTCACCTCTAGATTCTGATGCAAGAGCTTGAAGTCTGGAGTTATAGTCATAGAGAAGTGCAAAGCCCTTTTAGATCCCTTTTCCGTATCTTTTATTGAAGCTGATACTCCATACATTTGTATTCATGAGGCCGTAACTTAAAAGCCAAATGTCACACCCCTTGAAATGTTCATTTAAGTATCCGAAGGCAACGTTTGCCATGTTTTTAACACAAATGCACATCACACAAAATATAATCTTTTCTCTGACTTACCAATCTTTGCTCGGGTCGATGATCTTTGCTCTGACCACTGATCTTTCCTCTGTAATGAAGTGCTCTCTTTCTGTCTTCCTCTCTTGCCTCCTCTGCAGTGTTTGGTAGACAGGTAATGCAGAGGAGGATATTGATGGTTTTACCTGAACATGAACTTCCGATTGCCTCCTCCACATTCGAGCCTTTACCCTCACTTGGCACGACAGTCCTCCATCTGACAAACTCCATCCTTGAGAGGCAGAACAGTGAACAAACCTGCAGCTTAAGAGAGAGTAAGTCAAACTGTCAATATGGAATTGACCCTTAATTGCAGCCAACTCGCACAAAAGGAACATAAATGGCCTTCTGGTTGCTGCAAGGAGAGATGCTGCTGGCTGACTTACACTTGAGCACGAATCCAACATCAGCAATGTGTTTTTTTTTCAAGAGCCTGGAAGATATTTAACTTGATTAAGAACTGCCAATAAGCCTGCAGGTACACTTCAGGCTCTGCCATGGATCCTGGAGAAGGAGGGATTTTCTGCCCGGGAGGACTTCCTGTTCTCCCATGTAGCCATAATACCCAAAGCATGAATGCTGATGTTGTTTTCGTCTGTCAGTGTTGCGCTCACATTTTTGTATTCTCCTGGTATCATCGTTCGCCTTGGCTTTAACTGACAAGCAGGGGTGTATCTAAAACTGATTAACTGTGTAATATGTATAAAAGATTGAATAAAAGATTATAAAAACACAAATAAATAAATTATAGTTATTAAAGTATATAAGTCATGCAACTACCATACAGTTACAATTTTACTTGGTCGAGATATATCACAAAATAAATTAAAATGTAATTAAATAAAAATCATCATCATTCATGTAATCGTCTCGACATCATTAATAGGCACATTAAAAATTCAGAAAAAAAGTCTGGCTTGAATAATTTCCATGTGTAGCAGCTTATGATTATGACGCCATGGGTTTAGCCCCACATGTTGTTATATGTCTAGTGAAGCCCCAGCTAAGTAGATAACTCTTTTTAGACAAAAGACTTTGAAGAGGTGGCATATTTATGTCATAATGATCCCTAATGCATTTTGTTCTTCTATTAACCGTTTTGCTGAACATTTGTATCCCGTCCCTCTAATTGAAGTCAATCTGTTTTAGCTATCGCGCCTGCTTAATATGACAAAATGAGACACAAATGGAGAATAATATTTTACCTCATGAAATTAAATCTGAAATACATTCTGATTAGGTTCACTCTCTGCATGGATTTTATAATGCCTGCGATTTATCCGGCCCCATGAGAGGACACTAATGATGAGAAACATCAGTCAAAACCGCCTTAAACTGGAGAATTGGGTTAACTCAGAAGTTAGCATAGCGCTAACACTGGTTCAGAGGGAGTGGGAACTCTAGAGATTATTTGGTGGTCTAAATCAATATAATCACGGCATAAAGTTTCAATATTAGTTTAGGCTGGTTTCAGACATGATAGTGATATTGATATGAATTAGGCTTATGTTTGTGAGGATAGCATATGAAGACACTTTAGCATCCCTGCTAAAAAAAATATGATTAAGTTGGTTTGCATGCTATTGTTGCAGGTAAACAAACACTGGACAGTGAAGCCATGATAAAACAAACATATATTTTTACTGTTTGCTGGTCAGAACTAGTCACCAGTTTAGCTAAACTATTTTAGCTGGTTTATATGCATGTTTTTTTTAACATCGGTTCAGCATCTAGGACATAAAAAGAGAGACAATTAGAACATAAAGCAGTTTTATAAATTATGTGGTACATGGCAGGTTTCTTTTCATGCATTGTGAGTTACAGGAAGCCAGCACAAAGTTATGAATACCATAAAATCTACACTCTTGCTTTATAGTCTGTCCTAAAGTGAAAGTTCAAAGCTGTTATTCTATAAGAGTTCAAAACCCTTTAAAGAAACAGAGCAGTAAATAATGAGAGGAAAAGTTAGCCATCACGTCCTATCACACACCTTCTGATCTCACTTGCACCCCTCTGGCCCAAACGCAGCAGTCTACCTTCCAAAAATCATTACAGGGGAAAGTTTTGAGAAACAGAGCAACCAGGAGAGAAATTTCACTCTAAGGCCTGACATTTTTAGCACCTCTCTGCCATGTTTCTGCCTCTATCCACTTTTATGAGGCTCATTCCAATGAATAAATGGTAAGGAAAAGGTCATTGGATTCCCTGGATGAGAGTTAGCTTTGGCACAACCTTACCGACTATGAGAGAAGTTTCCGTTCAGCACAATTCAGAGGAAGTGAAATAGCAGAAAGGCAGACAATGAGCACTCAAAGTGAGAAATTATGGATTTAAAGTAAAAGTATTGTTTGCAAATGATACTTTATTTACTTACATTTTGTTTCTGTATATAAATAGTTTTTTTTATACATTCATAATTTTGTACATTTACAAATACAATTTATATAAATTGTAAAAAAATCACACACACAAAAAAAAACATACAATCGAGCAAAGTGTGATTGCATGTCAGTCATATGGCCGGAATTAGCTTCTCATTTGATACTTAAGAGAGCACCGGAAGTATATAAGAGCAGCTAGGAATAATTACCGGACCTCTCTGATTTCCAGTTCACTTGAAGCACCAGGGTTCCAATGAAAAACATTGAGTCATATGAAGTGTTCAACACTGTGTGCTCAGTCATGGAAGGAAAGATGACCAGAGAGTCTGTCTGATGTTTTCTTTCCTCTAATGTCATTAGCTTGACATGGAGAGAGTTGGTAGTGTTTGTGTAGGGGGGCTTGTAGAGTGGTCAGTGGGCTTCTCAGAGTAGATTTGCATCCTTTTAGCATTTGCAAGTGGGTGGGTTTGTGAGCACGTCCGCAAGCGAGAGAGGGTGTGTGTTCATGGTCGCGCATTACATTAGTCATGCACTGAATCTGAACATGTCAGCAATTAAAATCTTTCTGAATTTGAACAATCTTCTACAAAATCTCTAATTAGAGAGTCGTCTTGACTGTTGGGGAAAGGTTGTCCGTCAGAGGCAGCGAATAACAGACGTTTGTTGGATTAGAAACTTTCTGAGACCTGCATGGGCATTTGGAGAGACGTCCTGCCCTCTTGTGGGCAGACTGGAACTCTATTTGCACGCCAGTTCAATTCAGAACAGGACACAAAAGCTTTGGACCCGCTGACATACAGAGAGGCTCAGGATGAGAGCGACAGAGAGTATCTAATCTCCTCTAAGAGTCCGTCCAATATATTCATGCGCTATTGGATGGGTTCTTTACTTTAAAAGGAATGACACATTTAACATGGTGAATTTTTTTAGCTACATTTTTAGGCCTACTTCAAGGTTAGTGAGGTCAGACTCAGAATCAATAGTTTTCCAAGCTTATCTCAACCGACAAGTAAGAAATTGCAATACAATATAGTACATTTACAAATGCAAATATGCGTTTATATTAATAATTATGTATGTAATTAAATTTGTACATTTAGCAAATTCCATAAAATGACACTTGTAAATTTGCAAATACAATTATTCTATAATTAAAATAACATTATTACAACTGTAAAAGCTGTATTTGGACAGAACAAAGGCCAGTGGTTCTTGTGAAGAGACATCTCAAAGACACAGTCTTTGACCTAAAGCAATGCTTTTTAATTATAGATATTGCTGAAGATGGACTAACTTGACTGTGTGTGAACACGGTCGGTCTAAATGTCAAATCTTTACACAAGTACTTTTACTCAGGTATGTTTTTGGCTCGATAATCTGACTTTTGACGTGTTTAGTTTTTACTCTTGGGTTCTTTGTGAGCTTTCAAGGGCCCATATTTCAACCATAATATATGAGCCCTTAACAACATTGCTTGGTTATTATCATACCAAATGCACACAGTGCAGACAAGGGGAAATTACCTTGGGCTATGTGAAGCTGTCATTCCACATTCATTAAAAAAGATGAAAGATGCCTATATGAAGCATAAAGACTGTACAATTCATCACAAAAGAGAACTGCAGAGATACCAAGGTACACTGATGCTATCAGATAATAACAGGATAGTATTTCGACATATACTGTATCATTAGCAAGGCACTTGAAAAATATCATGGTACAATCTTACCTCTCCAATAACATTTTCATATTCCTGGTGACACCAAACGCTGCTGGTTCTCATGTCTTGCAACCTGTTCGAATATGCAGAAGTGCAGTTGTCAGTGATTAATGACATTCATTTTAGTCTGTTCCCCATACAGAGCTATCGCATGGCTTCAGAAGATTTGAAAAAAAAAAGCATTTGAGTCATATTTACATTTACATTACTTCATTTAGCAGACATATTTGTCCAAATCGACTCACTTTTATTATGCTTATTTGTCCTAACTAACAGCCTGTTTTTTTTTTCTTGCATTATGGAACATTGTGAACATTTATCAAATCTGTTTGTTTTGTATGCTTCAGGAAAAAAAAGTAAGTCTCACAGGTTTGGAATGAAATGAAGGTGCCAAGTCAAGTCAAGTCAAGTCAAATATACTTATCGCTTTTCACAATACAGATTGTATCAAAGCTGCTTCACAGTATCAATCAAAACAACTTAGCAATGTTTGTTTATTACTGGAAAAAAGACATCCAAGTTTGGTAGAGCTGATCAATGGTATGATTGGTTAATTAATTTGAATATCCCCAACTGAGCAAGCCAAAGGCAACAGTGGCAAGGAACCGAAAAACTCCATCCAGTGACCTAAAGGTGTCCTAACACACCATCAGATGACCCAATGGAGAAAAAAAAAACCTTGGGAGAACCCAGGCTCAGTCGGGGGCCAGTTCTCCTCTGGCGTTTATGAACTAGAGGCCGAATTTACAGTAACTGTAAGATAAAAATGTATATGAATGCCTGGCTAAATAGATGCGCCTTCAGTCTAGTTTTAAACTGGGAGAGCGAGTCTGAGCAACGAACAATATCAGGAAGGCTATTCCAGAGCTTCGGAGCTAAATGTGAAAATGCTCTGCCTCCTTTGGTGGATCTGGATATCCTAGGAATGACCAGAAGCCTCGAATTTAGTGATATGTGCCAACAAGTAGACAGTAGAACGTTATTTTGTTTTTATATGAACTATTCCTTTAAAATCTGCAAAAATATCTTCTACAACTCAGCTAACAAAAATATGGTCTAAGAATGTTTTCATTAATATTCCCATTAAGGTATGAAAACTTTATTTCTAAATGTTCTCTGAATGTTTTCTGAACGTTCAGAACGTCCAGTCTTTTAAACTTTTTAAACCCTTTTTTTTTTTTGGTTAAGGGAACGTTTTTTTTTATCCCATAATTTACTCACCTTTCAGCCATGCTAGGTGTAACATGACTTTCTTCTTTCACCAAACACAACCGGAGTTATATTAAAATATATCCTGGCTCATACGTCACTCTTCCGCCGGACCTAGACTCGCGTACGGCTGTTAACGGAAGCCAGTTATTTATAAATATGGATATTTTTCTTACAAAAACACATCGCTTCGTTCCAGAAGGCTTTTATTAACCCCCTGGAGCCGTATGGATTACTTTTATGATGGATGGATGCAAATTATGGGCTTCAAAAAACGATCACTCCCATTATAAAGCTTGGAAGAGCCAGGATATTTTTTATTAGAACTCAGATTGTGATTGGCAGTAAGAAGAAAATCATATACACCTAGGATGGCTTGAGAGTGAGTAAATTATGGGATAATTATGGGAAATTATTTATCTCACAGGTGAAGGGAGAGATAAGGCAGAGCCCGTCTCAACCTCCGCTGAGAGATCCATCTGCGATCCCCACGATAAGCGCCGCCGCTCTGCCTCGGCAGAAGCGGGACCCGAACTGCGGGAAGCGCGCACCGAACCGCTCTCATCAAAGAGCGCCCGGCGGGAGCGGAGCGTCCTTAACGGCAGACGCTCGCAATGCTTACAGTCAGCCCCCTTGAGAGCTGACTGGGCATGCTGCACTCCCAAACAAACAACGCAAAGATCGTGTGTATCCCCGCCCGTTAGATAGCGCGAGCAGGGAGGAACACACTTCTTAAACTGTTGTTGGTACGCCATTCTCTCAATATATAATATAAATTGTTTGTGTGGTGCAGAGTATGTAAAGACAGACAATATCACACAGGGACAGATTCACATGTAGCGCGACTGAAGGCACAGAAGCTAATGCGCTTGTGTTTTTGGGGTGCTTTATAGTTTCCTGGTCGATGACGTCACCCGCCTATGACGTTTCATCCCTCCATTGGGCTGATTCCATACGTGCTTCATGACGCACAACGCAGGGGCGTTCCCACAGCGTTTGACGCAGCTCGAAGTTCCCTTGAAAGGGAAAAGTAGTTTCTGAATACGCTGGACCCATGTTACATGAATCATTTTTCTATTTATTTTTATTCCCGTCATTCAAAAAACCCTCATGGTTTAGTGGCCCCCGTTGCCACACGTTACTGCACCGAGTCACCAGCTGGAGCTTCACAAACACGTGCATGTGTGGCAATGATTATGCCTATTGTGGGCTTCTTTAAATGTATACATCAAAAAACAAAAGTGACCTTTTTCCCTTGTGATTTTCTGTGGTTCGAACAGAGATCAAGAGAAAGGGGTAAAATAAGCCATTTTCATTTTTCATTAAAAGACTCATTTTCATTAAAATTCTTGATTCTGATTGGTCAATCGCTTCCGTGGTAAACTATTTCATTACAGCAACCTCTAAATTTAAACTTACTGTTGTCCTAAGCAAGATGTCAAAGTTTGGCTAGTGAGCATGAGCTTTCCTGAGGCTTTAAAGTGATTATTCTCAAACAATACCAAGAGAGAAAATATTGCGTACTTCCAGGTGATTCCTTTCCAACCAACCATGATTGAGATGAAAGCAAATTGTAATGGATAAAGCTTTCTCCAGTAGAATTTCTCTATGTAGTATCTTTCTTCTCATAGAAAATACAACTTAACTCAAATTGATACATGTATGCATTTGGCAGATGCTTTTATTCAAAATGACCAACATTGCATTCAAGTTATGCATTTTATTAGCTTATACATTACTTAAATAGTTTTTTTACTATTATTATTATTTTTTCGAGAGATGAATAAACTAAAGTGTCAGCCAAAGAGTTGAAAATGGAAAGCTATCCGATAACATTCATGAACAATATTTCATGTTTATTTCCACTACCGTTCAAAGGTTTCGGGTCGGTAAGATTTTTTCAGGTTTTTAAAGAAGTGTCTTACGCTCAACACGACTGTAAATACTGTAAAAATGAACAGTTTTGTACTTATTTATTTTGTTAAAATGTAATTTATTCCTGTGGTGCAAAGCTGAATTCTCAGCATCATTACTCCAGTCTTCAGTGTCACATGATCCTGCAGAAATCATTCTAATATGCTGATTTGGTGCTCCAGTAACATTTCTTATTATTGTCAATGTTAACAGTTGTGTGTTTTGTTCCCTTTCGAAGGGAACTCAACCATAACGTCATCGACGTTATGGGGAAACGCCTCAGGTGTGACAGGTGTCTGAAATCACTATCAAATCACGTCAATCACATTGACCGGCGACAGCCCGTGAATCATTAACGTGAATGATTAACGTGCGACCTGGAAGTATATAAGGGCGCCTTGCAAACATGACAAATCATCTCATCGTCTTCAGGGACTGTTTTGAATGAAACGCTATTCAAGTTACAACAAAAGGGTAAGATGAAATGCACAGCAATAGCAGATTGTTTCCGTAAGTGTGCCGACCCGTGTCCGAGGTTTCTGACACCGGCTGACACACACGAGCTGTGCGTTTTTTGTCTGGGAGAAGAGCATGCACGGGAGGTTCTCGAGGGAACCCTCTGTGCAAACTGCGAGCGGTTTTCGCTTAAAACGCTCCGTTCTCGTCTGGCCCTCTTCTCGAGTGAAGGGGGCTCAGCATCTGTTCCTCGTGGTGCAGGTCCCGCTCGTGCTGAGGCAGAGCGGCGACTTTCATCATGGGGTTCTCAGATGGAGCTCGTCGATCGCCTTGAGAGGTCTGTAAACCTCTCAGATGATTCGACGGCTGACGAGAGCGAACTGCAGGTCGATGATGAGGAAGATTTTTCACCGACTGTACCTGCAGTTGCAGCTCTTCCGGACGCGCAGGAGATGGTTGGGGAGTTTTATGATCAGGAAGATCTTGAACCTCCTCAGCCACCCTGCCCCTTGTATGCTGAGCTGGTGGATGTTATGGAGCGCGCTGCTGACAGGGTGCAGTTGCCTTGGCAGCGCGCTAGAGGAGGGGCCGCTCGCGGAAGGCTCGATGATCGGTTTCTCCCCGGCCATACACCACCAGCTCGGGTGAGCCTTCCATTCCTTCCTGATCTGCACATCGAGATCGAGAAGGCATGGAAGCACCCATACTCTGCCCGTATTCACCAACATCAGCGGGCCAGTTTCGCTGATGTTGAGGGGATCGGAGAGCATGGGTACGTGTCAATGCCGCCCATTGACGAGACGTTCGCGAACTATCTCGTGTCTGGGCGGGCAGCGACACTAAAAGCTCCAACCCTACCATCCAAACCGCTGAAGACAACGGCTCGTTTGAATGGTAGAGCATACACGGCAGCAGGTCAGGCTGGTGCTGCACTGCATACCATGGCGGTGTTACAGGCGTACCAGGCCGACCTGCTGAGGGATCTCGACCAGGGGGCAGGTTTGTCCGCTGAGGCGGTGGCTGAGCTGCGCCGCACCACAGATCTGGCTCTCCGGGCTACCAAACAAACCGCTGCCGCGATCGGTCGGTCGATGGCGGCGATGGTGGCTACGGAGAGGCATCTGTGGCTAAATCTAGCTGGCATCGGGGAGAAGGAAAAAACCTTTCTCCTCGATTCGCCAGTTTCGCCTTCCAAACTCTTCGGCACCTCTGTAGAAGCGGTGGTGGGGAAGTTCAGGGAGGCGAAGGCACGCTCAGCAGCATTTAAAACATGTATACCGCTGAGATCCGCGTCCGCACCCAGGCAGGCGGGAGAGCCTGGCCCTTCACAGTCTGAGGACCGTAGGCAGGGCCAGCGAGCCAGTGTCGCCTCTCGTGCGCCCCCTCCCTCGAGGAGCAGGGCGCAGAGGAGGCGTGACTCCCGCAGCAGAAGAGATTTGAGGGAGGTTATCCAGAACAAACGCTCACAGCGTCGGTAATGGATAACCTCCCTGGAGGGTCACGAGTTCGGCCCTCTCTCTTCTGACCCCCAGGCGTTCATTACATCGGGCCTGGGGATGGGCCTATGATGAGAACTATGTTCTGATGACCCATCTGGGCCTGGTTAGTGGAAACGCCCCTTTCAGGTATGTAAAGTGGCGGCTCCCAGGTTCGTAAAGAACTTCTGGCGAGTCTTCACTTTGCATGCCGCAGGTGAGCTGCTGGTCTTTTCAAAGAGTATACTTTTTTGTGATAAAAAAAATAACATATTTCTCTTTACAGACCTTGTTCCCTGTATAGAGTTAGGGGGCCATGTCAAGAATAAGGTAAGAGAACCTTTTTTGGATAAATCAGGGCCTGAAGTTCCCCGTTAGGTGGCCAGAACGGACTATGTTAGCCTTCGGGCTATTAGCCACCTTAGGGTAAAGTAGTTGGTCTCTCTCTGATAGAATGTTTTACTTAGAGTGTTGACTGACGCTAGAGCTTCAGATAGATCTTATGTCCGGCCCATTGGACCGTTTGACTTTTCTGAGTATTTCGCCCCTTGAGCTCTGTTGAGTTTCATTAGGTTGAGCGTTTCTGCAGCCCTTTATATGGAATAATACAGACTATATTATTTAGTAGGCTGTGGCTCCTCCGAGCCCTCAGATAGATCTATGCTTACAGGCTGGCCCTCACCAGGGCCGCCTCTGTAGCTGGCTTAGGCTGTGCCAGGGATATTAGAGGCGTTCTGCTAAAATTAGCATTTCTTCCTCTGACTCTTCACTTTGTGAATGTATGTTTCTGCATCCCTGTATAACAGCCTCCTCCCATGGGAGTCGTTAGGCCATGGCCCGCCCCCATCTCTGCATTCTGGGGCGACTAAGAGTAATGCAGTTTGGTGCAGAGGTTGTTTTATAAGGACGTGGTAGGCCTCAATCAGGCCACCGTGGTATTTCTGTACCTCGCACCGCTATGGCTCGGGTCGAGTACGAAGTAAGCCTTCACTTCTTCCTTTGTCGAAGTTCGCTCCCCTGAAGCCAGAGCATTGCCCTGAGCTGACGCCCATGCATAGATGGTAGGCCCCTGACTTCTGGGGCCTCCGTTTAGGCAGAGTGGCGTATGTTGTACTCCCCTTGTTTTAAGGGTGCTAGCTCTCTTGCTGAGTACACTGCCGTGGGCAATGTGATTAGGCACCAGGATGCTGTAGGCGCTGTGTAAACAGCTTATCTGCCAACGAAGGCTGTGCCATCAGGTAGTAGGCCTCAGCAGGCCTCCTTGTATGGGCAGCCCCCAATAGGGCGCTGTAGGCCACTTCTCGAGAGAAATGGTTGGCCTTGGTGGTTCGGGCAGTTGACTCACTGGTGGGTAGTAGGCCTTAAACAGGCCTCCTGGGAGGTGAGTCCCAACATTGTGGGACATACTTTATAGCCGCTACAGGTAGCTAGCCTTACTAGGCCTCCTGTGGGTGGGCCCAATAGTTTCATTGGTGCAGTATGGTTCCCAACAGTGTTCCTTTGTAGCAGAATTGACTTGCTGTCAGCTAGTAGGCCCAACCAGGCCTCCCTGATAGGCGAGTCCCCAGCCGGCTGGCCTTAGCAGGCCGCCTTGGAACTGTCACCCATCTACATTGGCTGTCAGGTAGTAGGCCTCACCAGGCCTCCCTGGAGACGAGCCCAAGGACTGACAACCGAACAGCTGTGATTATCAGGTAGTAGGTCTCACCAGGCCTCCCTGAAGGTGAGCTCCCCACATACTGTGGTTGTAAGGTAGCAGGCCTCACCAGGCCTCCCTGAAGGTGAGCTCCCCACATACTGTGGTCGTAAGGTAGCAGGCCTCACCAGGCCTCCCTGAAGGTGAGCTCCCACATACTGTGGTTGTAGGGTAGCAGGCCTCACCGGGCCTCCCTGAAGGTGAGTTCCCACATACTATGGTTATCAGGTTGTAGGCCACTCTGGGCCTCCCTGAAGGTGGAGCACCCCACATACTGTGGTTGTAAGGTAGCAGGCCTCACCAGGCCTCCCTGAAGGTGAGCTCCCCACATACTGTGGTTTTAAGGTAGCAGGCCTCACCAGGCCTCACTGAAGGTGAGCTCCCCACTTACTGTGGTTGTAAGGTAGCAGGCCTCACCAGGCCTCCCTGAAGGTGACCTCCCCACATACTGTGGTCGTAAGGTAGCAGGCCTCACCAGGCCTCCCTGAAGGTGAGTTCCCACATACTGCGGTTATCAGGTAGTAGGCCTCACGGGCCTCCCTGAAGGTGGAGCACCCCATATACTGTGGTTATCAGGTAGTAGGCCTCACGGGCCTCCCTGAAGGTGTAGCACCCCACATACTGTGGTTATCAGGTAGTAGGCCTCTACGGGCCTCCCTGTAACATTTTTTCCTATGGTGCTGGGTTTATGAAGCTAGTGGCCTCTTGCTATCAGTTTCAGCTAGCCTTAATAGGCAGCTGCTGAAGGCGAGCTTGCGCCCTGGCTCGCTAACGTGTTTATTCTCTGCTATTGGTTCCCTCCCGGAACTTTTCCTGCCTACAGCCTGGTTTGCCTACCAGGCAGACCTTGTGCTCCCCTCACTGAGGGTTTCTAGGAGCATGCGGCTTCCTGAGTCTGGTCAGACGGTCGTAGGCCTCCCGAGAGGCCTCCCAGTTAGATCAGCCCTTAGGCCTTCACAGGCCTCCTCAGTGTTTGGAACACAGACACTGGGTTGATCCGTGGATCGAGTAGAGAAACTCCCCTCGCTAGCAAGGGTCATAAAGCACTATGCTGAGTCATACTCTCCGGGATATCCCGTCTCTGAGATCCGGGCCGAGTGGTTCACTGCCAGGTTCGCAGTCCCTCGGGTTGGATGCCTTACTTAAGGCTTTTGTCCAGAGGCTCTGTCTTCAGACAGACAGGATTTGGCCAGACTAGTGTCTACGTTCTGACGCCAGGTCAGGCCGTCCTGGTGGCACTTCGGGGTGAGTACGTTCCCCTGAATAGTGACTGGCTGGGGTTCCTTCGGGTTTCCTAGCCACATTCCCTAGAAGGGACCCCCTTCTAATTGAAGTGGTGGTCCTAGGCCTTTGAGCAGGCCCAGGTAGGCCTTTCATTTAACTATGTTAATGGAAGTTTTCCTGTGAGGCTTTTTGCTTAGGCTATGACCGTAGGGGATGCCGTCACTGACAGCCCAGTGTGACCTGAGGGTGAGTGGTTCTAGCATTTCATTTGAATTTGCTGGTTCGGACAGTTGTCACTGCCCTTGGGCATGCACTCCCCTCAGCATGGCGGCGTGGGTATTTCGTTCCCCATAACGTCGATGACGTATTGTTGAGTTCCCTTCGAAAGGGAACGTCTCAGGTTACGACTGTAACCTTTGTTCCCTGAGAACAGGGAACGAGACAATACGTCTCCCTGCCATGCCTCGGGGCTTGCCTACCGTACAGTCCCTTCAGACGATAAGGTGATTTGTCATGTTTGCAAGGCGCCCTTATATACTTCCAGGTCGCACGTTAATCATTCACGTTAATGATTCACGGGCTGTCGCTGGTCAATGTGATTGACGTGATTTGATAGTGATTTCAGACACCTGTCACGCCTGAGGCGTTTCCCCATAACGTCGATGACGTATTGTCTCGTTCCCTGTTCTCAGGGAACAAAGGTTACAGTCGTAACCTGAGACGTTTTGTTTTTGTGTAGAAACTGATACGTACAAAATTAAAAATGTCTTTCTTGTCACTTTTGATCAATGCATGTTTGCTGAATAAAAGTATTCATTTACGAGAATCTTTTTGATGTAAAAAGAGGGATAATGTTCAGTCAGCGTACATAATGTGCAACAAATTCTCCCTTCCTTACATGAACTCTTAATCCATAGTTTACGCTCTATTCTGACTACCTGCGCGCACAGCTCATATTTAGTATTGGAAAGATAAAGAGAGATGGAGCTCTAGCCCAACTGGTCTGATGTGTATTCTCCTCACAGGAAGTTGACCTTGAGGTGAAGCTGTTACTGCCACACGCAGCACACAGCATTACAATGGCCACTGGCCCACATCATTCCCCTGTCCTATCAGCTTTCTCCTGCGTGCTCGCACACACGTCTGTGTATGAGATCGGTGAGGAGAGAGAGAGGTCTATCTGCACACACACAGGCTTTGTCTCAAAGCGATGGCAGACATGAGAAATATTCTCTTTGCACCTCTCTCTCTCTCTCTCTCTCTCTCTCTCTCTCTCTGTGTGGAGGTAAAACTAAAGTCTGCAGCACTCAAGAGGAAAATACAAAAAAGACCAAATAAAAATGGAGGGAACAAATTAAATTAACATGTTTTTCATAACATTACAAGGCATGTGTCCTAACCTGAAATCAATGTTAGTGTCATGCGGGAGGTTGCTGGCAAACAGGCGAGGAAGACGAATATAATCTAACACAAAGTTCGAGTGACAATAATCCAACAGAGGGGCGAACGGGAAGTGACACGCACACTTAACATAGACGATACCGGACAATGAACAGAACACAGGAAGGAACTTAAATACACAGAGAAGACTAACTAAACGATGAACAGCTGTGATGATTGTGTCCGTGTCCATGGTGACAGATGAGTGGCGGCAAAATGGAACAAGGAACACGAGACAGGAATGACAACAAACTAAAAGTCCTTGAACTGAACATAATGGTGACAGTTAGCATTTATATTGATGCTGCTTTTCCTATAATGAAGCATGTTATGTTTTATAACTTGTGCATTGGTGGCAGGGACAGTTCATCCAAAAATAAAAATAAAATTCTTTAATAATTTACTCACCTCCATGTCTTTTCAAATTCCTAGGGCTTTCTTTAATCTGCAAAACACAAAAGAAGGGTTCAGCTGTTTTTTGTCCATATTATGAATGACAATGTGAGCCAAAACTGAAGAAAAAGCCTAACAAGCAATACAATCACTTTGTACTGTAATTAAAGCCTTTATTCACTAATATCCAAACACTGATCCACGCAAAATGTTGGACAGCGTTTTTTAAACAGAAACGGTGATGCGTTGAACACACTGTTCTGATGACGCAAGAGTTGCAACTATGGCAGCTGAGAAGGCCATTCATTGTGAAGAATTTTCGGAGCCTGATGAAGTCGGTATAAATATTTGTTTAATACTACAAAATATGCCCGATCTTACAGTTACTGCACTTGCCACCCAGAACACAAGAGAACATCCCAATCGAGTGAAGGGATTTGTGGAAACTGAAATGGAAGCACACATCTTACCTAATTCAGACTAAAACACATCTATTTAGCCTCACACACTGACTTTATTTGTAGTTCATACTGTTTTAATACCCTGTATTTTCTTTCTCATTTTTTGGAAAAACACTTAATTACCATTGTTTATTTCTATACCGAGCTGCATCGAACACATTTGTAAATTACTTTCCTTGAATCCAATGTGCGAGTTCACTTTAATACCGCGTGCTTTATATACGTTGCTGCTGATTGGACTGCGGTTCTGACACAACCTACAAAAAAAGAGAAAACGTATCTCAAACCCCATTGCACACCGGTGCACGCCGTTTCCAGAAAACATGACGTTCAACCCGGAAACCGTAGCAAGACGTTGCGCACCGTTTTGAACTTGAACGTGCCCCATTACTTTAGGTCATGTGACATGTGAGAACCAATGAGGTTTGTCTAAAGTTCATGTCACCGTAATTGATGTATGTTGTTGATCAATATTTTGGTGTGATTTGAAAGTCAATAAATTACCATTGGCCTGTTTTGTCCTATAAAATGCAGAACTGTTATAGATATTATGTTTGACTAAGACAGGTCAGAAATATCCAGGGCTGTTTGAAAGTCCTTGCACACAAGACAAACTATTTTGAGTGCCTATATTTAAGAGTCTCTGCGCATTCATTTCATACTGTGCTTCTTAGTAGTGTTTTAATAGCACTGCACCTGTGTGAATAAGACACAAAACGAGTCCCGATGGGCTCTAAAATAAGTCAGTCAGTACTAGTGGCCATTCTGAGGCTTTCTCGAGTGAATATCAGTGACACACTGACAACCCAACAACTCAACATTGTGCCGAATGGTTCGCAATGCAGCCCTTATATTATTATCAAATATAGAGGGAATTAATGGAGTTGGCTGGAAGGGGAGGGGGTGGGAGAAAGACGACTGAAAAAAGTTCAGGAGCTAAATGTCATAAATCTTTTTTAATTTTGAGCTTTCCCTCGATTCCATTAGTGGGGTACTTTGACGAATATTCTCTGACACGTCAACGACAGAAAAAGAAAATGAGGGCAGAAAAACCAGACAGGTAATGTGACTTGGCGTGCCCTAATTATGTATGAAGACAGCTAAAACCCAGAGTTAAGTGGGAGAGAGAGAGAGAGAGAGAGAGAGAGAGAGAGAGAGAGAGAGAGAGAGAGAGAGAGAGAGAGAGAGAGAGAGAGAGAGAGAGAGAGAGAGAGAGAGAGAGAGAGAGAGATGATATTGGAAAGTGTATTTGAGAGAGATAAATGAAGAGGAAGCAACAGCTTGTTCCTCTAAAATGCTCAAGATTACAATTGCTGATTTATTGTGAAAAGCACTCAATCAGCTTGGCAGGCTCTGGTTTTGCATAAGAACTTGCGAACATGCACGCAAAGGCTGGCATGTTGAACTTCACATTGCATAAATTCATCTTCTGACTGGCTGAGATCATTCTGAGAAGGAGGAGAGAGTGTGACTCAAGAAAAGGATGATGCTGAAAGAGGAACATCACGGTTTCTGAGAAACTTGCACAGCAGTAGATGTTCAATGGAGTATGACATTAACAAACATAACATGTTCAGTTGTCATAACCTGAAAAAAATTAAGAGTGTCAATTTTAGGTTCAAAGAATGGTGTTTTAAATGTAATTTTATTTTTTTATCAAAATAATATATCATACAATTAATATTAAGTACCTTTCTGTTGTTCTCTCAATTGTAGCTCTACTAACCCTCTTGAGGCACGTAACCTGGTTTACGAAAGGCTCATTTCCACTGAAGTTTATGAGATGTACTCGTCAGACAGAAATATCATTCATGCTCACTCTAATACACTCTCCTGAAATCCAGGTGACAGCTGCAGCCAGTCAGTGTGACAAATCGCTGAAATAAAGGTGTGATTTAAACCCATGAAAATATGCTACATGAACACAGATGTGCTAAAACAATAAAATAAAGAAAGAGTGAGAACTGCAGCTGTATTTCTGAGGTGAAATGGATTAAAAAGTCACTTTAATAAATGCACAACTGTTTTCCAATGTAACTCTACGGAGCCCCTAAAGGGACGTGGTGGTGGAAAAAAAATGAGGATGGGCGAATTTTTTTTTTAATCTTTTGCGTTCCCTCGCAAAACCTTTGCGTTCCCCCGAGAAACTTTGCGTTCCCTCGCAAAGATATTTGCGTTCCCTCGCAAAGATATTTGCGTTTCCACGCAAAATGTTTCCGCTCCCTCGCAAAGTTATTTGCGTTCCCACTAGGGATGTGCATCTCCATAGCTGAGGCCGATGCGATACGCATCTCGATGCATAGCCGACGATACGATACATTAAAGATACCTATGAGCAGCTACCGATGCGATGCAATACGATTCACTACTATTACGATGCGGTGCGATCCGATTTCGATTCAACGCGATGCGATTCAATGTAATATGATGCAATGGAGAAAAATATAATGGAATTCAATATGGTATAGATAGTTCACTTTTATTTATTTTATTCAGACAGACAGCAAATCATAAAGTAGCTTAAGTGCCATCTGACTTTTAACGCATGGTTCTTTCATCTTTTTTCACAAAACCAAAAGATTAAATAAAAGCAGGTGCTGTTTTAACAAACAATTACAAAAAAAAAACCTTTCACAAACAGGTCTTATATAACTATTCAAATGTAAAAAAATGAAAAACTATTATTGGCAGTCACAGGCTGCTGTAAACCAGATTAACTCAAATGTCCTACTTTAAGGTTTAAAGGTAGGTGACTCTCAGGACACGCCTCACACTCCGTAGTGTTGTGATACGTGCTGCAGCAGTCGTGATGAGAGAACGCGCTTGAGCAACAGTTCAGAAAGGAGAAATCATTCTAGTCGACCTGGACGCGCGAATGAGGCGAAATCGTGTCCATCGCACCGCGCTAAACGCGTCTCGCGCCGCAGGACCTCCAGACCCGCGTCTTTACATTGACTTAACATGGAAATCACTCGCTACAGACGCTCAATTTGCGTTCGGTGTGAATGCAGCAGTTACATAATAAAATATTGCTCACAAATGATTGGTCACTTTCTAAATAGTAAAAGTATTAGGATCTACTAATAATTATATATGAATTAGTGCTGGGCAACGATTAAAAAATTTAATCGCGATTAATCGCATGATTTTCTTGCGATTAATCGCATTGTTATGCGCAAAATTGAATAATGAATTCTAAAGTACTGTATTGCGCACTTTTGATTTAAATGTACTGCTACAAAAGTGCAATAACATGTGGTTTGCAAAAACTTTAAACAAATAAGGTGCTTTTATACCAGCAGTATTCCCTTTACACAGTATCAATAAAATATTTCTTGTAAATCTCAACTTAAACATTAATGTAATCAAATCAAATATTTAAACAAAGCTATTTGCCACTGCCAGGGCATTACTTTTTAGCTAGCTTGTTAAAACGAGTCCAGTTTTCTTTTTTTTCTGAACAGTTATCTTGTATCAGGGAGCAGCAGAAACAGTCTAAAATGTCATGATCACTACTACAGATATAAGTCGACCAACGTTACTTCTCTGATAGCAGCTTAGGTTTGGTCATGGCATGCCATGGTTTCCCACGTAAGATTACATTAAACAGAGGTAAAGCCCAATTTATACTTCTGCGTCGAACTCACGCTGTAGCTGTGTAGCGCGCGTACCCGTGCATCTCTCCAAAAATGTAACGTCAATTCTACGCGTACCGCAAGCGCTGTGATTGCTAGAACCGCTCCCCGGGTTTCACACTCCCTCTGCATGTGTAATTGCGCGTCAACGCGGACAGATATATAATGAAAACTAACCAACGCGTAGTCTATAGCGTAGAGGCTCCGGCGTTGGTCCGACGCAGAATTATAAATCACCCTAGAGTGAGGTGAAGTGGTCGAGCACAGGTGCAGCGACAAGCGGGTGCGTTCCTGTGAAACTGTTGCGGTCATGCTCGCCTCACGCACGCGCCCGCGCGTTGCCGAAGTTGAATTGTCTAACTTTTTGTACACGACGCGCAGCGCAAATCATTGGAAGAGAGACTGATCCTCGGCTCGCTGTTTGTGAGTTTCCAGAATCTAAATAGTTATCAGGACATCAACAGGAGGGAATTCACATGGCAGAGCATCCCCGCTAAACTAAACGCAGACCTATCAGGTAAAGTTATGTATAATTTTAAGTTAAAAAGACTACAGCTGCGTAGCGCACAGAAGCCATTGCCATGGTTACTATCCATAGAGCGCCTGTCATTCACTCGCGGAGCGCTGTATCCCTTTCTGTTCACCTGAGAGAACCTGCCAAAGCCCCTCCACTGCTTGTTTGGGTGGGTTATTTGCTGGCTGACCAACATCCCACCCCTCCTGTGATCATGGTTTGACTGTAATATGAATAAATAGTTTTTTACCGATGCAGATATTAGAAACGATGCATCGCGATACAAATACCAACTTGTATCCGATGCACACTTATTTAAATCGATGCATCGCATCGTTAGCTTTTATGCCGATGCACCGATGCGAATCGGTGAATCTTACCATCCCTAGTTCCCACGCAAAAGTTTTGCGTTCCCTCGCAAAGACATTTGCGTTCCCACGCAAAACCTGTTGGGAGCTCGGACAGACACTTCCTGTTTAATGTCCCGCTGGCAGTGTTTCAGAGCTCCGTACTTTAATGGGGCGTTTCATAGTGTTTGAACTTAGACTCAAATATAAAGAAATGCGGTCAATGCTTAACTCAAGAAGTTCAGTGAAGTTGGCAATCTAGCCCATAGGCTACACATAGGCTATTTTAACTTCCCGGATCAATATTCTTGAGCTAAACGTTGTTAAAACACACTCAACACCTATTTACAATCACAGTAACCTAGACAACGAGATACAACCCAATTCTCCACAAAACGAGCTTTATAATATAAATTCCCTTTCAAGGGAACTTCGAGCTGCGTCAAACGCTGCGGAAACGCCCCTGCGTTGTGCGTCATGAAGCACCTATGGAATCAGCCCAATGGAGAGATGGAACGTCATAGGCGGGTGACGTCATCGACCAGGAAACTATAAAGCACCCCAAAAACACAAGCGCATCAGCTTCTGTGCTTTCAGTCGCGCTTTATGTGAATCTGTCCCTGTGTGAATAGTGTCTGTCCTACATACTCTGCACCACACAAACAATTTATCATATATATATTGAGAGAAATGGCGAACGAACAGCAGTTTAAGAAATGTGTTCCTCCCTGCTCGCGCTATCTAACGGGCGGGGATACACATGTTCTTTGCGTTGTTTGTTTGGGAGTGCAGCATGGCCAGTCAGCTCTCGATGGAGCTGATTGTGAGCATTGCGAGGTCCTGCCTTTGAGGACGCTCCGCTCCCGCCGGGCGCTCTTTGAGGAGGGCGGTTCGGTGCGCGCTCCTTGCGGTTCGGGTCCCGCTTCTGCCGAGGCAGAGCGGCGGCGCTTAACGTGGGGATCGCAGATGGATCTCTCAGCGGGGCTAGAGACGGGCGCTGCCTTATCTCTCCCTTCACCTGTGAGATCCAGTGCCTCAGTCCCGGGTTCGGAAGCACGCGCTGCGGTTTCTTCCGCTCGGGCTGAGGCACCAGTACTGCAATTATCCAGCTCCGAGGAGCTGGATGTTGTTAGTATTGCGGGAGATGTGGAGGATTCGCCACCTCACACTCCCGAAAGTGACGAGCTTATGGAGGTTTTAACTAGAGCCGTAGAAAAACTCAGCATTGAATGGCCAGTGACTAGACAGGAGTCCGTATTAAAATCTAAGTTGGATTGAGAGATTTCTGCCTGCTCCACGCAGGTGCCTGCCGTTCTTTAACGATCTCCACACCGAGGTGTCGAAATCGTGGAAGAAACCAGTTTCATATAGAGTTTTTAGTCCCCAGACTTCAACATATTCCAATATTGTGGGGGCTAGAGCTCATGGTTATGGCGCTATGCCGAGGGTAGAAGAGACGCTCGCGAGCTATCTCTCTTCCGAGGCGGCGTCATCACTTAGGGCACCTGCATTACCCACCAAGCCGTTGAGAAATACTTCGGGGTTGGTGGGTAAAGCGTATTCGGCGGCAGGTCAGGCTGCGTCATGTCTGCATACCATGTCTATTTTGCAGGCATAACAGGCTGACCTGCTAAGGGATGTGAGCGAGAGTGAGGAGGTTTCCACTGACGTGGTTCGAGAATTGCGTCAGTCTGCTGATTTATCTCTGCGTGCCACCAGGGAATCGGCCAAACTGATTGGTCGATCTATGGCAGCCCTGGTGGCCGCAGAGAGACATTTATGGTTGTGTCAAACTAATTTAAAAGAAAAAGAAAAATCATTTCTTTTAGATGCTCCTCTCTCTCCTATGGGTCTTTTTGGTGATGCGGTGAATTCTGTTATTGCCAAATTCCAAGAAGAGAAAAAACAAGCAGCCGCTTTTAGGAAATATATCCCATTAAAAGTTCACGTCCCTGGGGCTGCTGGGCGGGAGCAGCTCCGGCCGTCTACGAGCTCGTCACATAGGGCGCAGCAGAAGCAGAGTGTCGCGTCTCGTGTTCCCCCTGCTGGACAGTGGGCTCAGACGCGGCACTCTCAGCCGAAACCATCTGGGAATAGAACTGATCTGAGGACAGTTATATTGGCTAAGAAGGCTTCGGCTAAGAAGAAGTCCTGACGCCGAGGCGTTCAGGATGCTGAGGGTGGTCCCCACCGAGGCGGAAAGGTGTTCACCTCTTTTTACGGTGCCCGTTCTTCCTCGGTGCCCTCAGGGGCCCGTCCTGCCAACCCCGCCTTCATGCCGGGGCGTAGGCGGTCCCAGCAAACGCTTTCCCGAGGGACGCTCGCCCCCTCTGAGGAGGGTCTCAGAGCAGTTAAACCAGTCGTTCCCTGCCGGTGCGCCGTTACAGGGCGTTGTGTTTGCTGCTCAAGTTACACCAGAGGCCAGTCTCGAGAGACTGGTACCCTTAGTAGATTTTCTGGCAGAGTGGAAAAGCCTTCCAAGAATATCTCATTGGGTCCTGCAGACAGTAGAAAAGGGTTATGCTATCCAGTTCAGGTGTCGTCCACCAAAATTCAGAGGGGTTCTGCACACAGTGGTGGGCCCCGAGCAGGCTCTGGTAATGGAACAAGAGGTGAAAACGCTCCTTCAAAAGGAGGCTATAGAACGGGTTCCTCCTCCCAGTTTGGAGTCAGGTTATTACAGCCGATACTTCATCGTTCCAAAGAAGGATGGGGGGTTGCGTCCAATTTTAGACCTGCGCCTATTGAATCGCTCGGTAGGGAAGCTAAAATTTAAGATGCTCACTATCAAGCAGATCGTGTCTCAAATCAGATCCGAGGACTGGTTTGTCACGATAGATCTAAAGGACGCATACTTCCACATTTCCATCCTTCCACAACACAGGAAGTTCCTGAGGTTCGCCTTCGGGGGCGAGGCGTACCAGTACAGGGTTCTTCCGTTTGGCCTAGCTTTATCACCCCGCACTTTCACGAAATGCATGGATGCAGCACTAGTGCCTCTGAGGCTTCAGGGCATTCGTATTCTCAATTACATCGACGATTGGTTGATTTTAGCTCAGACGGAGCAGATGGCGGTTCGGCATCGAGATGTCGTCCTCGCTCACATCAGAAAGTTGGGGTTGAGGCTGAACGCAAAGAAAAGTGTTTTATCTCCTTCCCAGAAGACCACTTTTCTGGGTGTCGTTTGGGATTCGGTCTCGATGCGGGCGCGGCTCTCTCCGACCCGCATCGCTTCGATTCTCTCAGCTGTGAAACAAGTAAAGCTAGGCCAGCTACTCACTGTGAAGCAGTTTCAGAGACTGTTGGGTCTGATGGCAGCAGCGTCCAACGTTATACCTTGCGGCCTGTTGTACATGAGACCGTTACAGTGGTGGCTCAGGACCAAGGGATTCTCCCCGAGGGGAAATCCGCTCCGCACGTTCAAAGTCACGCGGCGCTGCCTTCGTGCTCTGGTCATGTGGAGAGAAACTTGGTTCCTATCCAAAGGTCCTGTGCTGGGGGCTCTTTGTCGTCGCATAACGCTAACGACGGATGCTTCCCTCACAGGGTGGGGGGCGGTCATGAGTGGTCGCACAGCCCAAGGTCTGTGGCAGGACCATCATCTATCGTGGCATATAAATTGTCTAGAGATGTTGGCTGTGTTTCAGGCTCTGAAACACTTCCTAACAGGCCTGAGAGGCCATCATGTGTTAATTCAATCAGACAACACGTCGGTGGTCTCTTATATAAATCATCAAGGGGGCCTGCGGTCTCGCCGGCTTTACAAGTTGGCCCGTCAGATCCTCCTGTGGTCCCAGGGGAAGCTACTATCACTGAGAGCAATGTATCTTCCCGGGTATTTAAATGTGGTAGCGGACTCCCTGTCGAGGCAGGGGCCGAGGCCGGGGGAATGGAGACTCCATCCCGAGGTGCTGGAGCTTGGAGTTTCGGGTGCGCCGAGGTGGACCTATTCGCTTCCAAGGAGACCACGCATTGTCATCTGTGGTTCTCCATCAGTCTTCCAGCCCCTCTGGGGTTGGACGCTATGGTGCAGCCGTGGCCGAGGTCACGCCTGTACGCTTTTCCCCCGATTGCTCTGCTACCAGGAGTTCTGGAGAGGGTTCGCCGGGACGGGGTCAGCCTACTATTAGTAGCCCCGTTTTGGCCGGCCCGAGTATGGTTCGCGGACCTGATTTCTCTCCTGGACGGCTCTCCTTTGGAGCTCCCGGTCAGGAGGGATCTACTCTCTCAGGTGGGCGGCACGATATGTCACCCCCGCCCAGAATTGTGGAGTCTGTGGGCTTGGCCTCTGAGGGGGCCCAGCTCATAGAGTCTGGTCTCTCAACCGAGGTTGTTGAGACCATTCTTCACTCCAGAGCTCCATCCACGAGGAAGCTTTATGCCTTGAAGTGGAAACTTTTCACTTCTTGGTGTGGAGAACACCTGCAGGACCCAGTTAACTGCCCAGTGGGTGCAGTGCTGGAATTCCTGCAGGAGCGCTTCTCCACAGGGTTATCCCCCTCCACGCTAAAGGTGTATGTGGCGGCACTAGCTGCTTACCACGTCCCTTTCAGTGGAGTTTCTCTTGGGAGACACCCGCTTATAACTCGTTTCCTCCGTGGCACTTTGAGGCTGAGGCCAGCGGTTCGTACGAGGGTGCCGACCTGGGATCTGGCCATTGTATTGGAAGGTCTTTCCCTAGCTCCTTTTGAACCTATCGAAGAAGTTCCTGAGAAGTTTCTCACTTTTAAAACTATATTTTTACTTGCTATATCCTCATTAAAAAGAATTGGAGATTTGCAGGCTCTGTCGGTGTCACCCTCGTGCCTGGAATTTTCGCCTGGCATGGTTAAGGCTTTTCTGCATCCTACACCAGGGTACGTTCCCAAGGTCCCTACTAATGTTGTTAGACCTACGGTTCTGCAGGCTTTCTGTCCTCCTCCATTTATGTCATTGGACCAGGAGAAACTTAATTTACTCTGCCCTGTTAGGGCGTTAGACGCTTATGTCCACAGAGCTGCCCTGTGGAGAAAATCAGAACAACTATTTGTATGTTTCGGGCCACCTAGGAAAGGGTGTCCTGCGTCTAAACAGAGAATGAGCAAGTGGGTGGTCGAGGCTATCTCACTTGCTTATGAGTCGGCTGGTCAGCCTTCACCTTTGGCTGTTCGAGCCCACTCTACTAGGAGTATGGCTGCTTCCAAAGCTTTATTGTCGGGTGTTTCCCTGAGTGATGTCTGTGATGCGGCTGGATGGTCTTCACCGCATACTTTTGTTAGGTTCTATGACCTAGACTTAAGTTCTACCCCTGGGGCACAGGTGCTCTCGTCCTCTGTGCGCTAGTTCTCACATGACGGTCACTTGGTCCTATGGCGACGTGGGTATTCGCGTTCCCGCAGCGTTTGACGCAGCTCGAAGTTCCCTTGAAAGGGAACGTCTCGGTTACGTATGTAACCCTAGTTCCCTGATAGGGAACGAAACGCTGCGTCGTTCTGCCATACTCCCGGCATTCCCGTTAAGTGCTCCTTCAAGCCTATCAGAAGCTGATGCGCTTGTGTTTTTGGGGTGCTTTATAGTTTCCTGGTCGATGACGTCACCCGCCTATGACGTTCCATCTCTCCATTGGGCTGATTCCATAGGTGCTTCATGACGCACAACGCAGGGGCGTTCCCGCAGCGTTTGACGCAGCGTCTCGTTCCCTATCAGGGAACTAGGGTTACATACGTAACCGAGACGTTTGTCTTTATCCGGCTGATTGAAAGACAAGTCTGAATAAGGGACCGTCTGCAAAGTGCAAATCCCAAAACCCTTTTGTACATTTTATAGTATTTAACATATTCAATAGCTTCACTGTGATACACTGTAGGCTACTGTCACCAATTTCAGTTCCAATAATACCATTTTTAGAAAAAATATTCAGTAACTTCGTTATACAGTGTAATGCCATCAAATTCAGTAAGCAAATATAATGCAAAAGCTATGGTTGTAACTATTATGTTAGCTGCATACAGTACCAATATAATTTGTGTAAAGAATAGGCCTACTTATTTTTTATGTGCAATTACTTCCCAAACTAAGTGTTGTATAACCAACATTAGAGCATGTGTGAACTAAATTTGGTGTGTTACAGTCAAGTTATTAAATATATTTTTTTTATAATATAAAATGTGCAAAAGCAGTGCAGTATGACCAGTGGGTTTACCATTGATGTGTAAACTGAATTGGGTGGTTTGTAACATTGAAGTTAATGACTATTTTTATATTTTTGACTATGAGTTGATGCTGTAGTCGTTTTTTGGTTTATATTGCACTTTGCTGATGGTCCCTTGGGAGACAGCCGCCTGCTCATAGAGATCCATTTAGCCTATATTATAAAGCTCGTTTTGAGGAGAATTGGGTTGTAGCTCGTTGTCTACTGTGATTGTAAATAGGTGTCGTTTGTGTTTTAAAAACGTTTAACTCAAGAATATTGATCTGGGAAGTTCGAATAGCCTATGTGTAGCCTAGGCTACATTGCCAACTTCACTGAACACCTTGAGTTAAGCACTGACCGCATTTCTTTATATTTGAGTCCAAGTTCAAACACTATGAAACGCTCCATTAACGTACGGAGCTCTGAAACACTACCAGCGGGACATTAAACAGGAAGTGTCTGTCCGAGCTGCCAACCGGTTTTGCGTGGGGAATGCAAATATCTTTGTGAGGGAACACAAAACTTTTGCGTGGGAACGCAAATATCTTTGCGAGGGAAAGCAAAAGTTTTGCGAGGGAACGCAAAGTTTCTCAGGGGAACACAAAAGTTTTGCGAGGGAACGCAAAAGATTTGAAAAAAAATATTTCTCCCATCTCCCACCAATTTTTCCACCACCACGTCCACTTAGGGGCTCCGTATAACTCTAATGCTAGTTATCATTCAGTTTAAAATCTGTGTGGCACATTTTATAGCATAATTTCATTCTCTAATTTAAAAAAAATGCTAAAACCATCATTTCAATGGACTGACAAGTACTTGCTCATACTACTAAACGCGTCTATTTCTCAACCAATGTGTTTGCCATTGTAAAAAAATATATTGTTGGTTTAACTTAAAAAAGTAAGTTACCTGGTTGCTTTGAGTTGAGTTGATTGAAATTTTAAAAATTAGTTAATACAATGAGATAATTTATTTGGTCCAGATAACATAATATTTTGAGTTTCTGTTGATTAAACAAGTCTCCTTCATTGTATTAACTCAAAATTAACTTCAATGAACTCAAAATTTGAAGGCAACCAGGTTACTTACATTAAAGGTTAAACCAACAACATTTTTACAGTGTAGTTTCTTCCATCCATCATGGACAGCAAGCCAAATCTGTTCACACTCATTCTACTGAAGAATTGTATTGACATGTGAACGTGTGAATATCACAAACAGTTCAGCAGTCCAGTTCACCTTTAACCCCAAAATTCAAAAGGAAAAAAAGAATATATATATATATATATGAAGACCTCCGATGCAAAAGCCTCTAAAAGCCACCTATGTCAAAAATAAGATAATAATATTGAGTGAATGCTCTCTGCACATACGTTCATCAAATACGTTCACTTCAAACTCACTAAATCCCAGCCTCAGCCAATTCAGAAATGTTGGTAATTAGGTAGAAAATTCTACATAGGAGCCTGATAAAAATGTTAATATTAAAGAAAAACGTTAGACGGACTTAGAGGCTTTTGCACCTGAAGTCTTCATATATATAGTCTGATATAACAACTTGAACTAATTTACACAACATTTTTTTTAAAGTCTTGAATATAGTTTTTATTTTTATATTTGTAAAATAGTATTTTAACTGTAAAACAATTAGAGTAATGAGAGTCATCATTAAAAATAACAGATGCAATTTTGGGGTAAAATATGCAATTGTTCTGAAAATAATGTTATGATAACTGATAACAATGCAATAACAGGTCCCATTTTATTAATGGGAAATATGATTTCTTATTTCTTTTAGTTTGGATTGACTCACTTAACTGCTATTTTATGTAGCGAACAAATATTATATTATAGCAAAACTGTGATGGCTTTGTGGTGTTCGTTACGCCCGCGCCCTCAGAGGGATGTTGCTCAAAGAGAAATCGAGGTCCATAAGAGACTCAGCCATGCGCGGTGACTGACAGATGGGAGGCTGAATAATGCTCCTCTGATTCCTGCAGTCACTTTGCCAAACACAGCGCTACACTGTTGCTATGGAGGCAGATGCAGCCCATGCTGCAAAACAGCACTCCAGGCTAAATAATGAAATGTAAATGAGGGGCATAGGAAGTTGGGTAAAGACAGAAGGTATAGCACAGAGCTCAATAGAAATCGCTACTGAGATCTGGCTATCTAGTGACTCACTCATTTTCCCTCACCTCCACCTTTTCTTTTTAGCCTCAGGTGGAGTTGAATAAACATGTAGTCCCAGTGCAAGGACTTCAAATCTCAATATCTGGTCTGCTGTTGTTGGAAACACATCAGATAGCAATGGACCTGTCCTGAAACATTTACAAAAACATACTATGATGGTACCATGGTACAGCTTCAAATGGTAAAACCATGGTATGCTGACATATAATTTATACATAATACCCCAAGGTGCTTTAAAGAATAGCATGGTATAATTCAAATTCATAAATATGTCAATGATTGCAATGACTCTTTTTTACTTTGCAGAGTAAAAACTATTTTTTTACTTTGAGATTTTTCTTTGCACAGTAAAAATTATTTGTTGGTTTAACTTAAAGAATAACCTGGTTGCCTTAATGTTGAGTTCATTTACACAAAAAATGTGAGTTGATACAAAGGAAGAGGTTTATACAGTATAAAAACCATTACGTCCATGGAAAGTCCCTGTAAAACATGAAAACATAATGTGTGTGTGTGTTCTTGTATGGTTAATGAGGATGTGTACACACACAACACACACACACACACACACAAAATCCCAAAAGCATGCTGTTAAAAAAAAATCAAACATATTTGCACCAAATATGAATATTATTATTTTTTATAAATCACCTTCAGGCATTCTGATTGGACAGGCTGCATCAACACAGACTGCTTTTTCATCAGGGACTCACTACATTTCTCTCAACAGCTCCTGCTTAAACTCCCCA
Organism: Tiaroga cobitis; assembly: GCA_030578255.1. NCBI lineage: Eukaryota > Metazoa > Chordata > Actinopteri > Cypriniformes > Leuciscidae > Tiaroga > Tiaroga cobitis. The sequence continues at coordinate 22,592,717 of CM060601.1, read as the reverse complement.
GGTTTCAGTTGAAATAACGGTTTGTTGTCCGGAAAGTAAAGCGGGAGAGGAGGTGATCAATCACAGCAGGCACTATTTGGATTTGACAGCGTTACATTGGTGGACTGTTCCACTGAGGGAGACAGTGAACTAGGGGACGAGTCTCTCTGAGTGGATGTACACCAGTTGAATAAGGTAATTATAGCCAAATAAATCAACTGCTTTCCTCAGTGCAGCTTATAGGACAAGGGATCTAGGCCAAACAACCACTGAAAACTCAAACACACACACAAACTCACACATGCGGTCTCTGTAGATCTCTATGTGATTTATATGATAATACAAACTTGTGAAGTTCCCCTACAAAAGAAATGTGGCTATAATGTAATACATTGATTGTATCAGATGGTAATCTGTACCATGGTGGTACTTTGACATATTTGTACATCCACCTTGCAAGGTAGACTACAAATAACACCATGCTTCATGTCCAAAAATACTATGGCAGTTTTTTTGAAGAAGTCCATTTTTCTCCCCATCACTCTTCCTAACACACAAAAACCCACAAACACAGACGAAAACAAGCCGTTGTTTATATCTGTCACAGTCATGAGACACGGCACTCTTTCTCAAACTCCCCTTTGATCTCAGTTGAGAAAGGGGTGAAAGGGAAAGCGTCTGATTTGAAGTTTTGTCAACTCTTTGGCTCATTATTTTAAAGGGTTCTAAAGAGTGCAAAAAGTGGAGCACTGCAGGTGCAGGCGGTGACCTCGGCGGAGGGGGCTCTGTTGATCTTTTTTTCAGACGTTTGTCTTAAGTTCGTCTGCTCTGAACTGTAACACACACTTTGATCCTGTCGGCACACACCTGGTTGTGTGTGAAACACAAATAAATATTCTTGCGTACAGTCATCTTTTAAAAAATTATCCATAGAGAGAAATATACAGATATACAAGTCCAAATGTTCACAATCTGACTGAGACCCATTGTGTGTGGTTTTTTTACTTCATTAAATACAATTCTTGATTTAGAAAAGCACGTTTTTTTGTCTTTGAAAGAAGTCTCTTATGCTCACCAAGGCTGCGTTTATTTTACCAAAAACATATATTGCAATTTAAAATAACTTTTGTCATATATTTTAAAATGTCATTTATTCCTGAATTTTCAGCATCATTACTCCAGTCTTCAGTGTCACATGATCCTTCAGAAATCACTCGGGAAACATTTTATTATTATCAATGTTGAAAACGTCTCAGGTTACGTATGTAACCCTGGTTCCCTGAGAGGGAACGAGACGCTGCGTTTGAGACGCGGCGGTGGGAACGCTCTGCGTGATTGCGTCATGAAGCACGTGTAAAATCAGTCCAATGGAAGCCCGATACGTCATGGGTGACGTCATAGACCAGGAAACTATAAAGCACCCTTGAAAACAGACCGCGACAGCTTCTGAAAAAGTCTGAAGCAAGTCGATCAGGGCATGCAGGAAGTATGGCAGGCAAACGCAGCGTCTCGTTCCCTCTCAGGGAACCAGGGTTACATACGTAACCTGAGACGTTCCCTTTCAAGGGAACTTCGAGCTGCGTTTGAGACGCGGTGGGAACCCCATACCCACTACGCCATAGTGACAAATGCCCGTTCTGTGTGAAGTCCTTGCGCACACTAGAAGCAAGCAACCTCGCCCCAGGAGTGGAGAGGTCAAGGTCATAAAACCTGACAAATGTATGTGGAGAGGACCAACCTGCCGCATTACAAATGTCAAGAAGGGAAACACCCGAAATTAAGGCCGTAGAGGCCGCCATACTCCTTGTAGAAAGGGCCCGTACAGCCATAGGTGAAGGCTGACCGGCCGCTTCATAAGCTAGTGAAATAGCCTCGACTATCCACTTGCTCATAACCTGTTTAGATGCAGGGCACCCTCTTCTGAGTGACCCAAAACATACAAATAATTGCTCTGACTTACGCCACAGGGCAGCTCTGTGAACGTAGGCATCCAATGCCCGAACTGGACATAACAGGTTCAATTGTTCCTGATCTGGGGTATTAAAAGGTGGAGGAAAAAGGCCTGCAGCACTATTGGGCCCCCAACATTGAATGGGACCTTAGGAATATAACCTGGTCTAGGGTATAGAAATGCTTTCACCATACCAGGTGCAAATTCCAAACATGACGGAGCAACCGACAGGGCGTGTAAATCTCCAATTCTCTTGATAGATGAAATAGCAAGGAGAAATAAAGCTTTCAAAGTGAGGAATTTTTCTGAAACCTCTTCAATGGGCTCGAACGGAGCCAGAGCCAGACCCTCAAGTACAATGGCTAAATCCCAAGCCGGTGCTCTGGAGTGCAGTGCAGGTCTCAACCTCAATGTACCACGGAGAAAACGAGTAATCAGAGGATCTCTCCCAATAGAAGTACCCCCCAGAGGGGTAGGAGATAATCCAGCAGAGAAACGGTCTTGCAGAAAATCGAGAACTGAACCAACAGGGCAGTTAACAGGATCTAACTGACGCTCACCACACCAGGTGGAGAATAATTTCCATTTCAGCGCATACAGTTTTCTCGTGGAAGGGGCTCTGGAATGGAGAATGGTCTCAACGACCTCAGTCGAGAGACCGGATTCTATGAGCCTGGCCCCCTCAGAGGCCAGGCCCACAGTTTCCACAACTCCGGTCGAGGGTGAAATATCGTGCCCTCTACCTGGGACAGCAGGTCCCTCCTGATTGGAATCTCCATAGGAGAGCCGCTCAGAAGAGACACCAAGTCCGAGAACCAAACTCGAGTCGGCCAGAAAGGGGCTACTAGTAACAGACGGGCCCCTCCCCGGCGAACCCTTTCCAGAACCTCCGGGAGCATAGATATCGGGGGAAATGCGTACAGGTGCAGCCTCGGCCACACCTGCATCATCGCATCCAGTCCGCGAAGAGCTGGCTGCGTGAGGGGGAACCATATAGAGCAATGCGTTGTACAAACGATGTGAAAGGTCGACTTGACTTTAGTTAGACCAAAGTTCTCCCTAAGAAGCTCCACCACCTCGGGGTGAAGTCTCCAATCCCCTGGGCCTCAGCCCCTGCCTCAACAGGATATCTGCTCTGATATACGAGACCATCAGTGTGTTGTCCGCCATTCGCCGAGCAACCACTCATGATTGCCCCCACTTGTGAGGGAAGCATCCGTCGATAGCAATATGCGTCGACAAGAAGCCCCCAACACTGGGCCTGGGCGAGGAACCAAGGTTCTTCCACATGACCGAAGCACGAAGGCATAGCCGCGTGACCTTGATCATGCGAAAATGTATTTCCCCTCGGAGAAAACCCCTTGGTCCTGAGCCACCACTGCAGGGGTCTCATGAACAGAAGGCCAAAAGTAAAACGTTGGACGCAACCGCCATGAGGCCCACCCGTCTGAAACTGTTTCACAGTGAGTGACTGGCCTAGATATACCCCATTACGTTTGCTGTAGAATTGCTACACCTAGAAAAGTGGTCCTCAGAGCACACTCTTCTTGGCGTTGAGAGGCAACCCCAACATCCTTAATGAGACAGAACGACATCTCGATGCCGAACTGCCATAAACTCAGATTGAGCTAGGAACAACCAATCATTGATGTAGTATAATACGCGAATGCCCTGGAGTCTCAGAAGAGCCAGAGCTGCATCCACGCATACTGTAAAGGTGTGGGGTAATAAACCTAGGCCGAATGGAAGAACCCAATAATGGTATGCTTCGCCCCCGAAAGCAAACCTCGGGAACCACCTCATCCTCTTTCGGAAACAATGAAGTAATGGCTGTCTGCTGGGAGGAGGAACCCCTTCTACAGCTCCTTTTGCAGAAGTGATAGTACTTCCTGCTCCATAACCAAAGCCTGCTCGGGGTCCACCAATGAAAGGAGGACCCCTAGAAATCTGGGCGAACGAGAACCGAACTGAATTCTGAAACCCTTTTCTATAGTGTGCAGGACCCACTAAGAAATATGTGGCAGTAGTTTCCACGCTGCCAGAAATTTACTAGGGGAACCAGTCTCTCAAGACTGGCCTCTGGATTTATTTGAACAGTCACTACGGCGCCCTGAAGCGGCGAACCGGCAGGGAACAACCGAACTGACCATTCTACGACCCGTATGGGGATGCTGACACCTCGGTGCCCTGAACGGCGAACCGGCAGGGAACAACCGAACTGGCAGCGCTGCAACCCTCCTCAGAGAGTTGCACCCCAGAGGAAAAACGATTTCTCAAAACCGTCCCTTGGTTGAACAGTCACTACGGTGCCCTGAAGCGGCGAACCGGCAGGGAACAACCGAACTGACCGCTCTACGATCCTCCTCGGAGGATCGTATGGGGACGCTGACACCTCGGTGCCCTGAACGGCGAACCGGCAGGGAACAACCGAACTGGCAGCGCTGCGACCCTCCTCAGAGAGTCGCACCCCAGAGGTCGCCGAGGAGAAACGATTTCTCAAAACCGTCCCTGCCCCGGAGGAGCCCTCAGAAGCCTGATAGCCTCGTTTTCATGCGACAGGACTTCTTGTCTAAGCTTTATTAGAGATGATGACAGTCTTCAGATCTTGCCTACCTCTAACTAGCTTAGTTCCTACGACCCTCCTCGGAGGATCGTTGAAAAAAGCAGGCACTTCGGCGCCCTGAAACGGCGAACCGGCAGGGAAACCGAACTGACTGCTCTTCTTTTTTTCTTATTTGAAGGCTCGTTTGGGGACACTGACACCTTGGTGCCCTGAAACGGCGAACCGGCAGGGAAACCGAACTGGCAGTACTGCGACCCTCCTCAGAGAGTCGCACCCCAAAGGGCGCTGAGGAGAAACGATTTCTCAAAACCGTCCCTACCCCAGAGGGGACCACCCTTAGAAGCCTGATCGCCTCGGCGTCAGGGCTTCTTCTTTGTCAAAGCTATTTTAGAGATAAAACAGTCCTCAGATCTTGCATGTCTCTAACTGGCTAGACTGCGACCGCCACCCAGGTACCCCTCAATTGCGGAGGAGCCCGAATGGCGACGCTCTGTTTTGCACTTTGTGCTGAGAGGAGCTTAATATCTCAGGAACATTAGATTGGTGAGGAAGAATGATGAAAGGTTTATATCTCAGTTTTCTTGAAAGCGGAGCGTCCAGAAGAACAGACATAATTATATCTTTATTTTCCTTTATCTTTATATCAGAAAAACTTATATATATATATATACATACATATATCACTCTGTGGCCACCAGCAGGAAACAACCGAACTGGCAGCGCTGCGACCCTCCTCAGAGAGTCGCCCCTCACATTCATCCATGTCCTTACATACTTTACCCACCAGCGCTGCCTAATAAAAAATGTATTCATTATTTAAGATGGCTGGTGGGTAACGTCGGGGTTAATAAAGATGACGCCGACTCGGGAGAGAGAAAGCTCGTAAGCGTCTCTTTAACCCGAGGCAATGTCATACTATGATACTTAATACCCAAACATTACTATAGTCAGACATCTGGGGATTAAACACATAAAATACAAACCGGTTTATTCCACGATCTCGACACCTCAGTGTGGAGATAGGGAAAAACCACAGTCCCCGACGAGGAGGCTGAGATACAGAGTTTTCTCTGTTTAAGATACAGTTCATCTTTAACAAACTCTTCTTTATTTTCAATCTCATAATGTTCAGCTGGCCAGTAAATATTTAACTGGCAACAGCACTAGATAAAACCTCCTTTTTTCTTTAAAAAAGCTCCTCTTTATTCAACAGAGTTATGAGCTGGAAAATGTATTCATTGAAAACTCAAACATCTGCCTTTTTATAAAGATTTGTATTTGTTTTGTTCTCCTTTTAAAACAAAACACTAACGATACCAATTCCTCGGAACTGGAAATCGCAGCACACTAGATCTGGCATGTGAAAGCTGAGAAAGGGCGGAGCCCGTCCCAACCCCCGCTGTCAGATCCGTTTACGAACCCCGAAATACGAGCCGTCTCCGAGCCTCGGCAACAGAGAGACCCGCTCGGGGAACGCGAACCGAACCGTCCTCCTCGAAGAACGCCCGGCGGGAGCGGAGCGTCCTCACGGACAGCTTCTCGCAATGCACAGTCAGATCCCTCGAGAAATGACTGTTGCATACTCCACTCCCAAACAGCAACAAAAAGCTGATGTGTGTCCCCACTAGGGTTGCCACCTGTCCCGGTTTTACCGGGATTGTCCTTCTTTTTAATCACCTGTCCCGGGAAATTTATGCATTCTCCCGGGACACTGAATGTCCCGGTTTTCGAAAGGCTACGTGAATATGTATGTTCAAACTGTAGCGCGCGCACGACAGGGAGGGAGAGAGCGAGAGGCCTTGCGTGTGTGTGCTATGTGTGTCTCAAAAAGCGCATGTAAGAAGCGCATGTAATCGCCTTCCCCCGTTGGGCGGGTCATCGATATGTAAAGAGGCGAATGTAAGAACCCCCCCCCTCCCCCCCCCCCCGTTGGGCGGGTCAACGATATGTCCCGGTTTTTTATCAGACATAGGTGGCAACCCTAGTCCCCACCCGTGATGTAACGAGGGCAGGGAACAACACAACGTCTATAATATTGCTTTGCTCGCCATAATGATAGATAGTGATATATATATTGGGCTTGACAAACAACAATAAATAGACAAGGACAGAATCACAGAGAGCGCTTGCTGAAGACTACAGAAGCTGTCGCGGTCTGTTTTCAAGGGTGCTTTATAGTTTCCTGGTCTATGACGTCACCCATGACGTATCGGGCTTCCATTGGACTGATTTTACACGTGCTTCATGACGCAATCACGCAGAGCGTTCCCACCGCCGCGTCTCAAACGCAGCTCGAAGTTCCCTTGAAAGGGAACAGTTGTGCTGCTTAATATTTCTGTGGAATAGAAAGATGCATAGAATAGTAAGTTCAGAAGAATAGTATTTACTTGAAATATTAATTAATTTAGTGACATTATAAATGTCTTTAGCATCACATTTGATCAGTTTAATGTGTCCTTGTTGAATAAAAGATTACATACACACAATTATTTAACTGTTGTTATATTTGCATGGTGCTTGATGGTACATCAAATAAAAAAATTGGTCACTTGATATATACCATGTAATTTGATATGTACAATATAAAATGTAAGTTGTGCCGTGTGGCAGAATTTGATAAACATGTAATCTATTTATATATCCAATGACAAAAAGAATGCTTAAAAATTAAATATTGTATCACCTGTACTACTCATACTCACAATGTGATCTGTATGCTAAAGTGTCCTTGCCAAAAGATATTTATTGGAAAATCATCACGAGAATTATTATCGATCACGGATTAATGAACATAGATCAAGTTTTAGACGACATAACTTCTTCAGTAGCTAGACATTTCAATGAGCTGGGATGTAACTTTATAATATTATAATATTATAAAATAGGAAGTCTTAAGATAACTTGGAGGTAATATAAATAAAGATTTATTGAAACAAGAAGCATTTTGGAATAATGCATTAAAACCACTGGCCTCTAATGGTATGAATGAGGAATTATATTTATCTGTTTTTAATAAGATGTAGGATTAATACATGGTTTTTTTTTTACAAATATTTATAACATAAATTAAAAAGTTGTGCATGTAAACCTCACTCCCCGGTCTCAAGAAGCACGGCTGCGATCTTTAGCGTCACTGTTAGCACACCCACCTCCTACGCCAGGGACCCCGGCTCAAGTCCTGCTCAGAACGGGTCGAGGACTGGCTGCATTTGGTGCCATGACCCGGATGTGAGAGAGCTTTAGGGGAGTGAGTGTAACTGTCGTAGGCCAGTAAGAGCTGTGTGTGTAAAGCTCACTCCCCTGGCCTCAAGAGGCGTGCTAGCGGCTGCGGTCTTTAGTGTCCTTTTTAGCATGCCAGCATGCCCGCCTCATACGCCGGAGATCCCGGTTCGACTCCCGCTCGGAGCGGGTTGAGTAGGACTGGCTGCATTTGGTGCCGTGACCCCGATGGGAGTGAGGTATAGGGGTGTGAGTGTAAGGGACGTAGGCCAGTAAGAGCTGTACATGTAAACCTCACTCCCCTGGCCTCGGTCTTTTGCATCCTTGTTAGTACGCCCGCCTCCCATATCGAAGACCCCGGTCCGAATCCCGCGCGGAGCGAGTCGAGTAGAACCGGTTACATGAACACTTGTAAATGTTCAGTCTAGGAAAACAGCTGTCAAACCAGTTTAACACCAGCTTGGCCAGGTTAGGAGACCCGCTTAAACCAGCTAAGACCAACAAACCATCAGGGAATAAATGAAAACACCAGTAACGTTGCATCAACGGTACTAAATTTGTAAAACGCAGCCCAGATGATTAAATAAATGTTGTAGAAGTAACATTTCAGTATGACATTGAATATGTATCTGAGGTGATAGCAGCAGTTTTAGCAACAGTAGTAACCGTCACCATAGTGACTGTGCACAGCAGTGTGAGATTTGAAGGGTCTGATTTTCTCCTCAGGGACGGTGAGCGTCAAAGTTGATAGACCGGCGATGTCCGCTGGTTTATTGTGTTTCATGGCCATAAACATCCTGACCTTGGGTTTTCTGAACAGACGGTCCATGGCTGTTTTTAGTACCGCCATAAAACATGTACATCTGAGCTGATCGCACACTGTGCCCACACACAAAAACCACACATATATGGATTGTGTCAGTAGAGTAAGAACAGCGTTTAAAAAAAACTAAACCATCTAAGTCAACAATGAAGTGATTGTGTTTGCTGGAAATACTAGTTAAGTTAAGTGACATGAACTGTAGCAGGTTGACTTGAAACAACACAATTCTGTACTTGCATGTGACTTCCTGTCCGGTGGTATAGTTTATCATCAGTTTTATTATTATCTCAGATGTAAACAGATATAAACTCGCAATTGCTCGCAATCTGCCTCTGTGTGGGAATATTCAAATTTCTGAAAGGAAAAATGAAGTGAAATATTTCTCAATAAAATAGGTTTGGCTCTTTTAAAGGGAAGAGTGTGAGAGGAGTGCCAGTCCCACCGTCACACTCCACTGGGCTCTGGGTCTCATTCTTTCTATCTCTCTTTTGTTCTTTTTTAATTTCACAGGTGCTTCTCCTGTCTTGTTTTTATTTGTTTCCCCAGCCGCATTAGACAGGCATCTCCAGCATATGAAGTGCTACTCTTATCAGGATGGGAGTGCGTGTCCACAGGCAGAGTTGTAAATGGGTCGTGCCATTCTGATTCCTTTACAAATAAAGCAGTCAATGTGTCTACACAGGGAGCATCCTCACTTCCCCTGACCTCGTGACCCCAGCCCTGTCAATACGTGCGGAGGCAGATGACTATCATCGTGCTATCCCACAATCACCATCTTCCCATCTCACCCTGAGTTTGAGTGCAGCCTCCAGCATGATATTACAACTGCCACATCAACCAGATCCATCCGACCTCGCTCACTCATTCAGTACTAAGGGGTGCATTTAATACACTGAAAAGTAAATTTATGTCTAAGTTATTTTAGGAAGTTCACAGCAAGTTGCACTTTCTTACTAACTTCCCATCTTGAATTCTATTCATCAAGGAAACCTAAAAAAAAAAATCACGGTTTGCACAAAAAATATTAGGAGCACAACTGTTTTCAACATTGATAAAAATAAATGTTTCTTGCGCAACAAATCAGTATATTAGAATGATTTCTGAAGGATCTGACTCTGAAGACTGGAGTAATGATGCTGAAAATTCAGCTTTTCCATCACAGGAATAAATTGCATTTTAAAATAAATTAAAATAGAATAATAAAAAAAAGAATTGTAATAATTTTTCACAATATTACTCTTTGATCAAATAAATGCAATCTTGGTAAACTTAAGAAGCTTCTTTAAAACAACCGTCTGAATGGCAGTGTATCTTTTGGGATTTTATTGGATGGTAAAAAGTGGGTATAATATATCATAATCATACAATAAATTATGTAACAATACCATACAATAAAAAAAGTTTGCTCTTTTAAATAATGTGCACTAATGAAATGGCTAAAATAAGGCAAAAAAAAACATGAATTAATGATGTAAATATTGTCAATTTAGATGACTTAAAGGGATTGTTTAATACATTTGCTGTTAATTTGCTGTTAATTTACTCACCCTCAGTACCCTTATTATTATTATGATTATTGTCTTAATTTTATTATTGACCTAACTTATTAACTTAACATCTCAAAGGGTAGCCTACTTCAAGTAAATATTCGATCAAATAGGTCCAGCTGACAAAAAAGTGGGGGAATCCCAGCATTGCATGTAAATATGAAATGATGTGAATTTGACATTTTTAATATGTTAGAGGCAGTGGATTACAGATAATGTTGTAAGAAATGTTTAGTGTCTTGCACGGACTGATTGTTTCGCTTTATAAGAACTCAATCTATCAACACAGGCTGAGCCATGGGTATTAATTCTGTTTTGACTATGTATTTGTTGACACTCAAAATGATGGTAGCCATTGACTTGCATTATACGGACCATGGTTTCAGCTAAAAATCTTTACTGCTAAAAAAAAAAAGTCACCTACATCTTGGATGGCCCGAGGGTGAGTAAATTAACAGCAAATTTTCATTTTTGGGTGAACTATTCCTTGTTGGAAACTATTTCTTGCAATGGAGAAAATGCCATTCACAACCCATTTTACTTTAATAATATGACACATTTTAATAGGAAACAGGATATTCAACGATAAAAAAAATTATGAGGAAATACTTAAAGGGACACTCCACCCATTTGCATTAAGCTTTCCATTGTTAGAAGCCTAGTCATACTATTGAATGGTCGTGCAACACTCTCTCATTTTCCCCTGAGACGAGAGAAATCCGCTATTTACCTTTTTCACTTCCTCCTACAATGACGCAAAAATCGTCATTTTACGTCATTGTAGGAGGAAGTGTAAGAAGGGGGGATTTATGTAAAGACTACAAGCACTAGATCCCACCCTTTCAAACCCGCCCATAGGTTGGACCTAATGCGCTAACAGAGCTATCACAGATCAGTGGGTGGGACTTCACTTGTAGATACTGAAATCAATATCAGCCATCTTGTTTATAAGCTAAGCTAACAAGCGCTATGGAGAAAGGAAGTTATGACAATGACGGAAGAAACTAAACACGATATGGAAGAAACTAAACATGATATGGAAGTAGAGGATTTTGAAATTCTGCTGCTCGAATCCGCTGTTCGTGGCTATCTTTACGAGCCGCAATATAGTGAAGAGCAGCTGAGGCTGCTGGAGGAACAGGAGGCGGCTGCCTGTCGCGGACGAGGAGCCCGGACGGGGTCGAGCTGGGCGGATTGCTGGTGCCTGTGCTCTCGCTGTGCGCTACGGACACAGATAGAGTCCGTCTGCTGCAGAGAATTTCAACGATGGCAATTTCTCCTGGACGAAATCTCTGAATCAGACGAGCACACGGACGTTTGTGTTGTGATGTGAACCATCCTAGTGTCGCACCGCATATGTTCTGACTGAACATCCAGGTATCATGCAATAATTCACCATATAGAAAGAAATACAAACGAGGAGTAATTCGCTAATGAGTTTGCCAATGTAACGGGGTTCGTTGTTGTGGGAAGAAGGAGGCGGGAACCGGCGAACATTTAAACATTTTAATAGTAAAATAAACAAATACAAAACAAAAGTATAAGCCAGCTGGCCACACACAACAGAAACAAAACATAAAATCAGGCCTGTTCCTTTTGTGCTTCCGCTCCTCCGTGAGAGATATGAGACCGCTGCGTATCACAGGTGTCATTCATTATCACTCACGCCGTCCTCTCATGTCCCTCGTTCTGCTCGCCACAGCCAACTAACTAGACATTTTGTGTGAAATGAATTTCAAACTCTTTTGGCAGCTAGCCTTGTAGACGGAAGAGTGATTTCTCTGATGTTTGCGCGCTGTTCTGGATTAGTGGGAGTGGCTTGTGGAGCTGTGCAATGTGGTGCATTGTGGGAGTTGTTGTCTTACATACAAATGCGCCCTAAAGTTATTTTCTGTCTTTTCTCGGTCAAGAGGGCACCAAATTCAAAAATTCTTTTACATTTCGACTACATATATAACCCACTTTCAATAAAGATTAATGTTGAAATGGGTGGAGTGACCCTTTAAGGAATTGATTGGACCATGAAAATTTTTATATTACAGGTGGTTGAAATATAGGAGAGGTCAAATGAAAAGTTGTTTAAAAGGTGAAGGAAATTATAACATTTTTATAAAATGCTATGAAAAAAAAAATACAAAAAAATGGGTGTATACACCAGTAATGTGAATGCATATTAAAGTGATAGTTCAGCCAAAACACTGTCATCATTTACTCACCCTCATATTGTTTCAAATTGGTATGACTTTCTTTGTTCTGTGGAAGTCAGTGGGGTCCAAACAACAGTGTATGTACAAAAACAACAACAAAACACTAAGACATCTTTGATATATTAATCTTGATTTGTGGATGAAATAAGGCTTTAAGACTGCAAATCACTTTAAAGGCAAGCATTAACAACACTGAAACTAAATTTATTCAGTTTTCTTACTAAAGTTCAAAATAAGTTACATATTTAGAATTGCTTCTCATCTTCAATTTACTCTTTAAAGTCAACATGAAATGGTGCTACTGGCTGCTCGCAACCTATTTTACCACATACTACGTACTTTTAGTTCTCTTAGAAAGTTTAAAATAAGTTACACTGACTCACTATGTTCCCTCAGCTTCCAATCTTCAACATTTACACTTAAAAAAAAACACAATACTCTAGAGAGAGCATAATTATATAATGTTTATAAGAAAATGCTTCCATTTCTTTGCCTACAGCTATTCATATCCTTCACAAAACAGCAGATCACAAAACATTGTTCTTTGAGGTTTTATTGCGGGTTTTCTCTGCCCCCTCTTTAACTCAAACCGGAGGATTTTATTTGACATGGTTAAACTGTCTCATTGTAGCAGCTTTCTTCCTATCTCCCACACATGCACAAAAGACACTAATGCGGCTGCAATGTGACACGTCCACATATCAGGCCATGCTTAACATATGTGCAAAATAGAAGGATCTTTCTCTTTATCTCCCTTTCATTCCTAGTTATTATCTCTCTGCCACCCAGAGCAGGGTAAGCTCACAGAGAGATTCAAGCCACAGGGGATCTGCTTTAGCTCAGACTGAGTGATATGTGCCCGGGCGGGCACGGGATCAAATGGGCGCCCCCCCCTGTTTGCCTGTCATATGTGTTCAGACATCGAATGCGCCTCTGAGCGGCATTATCAAACACACTGTGTGTTCGTTCATCCCTCGACCTTTTTGTGCGGAGCCGTACAAATTTGAACTATGAACAAATGACATCACATCCCTGCAGCTTTACATGTCGTGTGCTCCTATCTGAGTGCATGTGTGTTTTTGATGACATGAGTGATGTTTTTACTGTATGTAGTTCAGTGATGTGATGAGTCCACTGATTCCAACCGCTGTGTGATGTTCTCTCTCTCTCTGTCAAAGAAAGAAAGAAAGAAAAAATGAATTTTTGACCAATGAGATTGCAAGAATGATATTTAAATAAAGTCCGTTGAATTGATGAAAAGAAAGAAAGAAAGATAGAATTTTTGACCAATGAGCTTTCAAGAATGATGTTTAAAAAAAAAGTCCACTGAATTGATGAGATTAAAAGAAAGAAAGAAAGAAAGGTCCTATGCTTTTTCACTTTTTCAGCTTTAGTTAGTGTGTAATGTTAATGTTAGAGCATAAAAAAGATCTGTAAGGTAAGGTTACGAAGCTCAAAGTCCACTACAAAGGGAGATCATTTATTTAACAGAATCCACTTTCCAAGAAATACAACGAACGGCTGGTTTGAACTACAACGCAAAACACTTTGTTTGGTCTTCTTAAGGCGGACAAACACTCTTCCTGAACATTGTAACGCCAACATGTATCTGTGCGCTGCACATTTTATGAAGAACAGCTTGTTTTCTGTTAACTTGAGCTCTCACGCTTATAAGATGGTTCACTGCTTCTTAGGAAAATTAACCATGGTTTTGTTACCGATTACTGATTGTATTACCTAAGTTTTCCGACAAATATCACGATAAAGTGGTGGATAACATCGTATCTAAAATGTATTAGAAAATTACAAAAAACATACCACTGTGAAACATCCTGTGAAATCAGTGCTTGCAAAGTCTGCATGAAATCCATTCTGCATGATCATCTTGTTTGTTAACATTGTCAGGGTCTGAATCGGGCTTGAATTGCTTTGAAATTGACACCATTCTCAATATTCACACTAGAGAGGAACTAGTGTTAAGAACGAGCAGTTATGGAGGGGTGGGACATTTCCCAAACACATCACAACACACTGGCCCAGCTAACCAATCACACCGCATTTCATATTTCGGAAGGAGGGGCTTCATCGAAACAGGACCTAGATGGCACTCTTGAGAAAGACTGGGTAGAGAGGTGCTGTAATAATGTAAAATATGTGAAAAATATTGTGTGTTTTTTTTTAAATCAAGCATGAAAACATTTCTAGTAAACCCCAAAAACAAAATCAAGACTTTGGGGCTTGAAAAAAGCCCATTGAATGAACGGTGTTTTGCATGGTTGTTAGCTTGTTGCTATACTTGGGCCAATGAGATTTCGCTGTGCCTAACTATTACAACACTACAGAAAGAGAAATAAAAAAAATGTGTGTTTTAATAGTATTAGTATTTAGCAGGTATCAGCACTTCTAACCAGTTAAATATTCACCACAATATCTACTAACATGCTCAAAATATCTTATTTCATGTCAGTTTAAAAAGTCTGAATTAATTCCCCTTAACTTTTTTTCCTTTTGTCATTTTTAAGACTTTCCAATTGTCTGTTTATCTTTCATTTCCGCCCTTTCCTCACCTTTCCTTCCCTGGGTGGACTTCTGCCCAGTCATGTCCAGATTTTCCTATCTCTTCTTTTTAACAATGTCCTTCTCTCCTCTGCTGCACAAAACCTAAGAGAAAATGTTCAGAATTCAAATTAGAGATGCATCGATAGGATAGGGGGGGAAAAGTACATTTGCATTAATTCCAAACTGGTTATTTGCAATATAGATTAACAGTTAACAAAACAACATAAATGACGATAGCAATATTATATTTTTGAACACATACAGTATCATGCTTTTTTATGTTTTAGGACATGGTAACATGGCAGTACAATGTTTTTAATATGCATTTTTGGAAGTACTATGGTACCATATTATAATCTGATACCATAACTGCATGACCCCAGTACTTTTTTGTAAAGGTAGATTTGAATCCAAAAAAGCAATTAAAACATCTTTTGGTGCAGTTAGAACACAAGTCATTGTCAGTCTGGGTTTATTTATATGGTGAACATTTTTCAGATTTCTGAATCTTACATCAGCTGAATTTATGACTTTCAATTGCTCAGTTTGACATTGGCTATAGTTCACAATGGGCAGAATTTTGATCAAGGCATAGATTATCTGTGAACAAGTCTGACAGCAGGAAAAGTTCATTGCTTGAAGTCTCAAGGCTGAAATAGGCGAATCAGCCGTTGTATGTTACTTATGACTCACTTCTTCTCAGCTCAACGTCCCCTTTATTTCCAGGTATGTAACCTTCTCACCCTTCTCTACCCTCCCTCTTTTTGTCCTCCACAACATCCCACACAATCTTCGTCAGCTTCTTTTTTTCGGTCTCTGTCATGTAGGCCTATACTTTTTTTCATTTCTGCTGTCTTATTTGAAATGTTCTTCTCTCCAGCTATTTTTCTCTGTTTGCCTTTGCTCTCTTTCTGTCCACCTGTCCCTTTCCCCTCTATATACTGTCTCTATATTTCAAACTCGGCGTCTTTTTCACGGAGTTGCGCGAGAGTCCCGGGAGAGCTGGGCTGTTGACGGTTTTGGAGGTGAAGACCCCTCCTCTTTGTGGACTCATCATGGGACAGACGGGTGAAGGAGGGTCAAAGGCACACATGTACACACGCAAACACAAACGCACGCAGTTGCTCTTTTCAAATTATTTTGAAGGGGACATAATTTGAGAAGGAAAGGGTTGTTGTTCCTTTGTTATCTGTGTCCGGTCCAGACTGCAGCTTGTTCTAGAAACAAGAAGACACCGTCTGACGGACATGTAAAGTCAGCAACCACACTTTGTTTTGTTTTTACATGGGTGGTTTTATCTGATGCAACTGATATAAAAAAAAATAGATTTGGAAGGCACTGCGAGCATTGCGAAACACCAATAAAAAAACTGGTTAAACTTTATTCTCTCTCTCAAAAAGTATTATTTCACAGACAAAACTCAGAAAATAGTTAAGCAATATCACACGAACATGAGTGCTGTAGTTTAATATCTCATATTCAGACAGCAAGACACTGATTTTACACAAACGTTCAATTAACCAGAAGTTAAACGAGTAACTCACAGTTTAATAGCAATTAGGCTAGATCCAAACGAAGTCATTTAATGTTGTATCTTCGGCTGCATCCGAAATCACATTCTCTCTTCAGTAGGTACTTATTTTGAATAAGTAATTACGCCACGACCGCTAAACAAGTTAGATAGTATGAATGTCTGTAGTATGAATGAAATCTGGACATATAAATTCTCAATGTTGTCATTATCAATTGACCTACCAGCGTCAGTTACATCACTAAAGTGTAAAAAGTGTCCATCCTATGCACACTTCAAAATCTTCCTGGAAGTATAGGTTATCCAAGGTACAATTAGCTTGAGTGCTGTGAATTCGGACATCTTTTGTCACATACTGTTTTTTCACCTTCTATTTAGTTGGAATGTATGCGATTTTGGATGCAGCCTCCGAGCAGCACACATAGCCAGCAAACATAGGCATTCTTGAATGAATCAGTGTTTTGAATGAATTAATGATTCACGCATAAAGAAAGTGGCTGCATCCGCAATCGCATACCTCCCTACTATACAGTAGATGGAAATGAGACTATTCGAATTCACAGTACTCATAAAAGAGTAGGCAAAAAGTATCTGGGTGACTTACTTCTTTCAGCAAGATTCTGAAGTGTGCATACGATGGGCTCTACACTATCCCATGAGGCCACGGGAGAGGATTTGTGAATGGCAGTTAAGCGAAGTAACTGATGCTGGTAGGTCACATGATAATGACAACATGGCAAATATAGTACGTCCAGATTATATTCATACTACACACATTCATAACTACTTATTTAGTGGCATAGAAGTAATTACTTATTCAAAATAAGTACCTACTCAAGACAGTATGCAATTTGAGACTCAGCCAGCACGCATAGGCGTTCTTGAATGAATCAATGATTCACTCATAAAAAAAAGTCACTTGTTCATGAATGAGTGTTTTTGAATGTTTCAGATTATTCACTCAATGATTCAGTGACCGATTCAATTAAATAATTCTTTTCAGGATTGGTTGAATGGATTTAAAAGAAAAAATCAATGGAATTTATTTTTTTTTAATCACTGAAAAAATCCCCAATCACCATACAGTATTACACATTACACATACCATATAGGTGGCAGTATTAACGGTAACACTTTAGAATACAGTTTCTTCGTTAATGAATAACTACACAAGAACCAATGAGTAACACAATATTAACAATCTAGTAACTATTATTAACTAACAAGAAACTCTGATTAACGAACTAGTAAGTAATAGCGCACAGATGAAAGTGGTAGTTCACTATTAACTAATCAATAACTAATATTTTTTTAATGCTTCCCAGAGAAATACTGAAAAGGTTTATTAATAATCTAGTAGCTACTATTAACTAAAAAGAAACACTGATTAACGAATTAGTAGTTATAGTGCACAGATGAAAGTGGTACTTCACTATTAACTAATCAATAACTACTATTTTTTTAATGCTTCCCAGAGAACTACTGAAAATGTTCATAATTCAAATCTAATAAATAACCAATGCAGGATAAATGACTAGCACTACATTAACATTTTAACTGCTACTGTAAACAATACACTAGGTTCTTTACATTATCAATTTGTAATAGCATAGCAGACTTATGATTTGGGAAAGCTGTTAATAATTGGCCGATGCTGTCTATTTATCAACTGAATAATTTTAAAGAAATGGATTTTTAAATGCAGTTGTCAGGACCTTACTTGTCCTGTGGCCAATTTTCCGGCATTCCTCTGGACTGGCATTGAATCACTACTGGAACATATTGAGTCTTCAGCCACCCAAATACCAGATACAGTGATTTTATTATTTAACCTACCTCCCAAAAAAACATGTTTTTATGTATGTCTAGCTCATATATATATATATATATATATATATATATATATATATATATATATATATATATGTATGTATATGTATGTATATGTGTGTGTGTACATATCTTGTGAGTGAGAAGATTCTATACTTTATTGGCTTTTCATTAGTAACTACTGTAAGAATCATGGGAACAAACTAGTAATGACTCAAGTGGTACTACATACTTCTATGGGAATTACTAATTATTTGGATCCGTATTCTAAAGTGAAGATCATGGGAACTAACTAGTAATGACTCAAGTGTTACTACATACTTCTAAAGAAATTTTCTAAAAGTATACTAAAGTTCTACTAAAGTTCACCAA
This sequence comes from Tiaroga cobitis, assembly GCA_030578255.1. NCBI lineage: Eukaryota > Metazoa > Chordata > Actinopteri > Cypriniformes > Leuciscidae > Tiaroga > Tiaroga cobitis. The sequence goes on along the minus strand of CM060601.1, from coordinate 22,574,136 downwards.
AAATCTCAAACGCTTGAGACGACTTTTGTGTTTGGCTGCACAAATCATGACTAGATCATGTAGTAACACTTGAGTCATTACTAGTTAGTTCCCATGATCTTCACTTTAGAATACGGATCCAAATAATTAGTAATTCCCATAGAAGTATGAAGTACCACTTTCATCTACTTACTAATTCGTTAATCAGAGTTTCTTTTTAGTTAATAGTAGTTACTAGATTGTTAATAAACTTTTTCAGTAGTTCTCTGGGAAGCATTAAAAAAATATTAGTTATTGATTAGTTAATAGTGAACTACCACTTTCATCTGTGCGCTATTACTTACTAGTTCGTTAATCAGAGTTTCTTGTTAGTTAATAATAGTTACTAGATTGCTAATATTGTGTTACTCATTGGTTCTTGTGTAGTTATTCATTAACGAAGGAACCGTATTCTAAAGTGTTACCGTATTAACCAGTATTATTAGTATATTTTCAGTATTTTTAAAAATAAATGTTGTTTGCTTTCCATTAATAATCTGTGCAGTTTTACTAATTACATCACTTCAACTTTGTGCTAAATCATTTCTTGAAAAAAGTGTTTAGTTCACTGGCTTTTAACATATCAGATATAAAAGCTTTGTGGTTGTTTAACTAAGCCACATTATGACCATAATCATATCTGATAGATGACAATATTTACATCAGCCTAAAAAATACACACTGACAGCAGTGGTAATGTTCAGAGAGACTAAGGAACATAATTATCACCAATTTAATGAGTTCGTTCCAAAAAAAGCACCCTGGTTTACAAGTCTAAGATAATTTAATATGCCAGTCCAGTAACATTGTTGTAATAAGCCATCTAAAACAATTTATTGGCTGTTCTTCAACCATAACTCAGTAGTGCCAAGCTTGTTTTATGGATAATCAATCATGCTGTGAACAGCAACAGCCCTGGATTCCTAGAATTCAGCTCACTCGAACCAGGCCAGACACAAGAGAACCAAGACAACTATAGGAAAACAAAATCGGAGGAAAATGAAATGAACACTAGGTGCATAAACACCCAGTTTTAAAATATCTTATCTCAGAGAAAACTAAGCTATTTTAAAGTGTAATTTAATCTATAACAAAGAGTGCTACACATACTGTAAGCTTGAAATGATTTTTGCCATCGTCATATGTCATAGACTACATCCTGTAACCTCTTAATCTGGTTTTCGTTGCCAGACAAAGCTGTATATGAGATGAGTTTTGCATCCTTATGTATTATCTATAAATGTCAAACAGGAGACCATTACCATTGTGCTAGTGGCATACAATTAACTATGTTTATCCAATAGATTAAGTGGAATGGGATATTTATGACATGGGAAAACCTCTTTCATGTATTGTTCACATTCATACATGCTTTAAAACAGGCATTCTTCAGGCGTACAGGCTCAACGTTAAAAAAAAAAAAAGTCTCAAGTCCTTTTTTTCCATTTCCAATCAATGCAAAAACACGAAAAGGTCTAGAGACACGCTTTTAAAAGCTGAACTTTTAACTTGAGCCCTGAATGCTCATGTGCGAGACGTTACAAAAGAGGTAAAACATGTCCGTCTAGTGGATTTCTACATCAAAAAACAATGGACAAGAGGCAAAAACATGTTCTGTGAGAACAGCCAACATGGCAGTTTGTAACTATAATTTAATCATACATTTAATTGGTGGCTAATTCCTATGAATTTGTACAATCTTATCCAAACGTTTATCCATAGCTGCTTACACATCACTGACAGTTTAGTGGGTGAGCCTGTTTTTTTTCTTAAAACTCATACATTTCTGTACGAATCACATAAGCCGCGTTTCCACCGCAGGAACTTTCCCCAGGAACTAGGAACTTTGGGGTGGTACTCCGTGTGTTTACACCGCAGGAACCAGGGTCTAAATGAAGTTCCGGGTAAAAATTTCCCCCCCAGAAAGTCCCTGCTGGCGAGGTAGTACTTTTTCAGAGTTCAGGAACTTTCGGGGTGGGACTTGTGCGCTTAACATGCTGATTGGTTCTTTTACCTTGTTCTCTGCCGGATGGCGCGCGTTCGTCCCATCCATCTCACGGTCATGTCCGCTATAGCTGATAACAAACGTTGTCTATCTAGCATTACGAGCTTTCTGAAATGAATACGCTTTGGTATTAGTGTTCGTCTCTTTTCTGCCGTTTTGTTAATTACCTCGTTAGTAAACCAATAGATCGCACACAAAAACAGCACAGCTTGAATCTCCTCAATACTTAAAACTCAAAACAAGTACGCGCAGACTGGGAGGAGCAGTCGCACGCAGTTCAACGTCACCAGACTAATCTTCCTGGTACTTTAGTCCACGGTGTAAACGCAGTGAGCAACCGTTCTGGGGCAAAAAAAGTTCCTATGAAAAAAGTTCCTGGGACAAATAGTTCCTGGTAATTGCGGTGGAAACGCGGCTATACATTCAGTGCAAATACATTCAAAATCGCCACCTTGCAAAATAGACACGTTTTCTCACGAGATCGGGTTGGGACGGCCCCTAACACACCACTGATGTTGCTCTGTCCAGCGTTGTTAATAAAATGTAATCACCTCCATACTTGCATTGCAAATGCTTCGCCTTCATTGTCTTGACTCGTCTTTAGGGACTCATTTGTATCTTCTAAGTCAGCACTTGTACAGTAGCAGCCCAGCTTTGTATTCATTTATCGGCAACAGGATTAGAAGTTCAATGTATTTACAGCGGCTTCTTGCTGTTCGAGGCACTGTATTTGCATTCTCAGCTACCTGTCCTGGTGGTATTGTTGTGACTTGTGCCGCTTCGATGGGAAAGCATAGTAAAAATTTAAATTAAGTAAACTCTTGTCCAAACCTGGTGAGGGCTGGACTTTTGTTTGTCTAGCAGCAGGAATGGGGACCATAGGGGGAAAAAAAGTGGTCACGTAATGATGCCATTTCTTTGATAGCGGTGTGTAGCGGAGAGGCTAATTATTTCACCTGTGTGTGTGCAGTAACTGGCATTTAGTGTGTCGTTGGCTCAGACACACACATCATTGATTTAACCTCAAGTCCAGATCTTCTGTTCAGCCTCATTAGAGCTCTGCTGCACCAGCTCGTTTCAGTGTGTGTGTGTGCGCAAGTCTGTGGTTTGTGTCTTCCCTTGCACTGTCTGTTGCACCCACACATGCACAACCACTGGATTTCAGCCTTCTCTCCTGTCTCTGTCTCTGTCTCTGTCTCTCTCTCTCTCTCTCTCTCTCTCTCTCTCTCTCTCTCTCTCTCTCTCTCTCTCTCTCTCTCTCTCTCTCTCTCTCTCCCTGTCCTCTTTTGGCCCATGTCCAGTCTTGCTCTGCTCAGCAGTCCCATTGTCCGGTGGTCCTACCGCTCTGTGTCCTCACGCTAGAGACTCGGGTAATCCAGCCGTATAATGTCCCGTTATTTAATTAAACCTCCTCACCACTGGCTCTTATCTGCCTGTTCTGGTCCCCGACCTGCCACGGCTGCCGACGGGCTCTGAAAAAACCCACATTACTCTAATCACCACACATTCTGCAGCCACGGTGAGCTCAGATCTCTGCCTGAGTGAAGCTGTCTGTCTCCTCTCGGGGTGGGTTCGCTGTCTCGCAGATTGAGACCTGCAGGCGGAAGGCAGACAGGGCAGACTGGGTTTTATTCATCTCTTCATTACATTCAGAACGTGTCCTGTTTCAACAGTCATGCTTCTTTAGCTTAAAGGAATAGTTCAATCAAAAGTGAACAAATCATTATTTACTCGTCCTCTATTGGGTTAAATTTATGGGGAATACAAAATGAGAAACTGATGATTTTTTTTGACAGTGTCTACAAAAAGGAGAAAAACAGCTGTAAAAGCACAATAAAAACAGACCAAATTGTGTACTCATAAAAATGAACTTAATCTCGTTAAATGGACAGGGAATCTCTGTGCATATGAAAGACTAGGGGTGACAAAAGTCAAATGAAGGAATACGTTTTTAATTTAATAATTCAAACATTAAAATGGAAATGAAAAATTACATTTTGAATGGACAAATTGATAGACATTTAAAACTCTTTATTTAATTAATGTTTTAAAAGTAGTTAAAATAAACTAATACATAAATCATTTTAATAAATCAATAATTTGTCATTTAAAATGACATCTATGTTTTAAAATGTAGTTGAATAAAACAAATAAAATAGTAAATAATTGATTTTCAGTCAAATTTGGTCTTGAAAATATAAAAACTGATTGGATGTTATTCATATGGGGAACACATTGGACTTTTGACATTGCAATGCATTTCTATCTGCCATTTATCTTTAAAGAAACTGTTCAATTATGCAGTAACAATTACAAACTGTGCTGACTGCAAATCAGAACTGAGGCAAACCTAATTCTGAACATTATTATAAGTGAGAAAAATAGTTTAAACGAACCGAACAGTTGGTAACGGAAATATTTTCTGAAAAAAAGAACTTACATTTCTGTCTGTTCCTTATATCGTATGGCTTCAGAAGACTCAAAGCACAGCGAACATCTTATTTACTACCTTTATGATACTTTTCCGGTAGCAGTGGGCACTATTAATTATCATGGAAAATAAACTTGATGAAAGCTATGTAGCACAGCATGAATATTAAAAATGTATTCTTTTGTGATCCATGGAGAGAGAAAAAAATAGTATACTGGCTTGGAACAACATTGCGGGCAATAATACATAATGACAGAATCTATTCTTTCAAATAAAGTTGCAGTTTCAAAGGCTGACGTTTACTCTGTGAACAATTCGAATGGTATTTTATTTGTCAGTTTAATTATGTTTCATTTTTATGAGGCATAAGAGCTTGCATAGGTGTGATTAGGAGAGAAAAACGGCTATATCACAGATTGCTCAAAACACATTATAGTTATTCAGAACAGTTAGGATACTTATGAGCCTTGGATATACAGGATGGTGTTATGATTTATGACTCTCCTTCTCGAACACATACTCACCCCAAAAGACCAGAAATAAAACACTTAGCGCCAAAGCTAATGGGAATGAACTAATGAGTCCTTCTTGTTTGTGAAGCTCCTTGACCTTTGTGATTTTGGGATCCGGTACTGATACTACAGCTCTGTTGGACAGGGAGCTATAATGGCCTGGTTAACTATAATGAGGTCTTAGTGCCTTTTTTGCTGCTGTGCGAATGTCCTATTAGATTCAGTGTTATGAAATGCAATGTACAGTGTGCAAGTGTTTATTCCTATCTAGGCAAAGTTAATTTTCAGATTAAGGTTTATATTCCAATTTTCTGAAATACATGTACATGTTACGCAGTTTCTAGACTATTTCATGAAATTAGCATATTCACAATAAACTAAGACAAGCATTTTATTTTCTAGAAATACTGGAGATAATTGTTCCTTTTATATTACACCACGTCAATTCAACAAATCTCATTCATGTCTTTAACAATAAAACACAATGTGTGATTATTTGCAAAATGTGGGCAAAGAAAAGAAATTACCTACAGCGTGAAAAGATGATTGCTGTGATTATAACTTAAAATGTAACATTAGAATAAGAAATAATGTGTTGTTTCAACTTAGAAAATGTGTTCGTGCTTGACTTAAAATATTAAGTTCAGTTTAGTTGGATATTTTAAGTTGTTTTATAACTAATTGCAGCAACATTTTTTACAGTGATACATTTTGCTAATTTTTTTTTAAATTGTATATTTATGTTGTTATGCTGATAATATACACTCACCTAAAGGATTATTAGAAACACCTGTTCAATTTCTCATTAATGCAATTATCTAGTTGCTTCAATGCATGTAGGGGTGTGGTCCTGGTCAAGACAATCTCCTGAACTTCAAACTGAATGTCAGAATGGGAAAGAAAGGTGATTTAAACAATTTTGAGCGTGGCATGGTTGTTGGTGCCAGACGGGCCGGTCTGAGTATTTCACAATCTGCTCAGTTACTGGAATTTTCACGCACAACCATTTCTAGGGTTTACAAAGAATGGTGTGAAAAGGGAAAAACATCCAGTATGCGGCAGTCCTGTGGGCGAAAATGCCTTGTTGATGCTAGAGGTCAGACGAGAATGGGCCTACTGATTCAAGCTGATAGAAGAGCAACTTTGACTGAAATAACCACTCGTTACAACCGAGGTATGCAGCAAAGCATTTGTGAAGCCACAACACGCACAACCTCGGATGGGCTACAACAGCAGAAGACCCCACCGGGTACCACTCATCTCCACTACAAATAGGAAAAAGAGGCTACAATTTGCAAGAGCTCACCAAAATTGGACAGTTGAAGACGGGAAAAATGTTGCCTGGTCTGATGAGTCTCGATTTCTGTTGAGACATTCAGATGGTAGAGTCAGAATTTGGCGTAAACAGAATGAGAACATGGATCCATCATGCCTTGTTACCACTGTGCAGGCTGGTGGTGGTGGTGTAATGGTGTGGGGGATGTTTTCTTGGCACACTTTAGGCCCCTTAGTGCCAATTGGGCATCGTTTAAATGCCATGGCCTACCTGAACATTGTTTCTGACCATGTCCATCCCTTTATGGCCACCATGTACCCATCCTCTGATGGCTATACTTCCAGCAGGATAATGCACCATGTCAAAAAGCTCAAATCATTTCAAATTGGTTTCTTGAACATGACAATGAGTTCACTGTACTAAAATGGCCCCCACAGTCACCAGATCTCAACCCAATAGAGCATCTTTGGGATGTGGTGGAACGGGAGCTTCGTGCCCTGGATGTGCATCCGACAAATCTCCATCAACTGCAAGATACTATTCTATCCATATGGGCCAACATTTCTAAAGAATGCTTTCAGCACCTTGTTGAATCAATGCCACGTAGAAGTAAGGCAGTTCTGGGGGCGAAATGAGGTCAAACACAGATTTAGTATGGTGTTCCTAATAATCCTTTAGGTGAGTGTATACTACCGGTCAAAAGTTCAGGGTCATTATTTATCTTCTTTTTTTTAAAGAAATGAATACCTTCATTCAGCAAATATATATTACATTGATCAAAATAGACTTATATTGTTCAGTTTCACATAAATGCTGTTCTTTTGAATCAAAGAATTCTTGAAAAACAATGATCACAGTTTCCAAAAAAAAAAAAAATCAAGCAGTGCAGTGCAGCTGTTTTCAACATTTATAATAAAAAGAACTGTTTATGCTGCACAAAAACATCATATTAAAAGGGTGGATAAAAGCGGAAGTTGTTGGTCAGGGGGTTATGAGTTGTGCAGCAGGGGTCCCATTTCCTTTAATAAATTTTCAGTAATTATGGCAAATCGCTAATTAAATCACAGCACGATTACAACACTTGATGCAAGCAGTCAGCTTGGCTGATTCATTCAATTTCTTTCTCAGAACAATCCTATCAAACAATCACAGACTAAAACCTGCAACTTCCCCAAAAATCAGATGGAAATGATAAGCAAACATCCTTAACCCTACAGCCTTATTGGCTACAGCCTGATTGGTTGATTAGAATGCAGTTCCAGGACCGACAAGGATATTGATCCAGGAACATGTCCTACTCAGGTAAATCACGTTAAGTGTCAAGGGTAACAGTGCTCCAACCACCTAAAGATTCATGTTCAGGTCTGGGGAGACATACTCAACTGCAGAGTTGACCTAGGCTATTTTTGGAATGGAATACTAGCTTGAAATACCAAATATCATGCAACATTGTATATATTTTCAAGGATATATATTAAAATGAATTCAGCACCAATAGTCAAGAGCGAATTGCATTATGGGATGCCATATTTCTGCGCTATTGGAAGATGTACACTCTAAAAAATAAGTTCCAAAAGGAGGTTTTCTACGGTGACCGGGACGGGACATGTTCGATTCACTTATTTTTGTCGTGGCCACAACATATAAACTCGTGGGAACGTGATTATAAGTCGTGGCCACGAGATCATTTTGTTGAGGTAACGTCATAATTATGTCGTGGCCACGCGATGCAAAGTCGTAGCCTCGAGATCATATGTTGAGGGAATGATATATTTTTCTGGTGGCTTATGAGGAAGCCACAGCGGCCAATACTGTAACCGTACCAGACTGGGCTACAGCAGAGATGGAGATGACAGAAGAAATAACATTTTACTTTAAATTAGGAATGTCATATAAATATATAGTGCGGTCTTTGGCATTAAGACATGGGTATGTTATAAGTGAAAGACATCTGAAGCGCATTCTTGAATTGAATGGGCTTTTTTGTCGCAGTTTTGCACTGGCATGAAGTTGGTTTGACGTTGGACGTTCGATATTCGCATTTTAGGCACTGTCTCAAAATTACATGCGACATTGGCATAAACGTTTCCAACTTCAATAGCATTTGAAGACAAGGACTTACAGTCATAAAACCAACTGTACATTGTTCACCCAGGTCTGATGTATGATGCATGTCACCGGGGTGACAAAGGAAGGCGGAACCTTTTAATCACGGCCGGGTTTCCGAGGGGAGGGATTTCCGGTGTGGGACCCGGAAGACTCCAGTTCCGGAAAACTCCGAGCAGAGACGGAGGATGATTAGTTGATACAAAACAGGTGCGGGAGAGGATGATTGCGATCGCGATTGGGACGCGTTGTCAGTTGGGAAGGATAAAAGGACATTTCATCTTCAACAAAGAAAAGGGAGTGAGGAATAGCGGCGGGAGATATTCGGGTGAATCTGGAGATGTGGAGATGTGGAGATGTGGAGATGTGGAGATGTGGAGATGTGGAGATGTGGAGATGTGGAGATGTGGAGATGTGGAGATGCGGGGAGGAGAACTGTGGTGGATAAGAGATAAGTGCCATTGGTGTTGGGATTGAGAAATGAGAAATCTGGTGGAGGACGTGATGAGAGGATAAGTGCTGTTGATGTTTGGACTGACATGAGAAATCTGTTTGGAGGATGTGATGAGGCTGCATGAAGTGTAATTTTGTCTTTTTGGAGGAAGTTGAATGTCCCACGCTCCATTGGAAGAAGTCCAAGAGATTGTGAGAGGTGCAGTGGACCAGACCCCCTGTCTCCGCCCTAGTTTGTGAGTGACGAGACTTTGCAGTGTTGTTCATTAATGTAAACACGTGTGCAGATTTGTGCGAGTTGCAGTTGAGCACGAGTGGAGGTGTAATGCAGTGACATTGGGGAAGCGGTCCTGGCTGTGGAGACATCGTCCGCGACTCATTGGATGGAGACCGTTGGAAGAAGTCATCTAGTGGTGAAATTCTCCTTTTCTCCTCTTTAATCGTTACGGGGCATTGTGAAGTGGTAGTTTTGCTGTGGAAACCTCATCTCCTCTCTCTGTCTGAGCCCTGTGAATGGAACTAGCTTGCTGTGGAATCCTCATCTTCTCTCTCTGTCCGCCGGAGCCTTGTGAATAGCGCCAGCTTCGCTGTTGAATCCTCATCTTCTCTCTGTCTGAGCCCTGTGAATAGCGCCAGCTTCGCTGTTGAATCCTCATCTTCTCTCTGTCTGAGCCCTGTGAATGGAACTAGCTTTGCTGTGGAAACCTCATCTTCTCTCTGTCTGAGCCCTGTGAATGGAGCTAGCTTTGCTGTGGAATCCTCATCTTCTCTCTCTGTCCGCCGGAGCCTTGTGAGTAGAACCAGCTTCGCTGTTGAATCCTCATCTTCTCTCTGTCTGAGCCCTGTGAATAGCGCCAGCTTCGCTGTTGAATCCTCATCTTCTCTCTGTCTGAGCCCTGTGAATGGAACTAGCTTTGCTGTGGAAACCTCATCTTCTCTCTGTCTGAGCCCTGGGAATGGAGCTAGCTTTGCTGTGGAAACCTCATCTTCTCTCTGTCTGAGCCCTGGGAATGGAGCTAGCTTTGCTGTGGAATCCTCATCTTCTCTCTCTGTCTGCCGGAGCCTTGTGAGTAGAACCAGCTTCGCTGTTGAACCCTCATCTTCTCTCTGTCTGAGCCCTGTGAATGGAACCAGCTTCGCTGTTGAATCCTCATCTTCCCTCTGTCTGGGCCCTGTGAATAGCGCCAGCTTCGCTGTGGAATCCTCATCTCCTCTCTGTCTGAGCCCTGCGAATAGAGCCAGCTTTGCGGTGGAATCCTCATCTTCTCTCTCTGTTTGCCTGAGCCCTGTGAATAGAGCCAGCTTCGCTGTAGAAACTTCATCCTCTCTCTCTCCGCCTGAGCCCTTTGCATAGAGTCAGCTTTGCTGTTGAACCTTCATCTTCCCTCTGTCTGCCCGGGCCTTGTGAAGAGAGCCAGCCTTGCTGTCGAATCCTCACTCCTTTCCATCCATCTGGATCCCGTGAGTAAAGTCGTTATACTGTTGCACGCCCACCTGTGTCCGCCGTCCATCCGAACCCTGGGAAGCGAGCCAGCTCTGTTGCCGATTCCGTACTCCTCTCCGTCCATCCGAATCCTGCGAAGAGAGAAACAGTTCTGCTGTGAATCCGAGAGGAACAGTTCCGCTGATAATTCTTACCGGTTCTCTGCCTGCCTGTGCCCCGAGAAGAGAGCCAGCTTGTGGCTGATTCCGTACTCCTCTCCGTCCATCCGAATCCTGGGAAGAGAGGGACAGTTCTGCTGTGAATCCGAGAGAAACAGTTTCGCTGATAACTCTTAACGGTTCTCTGCCTGCCTGTGCCCTGAGAAGAGAGCCAGCTCTGTGCCGATTCCGTACTCCTCTCCGTCCACCCGAATCCTGTGAAGAGGAAGACAGTTCTGCTGTGAATCCGAGAGAAACAGTTCTGCTGATAATTCTTACCTGTCCTCTACCTGTCTGAGCCCCGAGAAGAGAGCCAGTTCTGTGGCTGATTCCGTACTCCCCTCCGTCCATTCGAATCCTGGGAAGAGAGAGACAGTTCTGCTGTGAATCCGAGAGAAGCAGTTCCGCTTATAATTCTTACCTGTTCCTTGCCTGCCAGAGTCCTGAGAAGGACCAGTTATACGGCTGAAACCTCACCTTCCTCCAGTTGGCTTGAGGTTGTTTTTACCTAATTTATTCAATAAAGATTCTGTGTTTTTCTGCATTACTTTGCCTCTGTGTCCTCTGGTGTTGGCTCCTCGCGGTGGTACGTGAGTCGGGGGCTGGGACGGCCGGTCATCTGGCGTTCACTCCTCCCCCGACCCGGTGACATGCACACCTTTTAGATTTTTGATATTTATGACAAACTGTTAAATCATATGCAAATATTGCTATGTATTTCACTACTGTCACATACCTGACACCTAGATGAACAATGTACAGTTGGTTTTATGACTGTAGTAGATCATTGTCTTCAAATGCTATTGAGCTTTAAATATTGTCATATTTTGTATATGATTCCATACAGTAGTGCAATACATAGCAACATTTGCATATGATTTAGCAGTTTATTTTATATCAAAATATCAAATCTAAAAGGTGTGCATCATACATGAGACCTGGGTGAGACCTGGGTGAACAATGTACAGTTGGTTTTATGACTAAGTCCTTGTCTTCAAATGCTATTGAAGTTGGAAACGTTTATGCCAATGTCGCATGTAATTGAGACAGTCCCTAAAATGCGAATATCGAACGAACCAACTTCATGCCAGTGCAAAAGTGCGACAAAAAAGCCCATTCAATTTAAGAATGCGCTTCAGGTGTCTTTCACTTATAACGTACCCATGTCTTAATGCCAAAGACCGCACTATATATTTATATGACATTACTAATTTAAAGTAAAATGTTATTTCTTCTGTCATCTCCATCTCTGCTGTAGCCCAGTCTGGTACGGTTACAGTATTGACCGCTGTGCCTTCCTCAACATAACTCGTGGCCACAACAAATATGTCGTTCTCTCAAAATATGAAGTCGTGGCCACGAGAAAAATATATCGTTCCCTCAACATATGATCTCGAGGCTACGACTTTGCATTGTGTGGCCACGACATAATTATCTCGTTACCTCAACAAAATGATCTCATGGCCACGACTTATAATCACGTTCCCACGACTTAATATGACATTCCCACGAGATATTATCACGTTCCCACGACTTAATATCATGTTCCCACGAGTTTATATGTTGTGGCCACGACAAAAATAAGTGAACCGAACATGTCCCCTCCCGGTCACCGTAGTTTTCACAGCGGTGTCATAAGAATTTGGCTCCCAAAAGAACCTTTCAGAGAAGATTCCTTTTCATAATCTATGGCAATTTTTCGACTGTAAAGAACCTTTTGAGCAATGGAAGGTTCCATGAATGTTAAAGGTCCTTCATGGAACCATCGATGCCATTATAAGAACCATTATTTTTGTGTAGCAGATATTCCTGCAGAAAATTGGCATCTGTTGCCGTATACATAATAGCCTATAATAGCGTTATTAAGTATGCTGTTTCTAACACAGCCCTACCTTCAAAGCCTGCATTGAGACATTGATTGCTCTATGCCTAGACGTCCGATTGCATGAACAAACATGTAGATTTCGTTTTAGACGTCAGTACACGATGAGCATTCTCAGCCACGTCTGATCTTCCCTTAACAACTTATTGATCTGGTCCTCACAATTCAGAGTGTGTCTCTTCTTCTGATCTCCCTCTCTTCTACTCTCTGTACAACAGGTTGTGGTCCACTCTGAATAAAACTATCCCAGAAAATGAGGGAATTATGCAAATTAATCCCATCTATGACAATGGATTATGAAGAATCGCTCCCTCACATTTTCTCTGACTTTCTGTCTTTTCCGATAGGGAACGTCTTAAATCCCAGAATAATGAGTCATCCAACATAATTCATTCACTCTCTCCCACTTTTCTGAAACCAAATCCCGCAGCACTTCATCAACATTCTCGTCATCTTAACATTTTACGACTTAATATTTCTACATTATGCAACTGTGGTGGAAACAAGTCTTTACACATGACCTGAATGAGCAAACGAAAACAATGCAAAAGACTGAGAGATTAGAGCTGCATCACAGAATAAAATCCCAACAACCTCAGAGGAGCTAAAACAAGAATGTTTTCTGACCCCTAGTGGTCATGCAGGTAAAGTTTAGGATGCCACAAAACAACATTTCCTGACACCGATGCCTGTTAACTTGCTCTTGCTCTTTGTACTGACCTTCACACTACGAATAAGAGAAAACATAGTTGCCCGTTTGAAGAAATCTCCTAGGTTTTGGCTTTCAGTTTATACTCCCTGTCTCTCTTTCATTGTCAATTTGAGCTTTTTTTGCATTCAAGAAACATATTGTGAGATCTTGCGATTTCCCTCAGTGGACTTTATCATGTCTAGCCTTAAAGTGTAACTATTTGAAAGCATAAATATTTATATATAAATATATATTTATACATATTTATATAAACATATATAAATATTTCCCAGTCCATTTATGAAAGCTAAGATGCAAAAACAGCCCATTCAAATTAGCTTGTCAAGGTTATAGTGTCACAATCATTAATACATTTTGAAAATTAAAAACAATAGTTAAACCTATGACCCAAAAGAAGATATTTTGAAAGTTATTAAATGGAGAAAATCACAACATTTTTATTTTTGGGTGTACAATCCCTTTAACTATTTGACTGCCCACATTTACATATTAATGTATAATTATATTAATTGGCCATCCTAATCAACAACAATGCAACATGCCAATAAGGAGAGGATAGTTATAACAAAAAGCATCTACTTATAGAAGTCTTAAAGGAAAGTTTATATAGCACATTTCATACACCATGGCAATTCAAAGTGCTTTACATATGAAATAATCACAAAATAAAAGCTAGGAAAATTCAAACAGTTATTCAAAAGCTTTACATAGAAAGGAATTATAACACTATAGCAATTCATAGATTAGCATAGAAAATAGACACAAAATAAAAGCAGGGGGAATTAAAGCAGTTATAACAGGAATTAAAGGAGATAAATGATACAGTTATAAAATGAATTAGAGTAAAATGAATTAAAATAGTAAAAAGATGATACATAGAATAAACTTCTCATCTGGCAAAACACCAGTGTATCTTATTTTGACTCTGAGATTTCCCAGTCAGTATTCTTCAGTGGAAGAAAGGAACAGTAGGCACACTTAAAGGCACAGTAACCAGCAGTGTAAATGTAAGCATCAGAGAGAGGAAAACGGTATGGAAAAAAAATTCTTGACATTATAATCGAACTACTGGGGGCAAAAATAAGCCAAATGTCAAATATGGCACCGTTGAAGTTGAAGTGTGTAATTTCTGCCCTACGATTGGCGCCAGAATTATAAAAATAGTGATTGATTTTAAACAAACCCTCCTGCAGTTTCACATTGGTCACACAAAAACAGATCCCGCCCCACACTCACGTTATTGGTTGAGCATTTGTTGCTGTTGTTGGGCTGGTTGGGATTGTGAAAGTGCCACATAGATACGGTGTTAGCACTTTACTGGGAAATTAACCTTCAAATGAATTACTGAAGTCTCTGAAAGTATATTAGCAAAAGAAGGAAAGTAAAATGGAAAGTAAAAAAAAAAAACGTTTAGTTTGTGAGCTCTAGCCCTTTTATAGACAGAGAACGAGAAAAATGAAAGTTTAATTTTTTTGAGTGACCTGCAACACAAAGCAGCCACTAAAAAAAAAAGTTTGAAAAATGTTCTCACCAGACATCATGGCAGACGAGGGACGTTCCTGTTCATGATACCAAGCCTAAATTAGATTTCTTCCCTTTCTGATTTAATAAAGGTATTCCTGGTTGCGCAGGAGCACGGAGAGCGGGAGATGTGTGTGGACTTTCAAGTAGGTGCCGCAGTCCGTAATGAGGAAGTGGAGGAGGAAACAGGATTCTACCACATACCTGTTCCCTTTATCCAGCTTTATCTGGCCAGGGGAGATTGCACCGGTGTTTAATAATCACCTCACATCCTGCTTGTTGAGCCACATAGCTCAACTTGAGTTGGAATATGTTCATCCTTTAGACGAGTGAGGGGCGGCCGGATGATAACTAGGCGGGAGAAGTTCACACACATACACACACAGAGAGAGAGAGAATGCACACCTCATAGGACTGTGATTAGCCAAGACAGACAAGGTAATCATACCAACCTGCTTGTGTAGGCCTTACACGGAGGCGTAGATCTGGATCTCCAGGGTGGATTAAATCTTTCACATCATGTTAGTGAGATGGAGGACAGAAAAACACAGAGAGAAAGTGCACTGCACACCAATTAAAGACCATCTAAAATGGGGTCAAATTTTCAAAATGAGGTATGAAATGTGTTAGCATTCCAATTCATCTACACACATCTGATGTCAAAAATGGAGCCAGTCTTGGTTATTGTTTTATTATGGGAAATCTCAACTCACGAGCCTCTGCAATGCTTGAATGAACAAATCTGATTAAGGCTTTTGATTCAACTCATTCAGCCGCTAAGAACAAAATAAAATTGGATGTTATTTCATTGTAACATTCCATCAGACACATCACATTTCACATGAAATTGAAACTAAGATGTGGGAATCTTGGACCATTTGAAAGCTTTACACAACAAGAATCAGAATGCTACGCCTGATCAGAACAGAACTGCAGTGCTGCACTTCCACCTACAGGCCAAAGGCATCACTGCAGGAGACTCTGACCTCCAGGATCCACTATTATTCAATTCTGTAATGGTGTAACGTTCCTCTATCATATTTGAAACTTGCATTCGGGACTCTAAATTATCACCGTGATAAAAACTGCTGTAGGCTACTAAATCTTCTACATGTCTTCTCTATGATTAATAGTTCTTTTTCGGCGAGTAAAATGCGTTTTTAATGTAATTCAGTGAGTGGCACATGCTTCTTTTGCTGTGAAATTATGATTTTTTATAAACTTTGCATATGTATCAAATATGATAAAACATACTTTTAGCAGACCTGTTTGTTTGTAATTTCTGTGCAAAAAATAATGGTCAAAATCTTCATTTGCCACAAAAAAACCATACCAAAACATAGTCCCTGCCCCTAAACTTGTACCATTGGCTAATGTTGCTGTAGCCTACTTAGATAGAGGGACAACTCAAACAAACATAGTTTTACATTTCATGGAAATGAATCGTTGTCTTTGCATATTAAGCTGGGATAGGAAATTATTTCAAACGTTTTAATAATAATAATAAACACTTCACCTTTAAGGGCATAATGCAAATTTGTTCTGTATTCTATATTCATATGCACAGCACTAAGGCTGGAAAATCTATCTATTCATTCATCTCCCTCTCCTTTCTCAAATCATCACTGTAATCTGCTTTAATTAAAGCAATAGAACCCTCAAATAAATTAACTAATGAGAGTGCTGACTGCATATTATCTTTATCATTATAGAATGAATTCAACTTTAACCCTGTGGCAAACCTAACATGAATGTTTACTTTTCCCAGTAATTAACATGATCAGCTAATTGCCTCTAAGTCATTCAATTTCTTAGAACAGATTTCTAAAGGATAAAAAGAAATGCTGCACTTTCGGCCATTTAAAAAAAAAATTGCAGACCTTTTAAAATAACTACTTTGCCAGTGATATACAAGACAGAGATCATAGAGTGTGCATACATGACCGTACCCTTAATTTACACTTCTGTCTCTGAGATCCACTGCATTTATATTCAGTTTTCTTTTGTTCTACACCTCTTGGCCTCCAAACGCTCCAGCTTGATTTGGCTTTTAGTAGATCCGTATTTTTCCGGTTCCGTTTTTACCCAGAAACAGTGAGCCTTTTCATTTATATTGCAACGTCCCTGCTATCGATGTATGTTTGTGTCTGAGTGACACATGTTGGTTAATAAATCCATTCAATAGGGCTGGGGAGAGAAAAGGCAGTTCTACTCTATCAGGCATCTAGGTCCTCAAAATCAAAAGCACTATACACTATTATGTATTTTGCACCACTACACTAACTGTGCCATTGGAAGTGGACAGTTCTTGCTGCTAAAACTATGAGAGCTGACTGCATTTCTTGAACAGCTACCAACAACATCAGGGTCTAGGGTGGTGCGACTGGCCCTGTGCTTTACTTATATAATGCAATACATTTATATGCATTGCAGTTCAAAAGTTTGCAGTCAGTAAGATTAGATAAAAATATATTTTTTTTTTAAAGAATAGTTTTATTCAGCAAAGTTGCAATTTCATTGATAAAAAGTGAAAAAAAGACAATCGTAATGATTTCTGTGAAATTTCTATTAATCAAAGATTCAAGAAAGAAAAAAATAACCATGATTTCAACAATAATAATAATAAGAAGAAATAATTCTTGAGCAGTAAATCAGCATATTATGATGATTTCTGAAGAATCATGTGACACTGAAGACTGGAGTAATGTTGCTGAAAATTCAGCTTTGCATCAGGAATAAATTACGTCTTAAAATATATTCAAATAAAAAAAAAGCTTCAAAATATTTTTTGATCAGACATATGCAGCCTTGGTGAAGTGAGCCTAATTAAAAGTGCAGCATCTATTTGTATCCTTTAGAAGTCACAAACCTTTTGAATGATTTATAATAATATAATATTCCTCTTTAGAGAAAAACTAAAATAGATAAATACTGTGTCATTACGAGTGTCATTACGAAATATAAACATGCAGATCCGATGTTGACCACTAGGAGCAGTAGAGAGTTATTCTGTCTCTGAGAAATGTCACATGAAAAAGTCATAGGGTAAAGTCTGCCTGTATTGTATGGGTCAAGGTTCGGCTTATACAGTTAGCCATTCACCTGATTATATATATATTAAAAAAGCATGTTGACTCATAACTACAGAGCCGCAGAAGAACACAGTTTCTACAGCCTTTCAACCCACATACTGAATAACTCCACATACTGTGTTAATTACTTTAATCACATTTTATACCAGGTTGTAAACTATTTTACCAAATGTCAATGCAGTATAATGGCATATACAAAGGTTTTTCCCTTCGTGTCTTTACAGTAGGAGTTTTACCTTTATGTGGGTGAAGAATGTCATGGTCAAGTCGTCAGCAGCTGGAACGTTTCAGAAGGGGACTGTGCTCGTTCATTCACTTCATGGAGATCTTGGAGCAAGGAAAGATCAGAGGGGTCTTAGAGATCACAGACGTTGACTTGTTTAGTGGTTTTCAAATTGTGCAGCACACTCCCGGGTTAGAGAGTGATGACATTCGAGTAAACGGAATGATAAAAAAAAAATGAATTCACCACACAATGTAATACAAAGTGCATTTTGCATCATGATTAGGCCTACCCACACCAGTTTGAGAAATGATCTCAAATGACTATGTGAGACTGACCTGATGCCTTTTGGTCATGATCCAACAGATCAAATATAATGTTAATGAGGCTCGTGTGATAAATGATATGATAATATAACTAGAACTGAACTTAAAATTGAATGTAGTGCTCTGCTGTATTTTAGTCGAGTAAGGTGATTGTTTTGACATTCACATTAGCACTCAATAAAAAAACGAGTTGACCAGAATGCAGGGAATCCGCAGATAGAAAAGAGCTGAAAGAAATGCCTTCTATGTGATGAACATGAAAGAATGACTGTTTGACTATAGGTTTCCTATGGCAAAACATTGAAGGTGAATGTAACAGTCTTTCAAATGACTCTTGGACGACTTTTAAAATTCATCTCCCGCCTCACGGCCGACCAGGCAGGCCCGTCGCCAAGGGGGGGGCATTAGGGGGCAGTGCCCCCCCAGACACAACGTGCCCCCCTAAGTCATTCAGCAAACTTACTATTGAGAGCAAAAAAACGCATTCACTTATTCCATAACGAAATGTCATCAGCAGCATTTAGCACACTGGTGCACTAATCTCTGTAATTTTAAATAACACATTGTCTTCAGAAATATGAATAGGAAATTAGTCGGAGCGTGTGTTGTCGAATTTTCATATTCATTTACCTGCTAAAAACAGCCTACTGTTTCCACATAGGCTATATAAAATAAAGGAAATTTTTCTCAGAATTGCGTGATATAAAATCAAAATGGCAAGTTATAAAGTCAGAGTTGCGTGATATAGGGCTACAGTCGCATTTGCGTGTCATAAAGTCAGAATTGTGAGATAAACGATACTCGGTTACTGACGTAACCTCGGTTCTCTCTAGAGAGGGAACGAGTATTGCGTAAGTTTAGCTTACGCTACGGGAAAGATTCATCTTCTCGAGATATTGAAGCCAAAAAATTATCCTTAATTTTGTATTCATTGTCAACGCAGTGCAGCAGCTAGCAGACCTAGAGCAGGCCATCTCGCGTGCTTATTGGCTGCCCTGCATGCATCTGCTGCAGCCTACCAGTGAGCCTCGCGTGACGTCACGCCCAATTGAAGGCGCTCGCGCCTTCATAGCGTCACAGCCCGCTAGAATGGGCGTGGCTTAGCGTATATAAGAAGGGGCTCGTAGGCTGAATTCCCTGGTTTTTCGACCACTGAAGCGAAGTCGCTCGTGGCGCGAGCACGGCCGGTTACGCAATACTCGTTCCCTCTCTAGAGAGAACCGAGGTTACGTCAGTAACCGAGTATCGTTCTCTTACGAGAGGTTCTCTCGTATTGCGTAAGTTTAGCTTACGCTACGGGAACACTTTGTCAACGCCGTGCGCGCCAAGCATCCACCATGAAGCCCCGAACTTTCAGGGAACCCCTATAAGGTGGAGAATAAGGTGGCCAGCCAAGCGGGCCATCACTTGTACATAAGCACACATAGGGAATACAGAGCAGCGCGCCGGTCTGTATAGGCCCATGGCTCATACCCACTTAGTGCAGCTCAACCAGGAGAGCTGGGTCGTGTAGGAGTGATCTGAGCAGGAGGCCTGGGCAGAATACACCTCTCCATTAAACCGACAACAGTTTAGCCTGCAAGGCAGGAACTTCCAGGTTATAAAACCTGATAAAGGTAGACGGGGAGCTCCAGCCCGCCGCCACACATATGTCATGGATAGAAATTCCACTGGACCATGCCCACGAAGAGGCCACGCCTCTCGTGGAATGAGCCCTGATGCCCAGCGGGCATTTCAGACCTTTTGACGCATAAGCGGCTGCTATAGCGTCCACTATCCATCTGGACAGGCTCTGTTTCGAGGAGGCGAGACCTTTGGCGCGCCCACCGAACGAAACAAACAGCTGATCCGAACGCCTGAATGAGGCGGAGCGCGTAATGTAAAACCTCAGCGCTCTGACAGGGCAGAGGCGGTTCACATCACTTTCGCTGTCAGATGCTGGGAGCGCTGACAACGAGATAACTTGCGCTCTGAACGGAGTGCCCATCACTTTAGGAACATAGCCATGTCTAGGTCTGAGGATGACTTTAGAGTCATTCGGCCCGAACTCAAGACACGACGTGCTGACAGACAGCGCATGTAGGTCCCCCACCCGCTTTACTGACGACAGTGCGGTCAGAAAGACGGTTTTCAGTGATAGATATTTCAACTCCACGGAATCCAGTGGTTCAAAAGGAAAAGCTTTCAGGGCCTCTAGGACCAGTGATAGATCCCACATGGGAACCGACGGGGGGCGCGGCGGGTTCAACCTCCTAGCTCCCCTAAGGAAGCGGATGACCAACTCATGCCTTCCCAATGACTGGCCGTGCGTCGATTCTGCGAACGCCGCCACGGCCGCCACATATACCTTGAGCGTGGATGGGGACCTCCCCTTTTCCAACAGCTCTTGTAGGAAGGAGAGCAGTTGCGCCACCCCGCATGTCCGCGGGTCCAGACCTCTGTCAGTGCACCATTCCGAGAACACCGACCATTTAGACGCGTAGAGCCTTCTCGTGGAAGGGGCTCTAGACTGCGTGATCGTGTTCATTACTCCTTCTGGCAGGGCAACGAGTACCCGTTGATCAACCATGCGTGCAGAGACCAGCGCTCTGGATGGGGATGCCAGATCGTGCCGCGAGCCTGAGAGAGGAGATCTGCCCGTATGTGACAGCCGTGCCAGCTCCGGGAACCAAATCTGATTCTCCCAACGCGGGGCTATGAGGAGCACCGAGTGGCGCGTTTCCCTGATTCTCTTGATTACCTGTGGTAACAGAGAGACCGGAGGAAAAGCATAAAGCCGGAGGCTGGGCCAAACCTGGGCCAGCGCGTCCTCGTCCTTCGAGAAGAACGTCGGGCATTGAGCGTTGTCTTTTGACGCAAATAGGTCGACTTCCGCTCTGCCGAACAGGCGCCACAGTTTCTGGACCGTTTGGGGGTGCAGGGACCATTCCTCTGGGGGAACGTTGCCCCTGGACAGTTTGTCTGGGCCGTCGTTCAAATGGCCCGGCACATGCGCTGCCCTGAGCGAGCGCAGGTGCAACTGGGACCAAATAAGGAGGCGCTCCGTCAGATTGCAGAGATTTTTGGATCTGACACCGCCCTGACGGTTTACATAGGATACCACAGACATGTTGTCCGAGCGGACGAGAACATGTTGGTCCTGTATGAACGGGAGGAAGCACTTCAGCGCATTCTCGACCGCTATCATCTCCAGACAGTTTATGTGAAAAACCCTCTCTTGGTCTGACCACTGGCCGAAGACCGGTCTGCCCTCGAACAGCGCGCCCCAACCCCAGTTAGACGCGTCTGTCGAAATGACTTTCCGGTAAGAGACGTTCCCATCGTCACTCCCAGCTGGTACCAGTCGGCCACTAACCAGGGCTGCAGAGCCGCTATGCAGGTCTGAGTCACTCTGATTTTCTGACCGCCAGAAACCCAAGCTCGGCGGGACACGCGAGCATTCAGCCAGCGTTGGAGCGGGCGCATGCGCAGTAGGCCCAGCTGAAGCACCGCTGCAGCTGAAGCCATACAGCCCAACATCCTCTGAAAAGTTTTCAAAGGGAGAAAGCTGTCCTTTTGGAAAAACGCGGCTAGGTGGCGAACCCGGAGCGCGCGCTGCGCCGATAGACGGGCCGACATGGTCACCGAGTCCAGTTCTATTCCTAAAAAGGAGATTGACTGGCTGGGTAGTAATGAGCTCTTGGTCCAGTTGACCGTGAGACCCAAGCTTTCCAGGTGACTGAGAAGCACTGTTCTGTGAGACAGCAGCTCCGCCTCTGACTGTGCCAAAATCTACCAATCGTCCAGATAGTTCATTATCCGCAGCCCCTGACTTCTCAGGGGGGCGAGCGCTGCGTCCATGCACTTCGCAAATGTACGGGGTGCCAGAGACAGGCCGAACGGCAGGACGGTGTATTGATATGCCTGACCGTCGAAGGCGAATCTCAAAAATCGCCTGTGACGGGGTATTATCTGAATCTGGAAATAGGCATCCTTCAGATCTAGAGAAATAAACCAGTCCCTCGGGCGAACGTGCGCAAGGATTTTCCTGGTCGTAAGCATTTTTAACGGTCTTTTCACAAGCACCTTGTTCAAATGTCTCAGATCTAGGATCGGTCTGAAGGCTCCGTCCTTCTTGGGCACGAGAAAATAACGGCTGTAAAAGCTCGACTCGCTCAGAGAAGGCGGCACCTTTTCTATAGCCCCCTTGCACAGCAGCTTCGCTATTTCTGCGTGAAGTAGGTGTGCTACTTCCGCATTCACTATCGTCGCGGTCCGGGCTTGAAAGCGCGGGGGACGGCGAATGAATTGAAGTGTATAGCCCTGCTTTATTGTGCTCAGCACCCATTCCGAAATCCCCGGGATAGATTCCCACGCAACTATGTGAGCCGCTAGGGGGCGAATGGCCTCCGGGTTCAGATCGCCGCCACTTGCGGGCATGTGAAACTGAACCGGAGCTCTGTTCTGGGCAACGGCTGCTCGCTGAAAACCGAAACCGGCTGCTTTGTGTGAGATGTCCCAATCATAAGGGATGGGGAACCTTTTTTCCTCACTTTTTGAAGCGCGAGCGGCGCTTTGGGCGGAAAAGCGTTCTGTAAGCGTGAGCGCGTTTGCGCGGGCACGAGACTTACACATGCATTTGACGCCCCGATCAAAATGGATGGGGAGCGTTTTATAATCGCCCTGCGTTTCATGATAACACTTAAACTTGCGGGCGGCGCCCGGGGGAAGGTTTGTGATAGCAAGCGTGAACGCTCTCTGGCGGGCACGGGACTTACATTCATAACCTGCTGTTTTGACCGTGCAACAGAGCGGGCAGATAGTGGGCACAACACTGTGGACACATTTCTTACATTCAACACTCGAGCGGCTTTTCTGCGCTTTATGAGAGTGTGCTCTGTGGGTGACACGATATTTGATGTGCTTGTGTGTAGGGGTGAACACTGGGGCGTGGGCACTTTCACTACACTTAAAACACTGACGGCGGGAGCCGGACCAGACATAATGCTCTTTTTGAGATTTCTCTGGGTCGCCGTGAAAACGGCGTTTGTGTGCAGGCGAGAGGGTGGACAAACCGGCTCGTTGGCTGCTCAATGAACCACTGCAGTAGCCTGACTGAAGGGGACTGACAGGGAAATGAGCTTTGACGGCGGTCCGGCCGCGGCGGGACACGCGCGTCTTTTTTCTCTCTTTGTTAGGAGGATTTCGCATGCTCAGACTTCAGCGTGATCTTCTGCCGAGGCCCCCTGGGGGGCGGCGGCCTGTGACGGCTGTCTGAGCGCGACCTAGGGCGGCCGCCCTGACGTCGCTGCGAAGGCTGGGGTTGTGCTGGACGCTGGGTGTTAGCTCGTACAGGAGGCTGGCTTTGTTTCTCGCGAGAGCGGCCTGTAGCGGAGCTCGAGCGTCGCGGCAGGAAGAGATTCATGGCCTGCGTGGTCTTCTGTACTTCAGAGAAACGGTCAACGATCCCGTTAACCGCTGGGCCGAAGAGACCAGTGGGGGAGAGCGGCGCGTTCAGAAAGGTGGCTCGCTCAGTTTCCCTCATATCCGCGAGCGTCAACCAGAGATGCCTCTCTGTCACAGTTAACGCGGCCATGGCTCGTCCGATAGCCTGAGCTGCGGTCTTGGTGGCGCGGAGAGAGAGATCCGTCGCACTTCTCAGATCTGTAACCGCAGCTGGATCCCGGCCCTTCTCGTCCCATTCACGGAGGAGGTCGGCTTGCAGGATCTGTAACACAGCCATGGAGTGGAGAGCAGACACGACCTGGCCGGAGGCGGCATATGCGCGGCCGACCAAGGCGGACGTGGCTCTGCAGGCTTTAGACGGGAGGGCTGACCGAGACCGCCATCTCGCGGAGGGCGGGCAAAGGTGCGCTGCGACCGTCTCTTCCACGGGGGGAATAGCCGTGTATCCCTTCTCGGCGGCGCCGTCCACTTGGGAGAGCGACGCGGAGGCCTGGGACTGAAGTCTCGAGGAGAATGGTGCATTCCAGGACTTCGTCAGCTCCGTATGAAGTTCCGGCAGGAATGGAGCGGGCCTGCTCGTTGAAGCTGCACGGCGGCGACTTTGAAGGAAACAGCCGTCGAGCCTGTTCGGCGCGGGTTCCTTTGGCAGCGACCACTCGAGCCCGAGGCGGTCGACGACCTGCGTCAGCAGGCGCATAAGTTCCGCGTCAGCTCCAACGCGGGAACGGCTGGATTCCTGGATCGACGAGGAGCCGGAATGAAGCGACCATTCCTCGCTGTCCGATGCCAGGATAGAGCAGCAGTCTCTCGTGGCGTGTTCCTCGGCCTCCTCCTCAGATGCGACGGCAGCGAGGCTCGTGAGCGGCAGCTGCGCGTCGGGGAGGCGGGGAGGGCGAAAGCGAGGCTCGAGGGAGATCCTCCGGCGAGCGTGTCGCTGTGGCCACGGGCTCCGGCTGCCTCAGGGAACGGCGCTTCTTCCTGCGCGGTCCCCCGGGGGGCGGAGCGGCTGCATCTGGGTTGAAAGCTTCAAGTCGAGCCTGTAGGGTCGACAGCGGAAGCGCTTCGCAGAGCTCGCAGCCCCCGGACGCGAGGGCGAGCTCTGCATGTTCCAGGCCCAGGCAGAGAGCGCAGATAACGTGGCGGTCTCCAACGCTGAGCGGGGCTCTGCACGAGCCGCAGGAAGTGCGAGGCATCTTTAAAAAGACGCTCGCGCTCTTTTAGAAATTCCTGAAAATGCAATGTAAAAAGGATACGTCGCCGGATAGCGTAGCTTGCACGGGCGGCTGAAGGTGGCGAAGACGGCCGGCTTCCTCAGCGCTGTCCTAAGCTGGCTGTTCGCTGTTCGACGGCGGCGGTGGCTTCTCTCTGATTCAGCGATGCGGAGAGCTCGCTGAAGAGTCGAAAAATCAGGGAATTCAGCCTACGAGCCCCTTCTTATATACGCTAAGCCACGCCCATTCTAGCGGGCTGTGACGCTATGAAGGCGCTCGCGTGACGTCACGCGAGGCTCACTGGTAGGCTGCAGCAGATGCATGCAGGGCAGCCAATAAGCACGCGAGATGGCCTGCTCTAGGTCTGCTAGCTGCTGCACTGCGTTGACAATGAATACAAAATTAAGGATAATTTTTTGGCTTCAATATCTCGAGAAGATGAATCTTTCCCGTAGCGTAAGCTAAACTTACGCAATACGAGAGAACCTCTCGTAAGAGAACTCGGAATTGTGAGAAATCCATGTGAGAATTGTGAGATAGTCGCAATTATCTTTTTTTTTTTTTTTTTTTTGTGGCGAAAACAAGCTTCTCGATTGCTTTTAGAGGGAAAAGCTGTCCATAAATGCTGGAGGATCAGTTTTCTCCGTAATAAAAGAATATTGGCGAAACTCCGGTGATGGGCGGTGAGTGGATTAGATCTGATTAGATTTGCGCGCGCAAATCCTCTCGTTATAATAAGCAGGCTAAATAAGACATTATTGTGTATCAGCTTTACTGATAGCCTAATGGAACTGTGTGATCGCGATGAAGTTGTATAACCGCTTTTTAATGATAATAAAATGAGCGCTCTTTGCGAGTTTTCTGCCATGCCAAATCCTGCATATAGCCTGTTTTTAAAGGGGAAGCTTGTTTTGTAGATCATAAAAAAGTGTGCCCCCCCATGAAAATGAAATGCCCCCCCCCCCCCCCCCCCCCCCATTCTATATGTTCTGGCGACGGCCCTGTGACCAGGTCCAGCAGAACCGGTTCCAAAAGCCGCGTGCCCTCGAGCGCTCATATGCTTGCCCAGTGGTTGGTCAACAACATAATGCTGCATCCATACAAAATTGTTGGGTCAAGACATTCCATTACATTAAAAAAAAAGCAATTCACTTTTGATTCATCAGATTGAAATACATGAATACAGCTGAAAATTCAATAAAATGCACAATAAGACTGATATTTTAAATAATTTCAGCATAAAAAGCAATCATTGCCACTAGGCTACCTGTAAAGTGAGATTTTTTTTCACATTCAAAAGAAGTCTCGTATGCTCACCAAGGCTGTATTTATTTGATTAAAAATACAGTAAAAACAATTGTGAATTGTAAAATATTATTTCAATTTAAAATAACTTTCTATATTAATATTACATTTTATAATGTAATTTGTTCCTGTGATGGCAAAGCTGAATTTTCAGCATCATTACTCCAGTCTTCAGTCACATGATCCTTCAGAAATCATTCTAAAATGCTGATTTGCAGCTCAAGATAAATTTTTTTGCAGAATTCATCAGCACCAGCACCAGCATTCATTTGAAATATAAATCTGTTGTAACATTGCAAATGTCTTTACTGTCTTCTTTTGATCAAAATAATGCATCCTTGCTGAATAAAACCCCAGGAATTAAAAAAAGAATAATTAATAGTATGTATCTAACCAGTTTATCCATTTGAAGCACCCCCCTCCATCCGGATGTTCATTTAACATTCAGAATTTTTAATTAAGACTTGTTTCATGCAAATGCTATCAGTCACATACCAATCCGCTGTCAGGACGCCGACCAGCATCATAATGGACATCACTTGCACTTTTTCAGGCTCAAGGGAGCGTATTTCCATCAACACATTCAGTTCCCACTGCTCACAAGCTGCTTGAGACCGCATGGGCCGAACGCTAGCTGTCAACATGAACTCAGTGCTGCTCATTGAATTAATATTCAAAATTAGTCAGCCTAAGCGAAAATCTCATCATCGTGTCACGAGCATGATTATAAATTGCTCACTGATTGACAGTTTGAGCTTTTAATTATGCAAATCAAATTTTACACAGGGTTTTTAGTGAATTCAGCAGATGTTAAGCTATAGCATTTATTCACACTGCGTACACGATGGGGACATTTGCTTAACCACATTCTTCCCCTTCAAAAACACAGAACCAGGATTATTACATGGTCAGTATTCGTATGCCGCTACTGGACGGTGTTGGGTGTAATGCATTACTATAATTAATTACTGTAATTTAATTACTTTTCCCTTGGAAAGGTAAAGTTAGGGATTACTCTTAATTTTCTGTAATTTAATACAGTTACTTCTGATGTAGGCTAATTGTAGCCTATTAAATATTGTATAAACATTCTGTATAAAAACAATAGTAGTGGATTTAACACCAAAACTTAACGTCTAAAGAAGGAACGTATGTTTTTCTTTAATCTAACCCTCTCCCTTTAAATACTTTGGTCAGTTCAAGAATAATTAATGCAACTTTATGTTATTTATTTAAAGGAATTAGAAGAGCAAATTCATGTATATCCTTGTATTGTTTAACTGGTCATGGTTGAGACTTAGAAAGTTATAAGTAATGCAGTACTTTTTACAGAGAATAATCTGTATAGTAATCTATAGCGTTGTAATTAGTAGGCTAGCTATTAATAAATCACTTTTTTTTTGTCATTTACCCAACACTGCTACTGGATTATAAATCTTATCCACTTGTTCTATATTTTATTTAGACATTTTTTTTTTTTTTTTGTCTTGGGAAGTTCAGACTCTTTCATAACACATTTGAGGTAGGCTAGTGTATGTGTTTTGGGGGCCATTAAACGTTAATAAAAGTGTGTAAACTTCAATTCAAATATAAATGAGCCTTAATCTGATTTCACAGTACATACAGATGAGGGCAGTATTGTGTAAAGAATGCATTGTCCAAGAGAAAGTTCAGATTTCAAAGCACTAATACACTCTTCATCATGAAAGCATGGGCAATATTCAATTTGAAATGTAAAATCCCAAATGACAATGCAGTAGGCTATGTAAAATGGCAATACATTTCTGTATTTAAATTGCCATTTACCATTACATTTGTGCAACGTTTGGTGCAAAATGAAAATTAAGTTATATACATTAAATTAGCCATTTCATACACTAGTTTTAATATTGAATACATATTTTAACGCTTTATAAGTTGGAAAATGAAAATGTATTATAAATAGATATATTTAACATGTTCAAGCAAAAACTGTAGCAAAATTATCATTTACATGTTATTTTTCTTAATTGCATTTACACTCACAGTTAAGACACTTGCGATTGCATTTTCATTAAATGTCCCGCAAAGAATGTAGCAAAATTCAATGTGCAAATTGAAAATGCATTCTGAGCCGATCACGTCCCGGGCCCGTCCCGCCCCGCCCCGCCCTGTCAATCACTGCATCAAGGCGTGGCTCGGCAACAGGTAAACCTGGGTAAACACGTATTTTGAGGTGTTAGAAGGAAACATGGCGGCGGCAGAGCTGATTCGAGCTATGGATACGAGCGGTAACTGCAGGTGATAGAACCACTTTGTTGGGACGTTTGGGAGAATTGTCCGCCGGATCAGGCGTCGACACCCGTTTGGTGTCAACATTATGCTTGTACCTCAATGCTGGACTGTGTTAATGATGGTTTCGTTTTGTATAAAATATTTTCATTGTCTGATACATTATGCTTATCTTTATACTTATTACTATTAACTTTAATGATAATGTTGGGGATCCTATAGTTTTTCCTTACAAATGCATACTATTACTCTGAGATCACAGAATATGACGGGTCAAATTCATACCGAAAAATGTGACTGCTCTTTATTTCACCATAACTGAATGTAATGTTCAATAAAGTGACTCATGTGATGTGTGACCATCTCCCCTTTCTATTTTATAAAGCATATTGATGAGATATTGATAAGTAGGGCTATAGGCTATAGGGTCACGGAATCGAATCTGACCGGTCAAATTCATAGACCTAACCCTTTGGGGGTGAGTGTGGAGCAGCCAGGTCGGTGGCTGGTGACGTCATCGCCTATAATTCAGTGTCAAATGTTTTAAAAACCGAAACAGCACAAACGATTTTGTTTTTACCGGCACAAACGAAGCACAAACAAACGAGACTATTTTGCCTGAATTTGGAGTATGTGGGGGGCTGAGTGACCTCAGAATGACCAATAAATATTATTTTAATGTCTAAAGAAACCGAAGCAGCACAAAATAAATGTTTACCAGCACAAATCAGCTAAAAAAACGAGACTATTTTGGGTGAATGTGGAGCAGGTCGGGGCTGGTGACGTCTGTAATTAAATGTCTAATTAATATCGTGGGGTGACCTCAGAATGACCTATAGGCCTGAATATTATTTTAATATATAAAAAAAAAAACAAA
Source organism: Tiaroga cobitis (assembly GCA_030578255.1). Taxonomy (NCBI): domain Eukaryota; kingdom Metazoa; phylum Chordata; class Actinopteri; order Cypriniformes; family Leuciscidae; genus Tiaroga; species Tiaroga cobitis. The sequence goes on along the minus strand of CM060601.1, from coordinate 22,544,829 downwards.
AAAAAAAAACACTTGAAAATGTGGACTTCCCTCCATAATTAGTGTAGAAAATGCAAAAACAAGGCCACGGAGTCTGCGCCTATACCAATAGTTTAGTAAAACAGAGACAGAAACACAGCTCTTAAAGCATTCATACCAAACACGATAACTATAAAGGTAGGCTAACTACCGTGCTCACACCCAAAGTGCGCGCAGATAAAGTATCTCCTCTGCACGCGCTTCCACAGAAAACCGCGCACTCGCGTAATTTAAAAATGAACGGTCATTTCCTTTTTGCCTAAATGACTCATATTTGTTTCTCTCTCTCTCTCTCTCTCTCTCTCTCTCTCTCTCTCTCTCTCTCTCTCTCTCTTGAATAATTGCTTATAATTAATAGCCTACTCTCTCTCTCTCTCTCTCTCTCTCTCTCTCTCTCTCTCTTGAATAATTGCTTATAATTAATAGCCTATAGATTCGGATAGATTTTACAACTTTATTAAAGAGAATGTAATTTTTTTTTCTCTCCAAAAGATCATGCCCCAGTCCCGCTAAACTGTAGCCTACAAATCAGAGGTAAGAAATAAATGTAGGTTAGGCTACTGTCCTACTTTAAGTCAAATAAATGTTTATTCTTTTTATATATATCTGTGAATACATTTCATATTTTATAACAAGTCATTGTTATTTGGATAAATTATCCTGTGAAATATAGTAGCCTATCTTAAATATTAATTGACAAATTTAATCTTATTTGTTCCATATGATGGTAGAAGTGCTCGGGTTATTATTCTTATTAATTAAATAATAAATAAAAACAAAATATAGCCTAGTTTCTGCCTACTCATTGGGTGTCTAAACATCCACCTTCCATACCGCTTGTATAGACCGTATGTAGCCCCGCCCCTTTTCAGCACTGCGCTCGTTGTCTTTTGTCTTCCGGTCTGTATTTTCACAGCGATCGTATTTATGAATGGATGGTTCGTTTTAAAATATTCCCGGTAGACTGACATTTGTTAGGACATCTGCTTTAAACATTAGCTACAATCCTCATGATAACTTTCGTTAACTTTACATTAAGTAAATCCACTTCAAACGCTAATTAGGCCTACGCCATAGAAATATACAGAGTGACTGCAAAAACGAATGTTCAAAGACAATATTCTAAAGATGGCTGCACCCTTGTTTCTCTGGTGCCAGCAAGCAATAGCCATCATTTCATCGTCTAGGTTAACTATAATAACCTGATATAGTCCGGCTATGAGTAACACACTTCTAGCCAAAATTTAGGTTACATTTGCCAAAATAACTTGCAAGATGTATGATATTACATCATTTAAGTAAAGTGATTACAAGCTGTTTGGTTTCATTTCTTCACTCATTTCATTTCTTTGTTGTCTAATTGATGACTAGTCTATTCTTGGGCGATGGTTTAGACGTCTATTAAATTTTCACTGACAGCCCAAATGTTGCCTTATTTTAGTCAGGGCTATGTTTGGACGGCTATTAGACATCTTTTAAATGCAAAATTGCTTGCTGGGTAAGGTCTATACTGGGGTGCATTTCCCAAAAGGATCATTAGCCAAATGGTCGCAAGTTCCGTCGTTATCAGCATAGTTCAACGAGTCGTGTTTCCCGAAACCATCGTTCTAACGAACATTCGCAAACAGCATCACAAAGTTGTGTGATTAGAACGACAGCTCTCGACCTGTGGTTCGAAGCATAGTTTTTTGTTTGCATTACATGTGGATTGAATAAATCCTTAAACAAAATAAGCAAGCTGACATTCAGTACAATCTGTATCTTTTATTTAGAATATACAAATGTAATTTACGTCTTTTAAGTTTGTCAAGAGATTAAAAGCGTCGTTTTCGAAGAGTTTGCATGTGCGTACATGCAGTACGTAAGACCTAGATTAAATCTGGAAAATTCTGGAAATATAAGAATAACATTAGGGCAACGTTAGAATAACGTTCAACAAACCAAAAATTAAAGTTCTATTTCTGTTGAGAAAACTTACCTGGCTAACCTAAAACAAACCTTAAAAATGGTTCTGGGAACCAAAAATTGTTAGCTGGATTGCAGTGTGTTTGGTTGTGTTGTGAGTATTTGCAGTACATGTATTGTCGAACTGATGAAGATGTTTTCTTAATTTTCTGGTGTTTATTCTATTTCCATGTGTTTTCTTCAGTTGCAGTGTGATGAGCTCCCTCAGCCACCGTACAATAGGACTACGAGCAACTACAAGTGCTTTCTGTGCCTATGACTAAGGAAATAACTGTATATCAGCAGGTAGGCCTATCATATTCCATTCAAAAAGAGAAACCGAAATTAGAACTGCAGATATACAAACCGTTATAAACCATAATATCAATCATGCTTATCAATTTCATTTCAGGCGGCTCATGTTGTCATGAAAATATTTACGTGCTAGAATGACGTAATTTAGACGAATTTACGTGAAGATGACGTAAAATGAGAACAGCCTTCTGTATGGCATCTTGGCTTCTTTGCTCACTTTCATCACTTGCGCTTTTATTCCTCCTGCACTGATTCATTCGCTAAACTGTCAAGCCAATCAGAGCCATCTCTCTCACCGACGGCCAATGCCGATTCAACATGCTGAATCAGACAAACTCCCACAGAAGTGAGTCCGACTAGAGCTGATGTGTGGAACACACCGCAAAAACTAACCCTACAGACGCTGGCCGACCGTCTGGTGCACAGCTTTTAAACAATGACCAAAATATAAAACGGTACACACCTAAAATGCAGCAATACAGCAAAAACAAGTATCTGTGCAAGTTGCCTCTGGAATACTAAAAAAAAGTGAAGTTCAAGACAAGTTGGCATTTGCAAGCAGACACTGTCACATTAGTAGATAAAACCATTTTTTTTTTATATTGGATATGCAATGCTAATGAGGTTTAATTTTAAAGAAATATGACCTTGCGTTGCAGTGCTATTGTCTATAAAAAGTACTGTTTCTACAGCATATTCAGCTGATACCCTCAGTAATGAATCTGGAAGTGGAATCCAGGGTCCATACATCACACCAGGTGTACCAATATTACAATACATCCAGACAGCCTTCTCTTTTGAATGCATTCCCATTTATCCCACTTTGGCGTGCAACATCTGCAATGTTGAAAATGTAACACCCTAAAAGTGTGGAAACCAGGAAAAGAATCATTCAAGAAAAGAATAAAAACATTATTTAAGTTATAACGTCTCATTTCAGGCTATAATTGAGAGTCACGAGGCAGAACGAGGCAGAATAAAGAGTCGTAAAGCCTTAATTTTGTAATATTGTGGCAATTACTGAGGAAAGCTATGATGGAAACAGCAATCTGATTGTCTTAGATGATGGATGGGCTTATTTCAGAGTGATCTAGATTGTGGTAAACCTATGATTAAAACCTAAAGCCTGTAAAGAGACTTATTTTTTTTTTAAACAAAAGTCCAATATGAACAGCCCCCCTCTGGTATGACTTTCTTTGATGAATAATAATATGCTCCTGACTCTGGACTCGAGCCTCTTTTTTTTCAGTCATTCATTCATGTGATTCTTTATTTATACGTTTTTATTTCTAAGAGCAATGAACAGCTCCAAACACAAGTCTATGGTTTGCATTCACAGAAAACCGCTGCTCCTGAAATGCATACGAGGAAATACAATGACCCATTCAGGGAACATCCTCCGTATCTTACGCAGCAGAAAACGGGCTCTGCAATTGTAATTAATCCTAAGGGAAACATTTGGGAGGTGCTGTACTTCCAATTAGCACACTTAATTTAGCCTAGGGAATCTAATTTAGGAAATCTATTTACAGAGATGTACAGAATCCCACACTCTCTACAAAGGGAAATCCAGCACCTCCAATGAAAAGGTTTGACTTTGAAAGAGTCATGAAAGCACAGCCAACTGTTATTAGCTCCTGACAAAGTACCAGTCATTCAAGCATTTTCAATATAAAGTTCATGCTGAATAGAGCTGCAGTGAATTAGCTTGAGGCATTTTTAAACACGGTCTTCCAATAAAAAGCAACTAGGGCTTTCAAAATGGAAATACCTAAAAATTTTGACATTTTGGTTTTAGAAATATTACAACCGAGGAGGTGGTATTGTGAATTGAGAATGTATAACCTGTTATGTAAATACAACACATTATTGTTATTTATTTAAAAAATGCCACCGAGCTGTCAGTCCTTGCATCTTTTTTCTTTCTTTATATTGTGCTATTTTAGAGTCGTAATAGCATGTTTAGTTTGTGCTGAGCCTTTTTTTTTCCCTCTTCTGTTTGTATCCTCGACAACTATGACAGATGTGCCTTCAAGGAAAAATACATAAAAATGTTCCTTCATAGAAACACAGCATATTCTGTTGTTATATTCTACGCTGCTCAATTGCATCATGGTGCAGGAAATACAATACACAGAAGCAATTGCGATTGTAGATTTATAACAGAATAAAACGTCTCGGTTACGTATGTAACCCTTGTTCCATGAGTACAGGGAACGGAGACGTGTCGTCGGGGGAGTTCCCTGACGAATTGGGATCACGCTAGGGAGCTAATTGCCTTCGAGAGAATTAAAACGAGCCAATAGACATTGGCATGCAAGATTTGCATTCTGCAGCCCGCCTACCAGCGCGGTTATAAAAGGCGGAAGTAAACATTGCGCAATGCTTTTCGCTGAGGAGCCAAACAGTGTCCAGTCCTCCGCGAAGGTACAGCAACATGGCGAAGGGACGACACGTCTCCGTTCCCTGTACTCAGGGAACGAGGGTTACATACGTAACCGAGACGTTCCCTTTCGTCCTGGGAACTCTGACGTGTCGTCGGGGGAGTTCCCTGGCGAATTGGGATCCCTAATAAAACGCCATGGTGCTGGCCCCTTCCTGCGCCCGGCTAAGCTACCCTGCAGCAGTTTCTTGCAATGAGCTAGCACGGGAACCACACTGGTTGTTCCGCAAGACCCGCACAGTGGATATTGGATAACACCGGGAAAGAGTTCCCTCAAGAGAGGGGGAACGCTGTGGAAGCCCCAGCCTGACTGAGGAAGGCCAGGAATACACATATGTACTAGCCCGAAGGAATAGTGAAACATATGGCAGTCCCTGAGGTAGTCCCAATCCAAGGAAAGTGGGAGCATACTCAACAGGGACGACGAACGAGTCCGTCAAGGGGAAGACACGGCTGAACTGCACGTGGGATCATGGGTCACAGTAGAGACCACTGGAGCACCCAGTCTACTAACAACACCTTACTAGAGGTAGCAGACCTGGTGCCGGGCGGTCTGCCGCGCCCAGCACCGAGGGGTGAAGGAGGAACTCACAAGGCTCACCGACGTAGAGCGCCATACGGAGCAAAGAACGCACGTATCCGCTGTGAGGCGGAGTGGCGTAGCAAGCCGACACAACCTATTCCCTCGACCCACTGGCCGTAGCCAGAACACGGGAGGAAACAGGTTCCACACGAAGGCTATAGAACCTAGCGAACGTGTTGGGTGTCGCCCAGCCCGCAGCTCTACAGATGTTTGTCAGCGAGGTGCCTTGAGCCAAAGCCCAGGAAGCGGCAACACCTCTAGTAGAGTGAGCACGCAACCTGGGAGGACAAGGCTCACCCAGAGACTCATACGCTCGGGTGATAGCATCCACTAACCAGTGGGCTAACCTCTGCTTGGAGACGGCCTTCCCCTTCTGCTGGCCTCCGTAACAGACAAAGAGCTGATCTGAGGTTCTGAAGCTTTGTGTTCTGTCAATGTAAACCCGCAGAGCGCGGACGGGACAGAGAAAAGCTAGGGCTGGGTCTGCCTCCTCCTGGGGCAGCGCTTGCAGGTTCACTACCTGGTCCACGAAGCGAGTGGTAGGAACCTTGGGCACATATCCGAGCCGGGGTCTCAATACAACATGAGAAAGGCCCGGCCCGAACTCTAGGCACGATTCGTCGACCGAAAAAGCCTGCAGATCCCCGACCCTCTTGAAAGAGGCCAATGCTAACAAGAGCGCTGTCTTAATGGACAGGAAATTAAGCTCTACTGTCAGCAAAGGGAGGACTTTGAAGAGCTCTAAGTACCAGAGCCAGGTCCCAAGAGGGTACAGAGTGCAAAACACGAGGTGGATTTAACCTCCTAGCACCCTTAAGGAATCTGATGACCAGGTCATGCTTCCCCAGGGACTTACCTTCCACTGCATCGTGATGCGCGGCTATTGCGGCGACATACACTTTGAGGGTGGAGGGGGACAGCCTCCACTCCAACCCATCTTGCAGGAAGGAAAGCACGACTCCGATCGGGCAAGTTCGGGGGTCCTCCTGAGGAACACCAATCGACGAACAGGTTCCACTTCAACGCATAGTGGCGCCTCATAGAGGGGGCTCTAGCGGAAGTGATGGTGTCTACCACTGCCTGTGGTAGACCACCTAGAACCTCCGCGTCCCGTCCAGGGACCAGACATGGAGTTTCCAGAGGTCTGGACGCGGGTGCCATAGAGTGCCCCATCTCTGAGAAAGAAGGTCCTTCCTTAGAGGAATCGGCCAAGGAGGGGCTGTCGCGAGGAGCATGAGTTCCGTGAACCAAGTCCTGGTGGGCCAATACGGTGCCACTAGAAGGACCTGCTCCTCGTCCTCCCTGACCTTGCACAGTGTCTTTGCAAGAAGGCTCACTGGGGGAAACGCATACTTGCGCAAGTCCCGGGGCCAGCTGTGAGCCAGGGCGTCCGTGGCGAGGGTTCCCTTGGTCAGGGAGTAAAACCACTGGCAATGGGTCGTGTCGGGAGAAGCAAACAGATCTACCTGTGCAACTCCGAAGACACTCCAAATCAGCTGGACCGCCTGGGGATGGAGTCGCCATTCTCCTGGCAGGGGAGGCAACCACGAGAGCTCGTCTGCCACACGGTTGAGCTCCCCTGGAATGTGAACGGCGCAAAGTGACCTCAGATGATTCTGACTCCATAGGAGGAGGTGGGAGGCGAGTCGCGACATACGACGGGAGCGTACACCACCTTGATGGTTGATGTACGCAACGGTCGCAGTGCTGTCCGTACGGACCTGTACATGCCTGTGTCTGAGGAACCCCTTGAGGTGACGCAAGGCTAGACGTACTGCTTGCAACTCTAGGCAGTTGATGTGCCAATGCAGTTGAGGCCTCGTCCACAGACCTGAAACTGCATGCCCGTTGTACGTGGCCCCCCACCCGGTGGCAGAGGCATCTGTGAAAACCATAGCATGCCTGGAAACCTGGAGTAGGGGCACTCCGGCCCGTAAAAACACAGGATCTGACCACGGGGAGAAAGTGTGGCGACAATGCGGGGTCACTTTGACCCGGAACGTCCCGCTGTGCCACGCCCACTTTGGGACTCGATCGTGAAGCCAGCGCTGAAGCGGTCTCATATGTAACAGGCCGAGCGGCGTTACCGCGGCTGCCATATGCCCCAGGAGCCTCTGAAATTGTTTCAGTGGAACCGCTGTCCTGCCTCGAAAAGACCTGAGGCAGGTGAGCACTGATTGGACGCGTTCCTCTGTGAGGCACGCAGTCTGGGCGACCGAGTCCAGCTCCATACGAGATAAGAGATCCTCTGCACAGGGCAGAGTTTGCTCTTGTCCCAGTTGACCTGAAGCCCCAACCGGCTGAGGTGCCGAAGCACCATGTCCCTGTGATCGCACAACACATCTTGTGAGTGAGCTAGAATGAGCCAGTCGTCGAGATAGTTGAGAATGCGAACGCCTTGTTCTCTCATGGGAACAATGGCCGCCTCCGCGACTTTCGTGAAGACACGAGGCGACAGGGCCAGCCCGAAGGGTAGAAACGGTCTGTGTCGAGGAAGAATCGAGACGTGAAAGTACGTGTCCTTCAGGTCGATCGCTGCAAACCAATCCTGGGGACGGATGCATTCGAAAATGCGCTTCTGCGTGAGCATTTGAGGGCGAGGTCCGTCGCCGCTCGCAGCTCCTGCTGCAAAGCTGGGTCGAGACCACCCTCCTGCATGCCATGGAGTGCCTTGGCCTGGTGGACCTGCAGCAACGCCATAGCATGCAGGGCGGAAGCGGCGTCTCCACACGCCATGTAGGCATCCCTGGTCAGACCAGAGGAAAACCTACAGGCGCGGGAGGGGAGTGAAGGGGCACCCCGCCAGGAGGAAGCGGTCTTAGGACACAGTTGCATCGCTATAGACCGCTCCACTGGAGGGATTCCCTCGTACCCATGCGCCGCCCCGCCATCGAGAGTGGTGAGGGAGGAGGAGCGAGGTTGTCCACGTCTGGTCGCCAGAGGGGCCAGCCAAGACTTCCTCAACTCCTGATGCACTTCCGGGAAGAAAGGGACCGGAGCGGGCCGCGGGGCAACTGCACGACCTGCTCCGAGACACCAATCATCTAGCCGTGAAGGTTCGGGACCCGGTGGAGGGTTCCACGTGAGCCCGACATTCGCGGCCGCCCGTTCGAGCATAGCGGCCATTTCTGGATCATGCTCAGCAGGAGCCACCACACCCGAAGGGGGTAGTCCCACTGAGTCTTCACCAGAGGACGACCGCTCTCCCTCCGATGCCGCAATCGACATCTGATCCTCAGGCGGCGCCCCAAAGGAGACAAACGGAACCGCACGAGGCGGCTCCGGAAGTACCCCCGGGACAACCAATGGCAACGAGCTACTAGAGGAGTGAGAAGCCCGTGAGGATCTTTCACCAGACGGAGCGTTCTGCACTATAATCCTCATCCGCTCACCAACAGGAATCACTGAAGTAGCTGTCTGCCGAACTGAACCGGCAGATGAACTAGATCGGAGATTCTCTGAAGGGACTCCCCCATGTTTCAGGGATCTTAGTCTCGAACGCAGCATCGCCAGAGTCATGTTCCCGCAATGAGAACATGACTCATTCACAAACGCTGCCTCAGCGTACTTTAAGCCCAAACACGACAGACAGTGTTTATGACCATCTTCCTGAGGGAGAAGTCGACCGCATCCAGAAACACACGGGTGAAACGACATCCTGAAAAGGACGTGAAACGCCCGTGTTGCTCTTTTAGAAGGAAAGAAAAATAATCTTTAACGTGCCGAGGCACAGGGGGACCACCGCGGCAGACACACGGGGAAACTGCAAGCCCAAGTGCTGCACTCACCACCCAATACCAGCCGTTAAAACAGCTTTTTTGTTTTGAAAACGGCCAGCCGCGGGAAGCGATGGTCGCTTGAAGCGCCGTAATTCCAGCAACAGAGGATCTTCTCTCTCCTTCCAAAGACGACTCGTAGTTCTCTTTAGTTAAATATAACTTTCTCGGAAGACACAGCAGCTCAAAGAGACACACTGAAGGCTCCGAAGCAAAAAGCATTGCGCAATGGCAAGTAGATATTATACCCGCGCTGGTATGCGGGCTGCGGAATGCAAATCTTGCATGCCAATGTCTATTGGCTCGTTTTAATTCTCTTGAAGCCAATTGGCTCCCTAGCGTGATCCCAATTCGTCAGGGAACTCGCCCGACGACACGTCGGAGTTCCCAGGACGAAAGGGAACTGAAATTGTTGAAATCATACATGATTAACATACATCAAACTATAATGGTAATACAATTCCTAAACTCAAATTCTTAATCTCTTTGTTTGGGAGAGCTCACAGATAGCATGTGGTAATCATGCTGAAATCTGTGGCACTTGTGGCTCAGACTCTATACTGGCATGCATTATCAAAGCTAAGTGCAGCATTCAGGTTTACCGTAGCTGGGTCAAACCTACGGAGCCACATGGTCAAATCTAAGGAGGGACATGGTGGTGGGGAAAAGAATATGAGATATAGGGAGTTTGCATTCCCTTGCAAAATGTTGCGTTCCCCGAAGAAACTTGATGTCCGCTCTCAAAATGTTTGCGCTCCCCCGAGAAAGTTTCATGGGGGAATGCAATAGTTTTGCGAGCAAATGCAAAAGTTTTTAAATATGTTTTTTTCCTCCCATCTCATATTTTTTTTACCACCATATGTCTTTAGGGGCTCCATAAAAATCAGACCACTTGGGCCCTGTCACAAATGGAGCACTTAAAAGGATTGTTCACCCAAAAATGAAAATTCTGTCAGTAGTGAAACTGCGCAGCGCTTCTGGTTGTACTGTCACACGCATCACACACATGACCAGCGTCGGCCAATTGTGAGCCTACGTGTGACGTACAACACAGAAGCGCTGCGCAGTTACACTACATGAACTCACTTGAGGCCCACAGAGAAGGAAATGAATACCGGTAGTTGAATAAAGTAGTTATTTTTGTTTATTTTTTTGCACACAAGTAGTATTCTTGTCACTTGATAAACTTAAGATTGAGCCACTGTAGTTGTCTGAAAGCCTATTTGTTCAGCGCTGAGGGTTCCTAAGTGCGTTTGAACGCTCCATCACGTGAACTGCGCCTGGACAGAAAATCCAACGCGCGCGCCTCAGTTGTTCGCGCTCAGTGATGATGAGAGGAGACTCAGAGACCCCTTTCTTTACGTTTGTGTGCGTTTTATGAAAAACAAGTAAGTTCCTACTATTGTTGTATGTTTATACTGCGTTGTAAGAAATGTTGTGAAATTTATATATGTTCATGCGAACTAGTTTATTTGTTGAACTGCGTGACTAATTAGTGTAGTCATGATACCAGAGCGTGCTGTAATATTCGACATGTTTCCTGTGTGAAATAATTAGCCCTCTATATGTCGATTTAGACCTTATTTGTGTTAGTTATTTAGAAATATGCTTCTGCGTTCGAGTGCAGTGTATTTATACTGTTTATTTGGTGCTACCTGAATCGAGTGTTATAGTGATATAGTGTCATTCTGCATAGTCACTTAAAGGTGCATCAGTACAGATATTAAAGGCATATGGTGACATATTCTGTTACACTGGATAATGATTATTTTCTGTACTGTACTGTTGTGAATGATGACAATGAGCATAGTATAGTATTCCTTTATTTGTTTATTAATCGGTTATTATTACCATTGTATTATTTCTTTTTCTTTCTCTCTGTTTAGACCACATACACTCAATTATACGAACTTGTATATTGGCATCCTGATCTTGGAAATAAAGATGATAAAGGATTCTCTGGCCGGAATCTTTCTGTAGTGTTCCCATCCTAAAAAGAACCACTAGTCCATACTTTACATTGGTCCTTCGAGCCGGATATAGGGTTTCCTCGACACTATGGAGTCATCAACTGATGGTCAGCAGCAGGAGTCATCGGACCGACCTAAGTGAGAACCTCGCCCACCTGCACATTTGGCCCAGTACGAAGTCACTTTGCTGCCCTCTCAACAGCCTGTGGTCCAAGTCTCCTCTACCCCTGGAGGACAACCAGACCAGGCTCAGTCAACCAGGGCTAGGAGTTTGACAAGTTACCGGTCAGCTACACATTCACGACGGTCCTCTCACTTATCTTACGGACTCCATCTGTTTCGAAGTACGTCTGATATACAAGAAGCTGCTTTAGAGGAGGAGATCAAAGGATTGGAGCTAGCTGATCTACAACAGGAAATAGAAGAAGAAAGGAAAGCTGACTTAGAAGCTGCAGCATTGGATGCACAAGAAGGACAGCGGCTACAAGAGGAAGCACATCTGGCTAAAGAGAGAATAGCTAGAGAAATGGGGAGACACAGGCGCTTGAAGAAACTCGAGAAGGAGGTACACATTGCCAGTCTTGTAAAGACCTACCTGACAGGGACGAACGATGATTCCTTGTCTACGTCGTCAGCTCCTGCTACGTTCTCCAAGTTACGTCTGTCATCACCACTGACTCAACAGCCACCTCTGGTGCCATCGGTTCCCATACAGCACCCACCTGTGCAACAGCCAAATCTAGCGCCAGTTCAGGTAGCACCTTTCTCCACTGTTCCTAATCAGATATTAGCACCATCTACTAATCCCGTCACAAGTGCCCAGATCAGTGTTCCTGTCAGCGCAGCACCGATTGCAGTACCAGTCTCTGTACTTCCATCTGGACCTGTCTCATTCGTTCCCAGCCTCTCCACGGTAACTACTTAGGCAGGTGGAGCGTTACCAATGACAATATCTTCTGTCACAACTGGTCTCCCGTCTCAGCACCTAGGGGCTTCAGCTGCCAGTACAAGTTTCACAATGCCACCACGAGCAGTTACAGTGGCACCGCCACCTTCTGCAGTGCAGTACCCTCACCGCAGTATACCAACTGCATCACCAGTTCAGACGGCACCACCCTGGACCTACCCGGGTATGGAGACCTTGATTGCTACATCTTATGGCATTCCCAAACCGACACTTCCCTTCTTCGAGAGTGGCAAAGAAAGTGATTTTGCACTTTTGAAGATGTCGGTATGCTACGCGCTTTAGAGGGACCTGTGGGATACGAGCTCAAGTGTGGTTCCCATGTTGACCGTCTCTTAAGCAAAATGTCTCCTTCCTACAGAGATGGATTTGTGGAATATTGTCTCGTTCGCGGAATCCTGCAGCCGGGTTCAGAGCTCACCTACTCCCTGCCCGATCTCGCTGCGTGGCTACAGATGAAGGCTCAAGCCAAGCGTCTCGCCAGTCGGGCTACTCTTCTCTATAACTCTACAGGGCCTACCTTTCCAAAGAGAGATCAACGTAGTCCAAAGCCCAAAGATAAAACAGCGTCAGTCTTCCTCTGCTCTGGGGAGGCAGCCGACAAGGAGACTTTCCATTCGAAGTCCCAAGCTTTCAAACTCAGTCCTTATTGTCCGTTTTGCAATAATAAGGAGCACTACCTTAACTCATGCTCTGACTTCAAGAAACTGACTACAGCTGAGATTAAGAAGTGGATTCAGGAAGGCGACAGATGTTGGAAATGCGGCCGCGGCCACAAAGCTACAGCCTGTACGCTTAAACGCCCATGTAAGCTTTGCAAAGAGAAACACCTTACAGTCCTGCATGATGTTATCCAAGAGTCATCCCAGAAAGTGCTGATGGTCAGTAATCCGAAGCCCATTGTCTACATTGAGCAGCCCAGAAGCCCTCAGAGAGTGTTGCTGAAGGTTGTCAAAGTGCTTCTGCATCATGGAGATCGCATTCTTGAGGTATTTGCAGTGGTCGATGATGGTTCGGAGAGAACTATTATCCTTCCACAAGCTGTAGAGCAGCTACAACTCTCTCAGCATCCAGAGACGCTTCATCTGAGGACAGTACAGCAAGAGGTGAAGGAGCTGAAAGGTTTTTCAGTTAGTTTTCATGTTTCCCCCATCTTCAAGCCAAACAAGAAGTTTTGGATTCCACATGCTTTCACAGCGAGCAGTTTGAGTTTATCTGAGCACACGTACCCATTAGCAGCTCTCCAGAAGCGCTATGAGTATCTCAAAGGACTTCCTTTGACGCCTATCCACAGAGCTCAGCCTCTGCTCCTCATTGGTTCTGATATGCCTCAGCTTCTTACTCCTACACAGCCAGTCAGAGCAGGCCCATCTGGCGGTCCTGTAGCCATATGCACAAGGCTAGGCTGGTCCTTGCAAGGTCCTTTTGACATTATGCCAGTCTCTTCTCACCAGTCTTCCTGTCTGCACATCGCCGCCGAGTCTTCGTATTCTGAACTCCTCAGAAATGTGGAACGTCTTTGGCACATTGACACAGTCCCCTATTTCAGTGAGAAGACTGCAACGCGTTCCAAGCAAGACCAGCAGGCACTCATCCTCTTACAGACAGCCTCCGAACGTGTATCGGATGACGGTACCCAGCGCTACGCTACTCCACTGTTGCGTCGTCAGCCATTCATCCAACTCTGTGCTCAGCAAGATGCAGTGATGCAAAACCTACGCAGCACTGAGCGCCGGTTGGCTAAGGACACCGTTCGAGCAGCCTCACACTGCAAGGAGATGGATAAACTTGTTCAGTCCGGCTGTGTCGCGGAAATCTTAACAGAAGAAGCAGCAAAGTCTACAGAGTCATGGTATGTACCTCACCATATGGTGCACCACAATGGAAAGGACAGAGTAGTCTTTAACTGTTCCTTTTCCTATAAAGGCCTGTCCCTGAATGACCAACTCTTGCCGGGACCAACTCTCGGTCCGACCATGATTGGAGTCCTGATGCGGTTCCGATGTCATGCTGTGGCCATCAGCGGAGATATTAAGTCGATGTTCCATCAGATCCGCTTGTTGCCCAGTGATAAACCACTTCTGCGATTCCTGTGGCGTGACATGCAGAGGACATCTGAACCACGCATATTCCAATGGGAGGTGTTACCATTCGGAACAACGTGCAGCCCCTGTTGTGCAGTCTTTGCCCTGCAGCAGCACGTCAGAGATCACGAACCACCAGATTCTCCTCTCATGCATGTGATCGAGCACTCGTTCTATGTCGACAATTGCCTCCACAGTGTGAGTAAAACTGAGTATGCGAAGGTTCTAGTCGATGATCTGCGAGCGCTTCTGAACAAGGGAGGTTTCAAGATCCGGCAATGGGCTAGTAACATGCCTGAAGTTGTAGCACATCTACCTCCTGAAGCGCAGTCAGCTAGCAGTGAGCTATGGCTATCCAAGGCCAGTGACAACCTTCAAGAGCCCACGCTTGGACTCTGCTGGGATTGTTTGAATGATACCCTGAGTTACAAACATCGCCAGGCTGAATCTTCAGACGCTACTCTGCGTAACGTCTACAGTGTCCTTGCCAAGCTTTACGACCCATTGGGATACATTGTGCCATTCACAACAAGATGTAAAGTGCTTGTTCAGGATATGTGGAAGGCCAATATTGGCTGGGACGACAAGATCCAACCCGCTGACCTTCTGGAGAAATGGTCAAGTTGGGTGCAGGAAATTCCCACTTTGCAACATCTCAAGCTGCCTCGTCCATATGCACCAGCCATCGCCGATACTGCCAACACAACCCGTCACATTCACATTTTCTGTGATGCCTCGGAGCGCGCCTATGGATCAGTAGCCTACATGCAGACGACAGATGACAGTCGGCAAGTCTATGTTTCCTTCGTGTTTGCTAGATCGAGAGTCGCACCCCGTAAGCAGCTGTCTAATCCGCGGCTCGAGCTCAGTGCCGCACTTACAGGCGCACAGTTGGCTAGAGTGATCGAGACAGAGCTTGCAGTACCATCTGAGCACATCACTCTTTGGTCAGACTCCACAACTGTGCTGCACTGGATCAAATCGGAATCCTGCCGTTACAAAGTGTTTGTGGGAACACGTATTGCGGAAATCCAGAACCTGACCAACCCTGTTCAATGGCGGTATGTTGACACTCTAAGTAATCCAGCTGATGATATAACCCGTGGACTCACTCTGCAAGAGATGGTACAGGATCATCGCTGGAAAAAAGGTCCACATTTTCTCCATTTGTCTGAAAGGGAGTGGCCCAACATGCCCTCATTTGAGCTAGAACCAGACACCACAGAGTTTAGGAAGTCTGCCTTCGTGGGAACTGTGTCCAGCATCTTGGCCACACAACTTCCGGACCCCAGTAAGTTCTCCAACTGGAAAGAGCTTCTTAAGGAAACTGCCAGCTCCTTTCACGGGGCGGCTGATGCTAATACTACAGTACACTTTTCCGCTGCCGATTTTCTGCAAGCAGAGAAGCTAATGTTACAAAAGGCTCAAGAGGACTGCTTTGCTGAAGAATTGAGAGCTCTCAAAGCTGGACGTACTCTTCCTTCAGACAGTCGTCTCGCATCTCTGTCACCAGAATATGAAGGAGCCACGGAGCTACTCAAAGTTGGTGGCAGGTTAAGGCATGCTGAAGGACTAGACCTGGATACCATCCACCCAGTTATCCTGGACCCAAGCCATCAGGTGACAAAGCTTATCATAAAGGATTTTGATGAGTCACTACTGCACCCTGGACCAGAGCGGGTTCTTGCCGAGATCAGACGCAGGTTTTGGATTATCCGTGGTAGAGAGGCCATTCGAAAGTATCAGCATTCATGTCTGGAATGCCGACGATGGAGAGCAAAACCTGACGTACCGAAGATGGCAGATTATCCACCAGCTCGGTTACGACTCCATAAGCCACCGTTCTATTCAACCGGAGTTGATTGTTTCGGACCTTTCCAAGTGAGGATCGGGCGCCGCACCGAAAAAAGGTGGGGCATTGTTTACAAATGCATGACAACTCGCTCGGTGCATCTGGATCTATTAGAAAGCCTCGATACAGATGCTTTCCTGCTGTCACTGAGAAGATTCATCTCTCGACGTGGCAGACCGTTCGAACTCCTCATGGACAATGGTACCAACTTTGTCGGTGGAGAGAGAGAGTTGCGTGAAGCCGTTGCTGCCATGGCACCTCAGTGGAAAGAACAACTCGCTGAACAGCAGATATCCTTCCGATTCAATCCTCCAAGTGCGCCACACTTTGGTGGCACATGGGAGAGGGAAGTGAAGTCTATCAAGACTGCACTTCGCGTTGTCCTCAAAGATCAGACTGTTCCTGAACCTGTCCTGATGACAATTCTAGTGGAAGTCGAGGGCATAATGAATGCGAAACCCTTAGGCTACTTGGCATCAGATGCTTCTGATCCAGACCCGGTCACGCCTAACCTCCTCCTCATGGGCCGTCACGACTCGTCGCTTCCTCAAGCAGTTTACGACCCCAGTGACCTCGGGAGAAGACGTTGGAGGCACAGTCAAGTCATTGCCGATCGCTTCTGGTCATCCTTCATCAGCCACTACCTACCAGGGCTACAGGAGCGCAGTAAGTGGAGGAAAGACAGTAAGCCACTCTCCATAGGCGATGTTGTTTTAATCGTGGATCCCCAACTTCCTCGAGCGTCATGGCCCGTAGGACGGATTACCCAGACTCATCCAGGAGCAGATGGACGCGTACGGACTATCAGTGTTCAAGTGAAGGACCGTACCTACATTCGTCCAGTCGCCCGGATCATCCTGCTCCCAGCTCTAGAGGACAAGGACGAAGAAGAGACGACCAAATAGACTTTCTCCTACTCTTTCAACTGCCATGCGGACAGTTGGGGGCGGCTTTGTCTGAAAGCCTATTTGTTCAGCGCTGAGGGTTCCTAAGTGCGTTTGAACGCTCCATCACGTGAACTGCGCCTGGACAGAAAATCCAACGCGCGCGCCTCAGTTGTTCGCGCTCAGTGATGATGAGAGGAGACTCAGAGACCCCTTTCTTTACGTTTGTGTGCGTTTTATGAAAAACAAGTAAGTTCCTACTATTGTTGTATGTTTATACTGCGTTGTAAGGAATGTTGTGAAATTTATGTATGTTCATGCGAACTAGTTTATTTGTTGAACTGCGTGACTAATTAGTGTAGTCATGATACCAGAGCGTGCTGTAATATTCGACATGTTTCCTGTGTGAAATAATTAGCCCTCTATATGTCGATTTAGACCTTATTTGTGTTAGTTATTTAGAAATATGCTTCTGCGCTCGAGTGCAGTGTATTTATACTGTTTATTTGGTGCTACCTGAATCGAGTGTTATAGTGATATAGTGTCATTCTGCATAGCCACTTAAAGGTGCATCAGTACAGATATTAAAGGCATATGGTGACATTCTGTTACACTGGATAATGATTATTTTCTGTACTGTACTGTTGTGAATGATGACAATGAGCATAGTATAGTATTCCTTTATTTGTTTATTAATCGGTTATTATTACCATTGTATTATTTCTTTTTCTTTCTCTCTGTTTAGACCACATACACTCAATTATACGAACTTGTATATTGGCATCCTGATCTTGGAAATAAAGATGATAAAGGATTCTCTGGCCGGAATCTTTCTGTAGTGTTCCCATCCTAAAAAGAACCACTAGTCCATACTTTACAGTAGTCACTTGGATTATTTAACAATATCTTTAATAACCTTTCTGGGCCGGCCAGTTTGGATCCCTTAGAAGCCTATGGAGGAGTGATTCAGCTCTCAGATTTAATCAAAAATACCTTAATTTGTGTTCCGAAGATGAACGAAAGTCTTACGGGGTTGGACCAACATGAGGATGAGTAATTACTGACAGAATTTTCATTTTTGGGTGAACTAACCCTTTAAAGTCCACACTTTCGTGACGTAATGTCACTTTGACTGTTGGGTAGAAGTCTGCAGCAGAGCTCGCCAGTTTACGTGCTTGGCAAAAGTGTACATTGAGGGCACATACACTCACCTGAAGGATTATTAGGAACGTGGCATTGATTCAACAAGGTGCTGAAAGCATTCTTTAGAAATGTTGGCCCATATTGATAGGATAGCATCTTGCAGTTGAGGGAGATTTTGGGATGCACATCCAGGGCACGAAGCTCCCGTTTCACCACATCCCAAAGATGCGCTATAGGGTTGAGATTTGGTGACTGTGGGGGCCATTTTAGTACAGCGAACTCATTGTCATGTTCAAGAAACCAATTTGAAATGATTCGAGCTTTGTGACATGGTGCATTATTCTGCTGGAAGTAGCCATTAGAGGATGGGTACATGGTGGCCATAAAGGGATGGACATGGTCATAAACAATGTTCAGGTAGGCCGTGGCATTTAAACGATGCCCAATTGGCACTAAGGGGCCTAAAGTGTGCCAAGAAAACATCCATTACACCACCACCCCCAGCCTGCACAGTGGTAACAAGGCATGATGGATCCATGTTCTCATTCTGTTTACGCCAAATTCTGACTGAATGTCTCAACAGAAATCGAGACTCGTCAGACCAGGCAACATTTTTCCAGTCTTCAACTGTCCAATTTTGGTGAGCTCTTGCAAATTGTAGCCTCTTTTTCCTATTTGTAGTGGAGATGAGTGGTACCCGGTGGGGTCTTCTGCTGTTTTAGCCCATCCGCCTCAAGGTGGTGCTTGTTGTGGCTTCACAAATGCTTTGCTGCATACCTCGGTTGTAAGTGGTTATTTCAGTCAAAGTTGCTCTTCTATCAGCATGAATCAGTTGGCCCATTCTCCTCTGACCTCTAGCATCAAAAAGGCATTTTTGCCCACAGGACTGCCGCATACTGGATGTTTTTCCCTTTTCACACCATTCTTTGTAAACCCTAGAAATGGTTCTGCGTGAAAATCCCAGTAACTGAGCAGATTGTGAAATACTCAGACCGGCCCATCTGGCACCAACAACCATGCCACACTCAAAATTGCTTAAATCACCTTTCTTTCCCATTCTGACATTCAGTTTGGAATTCAGGAGATTGTCTTGACCAGGACCACACCACTAAATGCATTGAAGCAACTGCCATGTGATTGGTTGATTAGATAATTGCATTAATGAGAAATTGAACAGGTGTTCCTAATAATCCTTTAGGTGAGAGTATATCGGCCATAAAATGCATCTGTAACCTAAAATGACAAATGGGACACCCTATAGTCTTGTGGACTGAACGAACACACTCACATGGCAGTCCAGGGGCCCTATCATACACCCGGCGCAATGCACACCAAGCGTGACGCAAGTGTTTTTTGCTAGTTGTAATTTTCACGTCCTGCACCACGTTGTTTAAATAGCAAATGCATTTGCGCCCATGGGCGTGCTGGTCTGAAAACGAGGTGTGTTCAGGCGCATTGTTGATCTGTTGCTATTTTGAGGCAACTGAAATAGACTAAATTTTTTTTTTACACAGGGACGCAAGCACACAAACTAGCCAAATATTGAAAATAAAAAATTACAATGTAAAAGATTAATATTGTGTACATAAAGATATGGTGGAATCCGGCTTGTCCCATAGATGGTCTGCTTGTACGCTTTAACCTTGCACACAAGCAGATCTGTTTGCTCTCTGGAGACGCGTTCGGTCTTTCCGCTTGCAAATTCCGCCATTGTTAATAGCGAATCCGCCATTGCGCAAGCGCAACTGGCTTTTAAAGGGAATGGGAAATTACACTCTGATTGTTTTTTTGCATGTTACGCCCAAAACACACCCATTACTCATTGAGAGATTAGGAACAACCCTTTTAGACCATGCATCGGGCGCGCCGACCATTTTTCCTGTCGTTAAACTATAGCTAAAGTGGATTCAGACACGCCCTACGTGCACTTGCGCCTTGCGCTTTAGACCATGCGCTTAGATCATAAAAATAGGGCCCCAAAAGTCTGCAAGTGTACATGAAGTGTGCCATTTGGGACAGGGCACAAGTTGTAAGTTGCCTCAGAACAAAGAAGAATACCTAAGCTATTTTTTCCTACTGCAGTATTCAGATTTCTACTTGCCCTGTCAATGCTTTCAAATGTCCCAACATTAATAATTTTTATGAGTTTTATACAGTGGTTACAATTACAGGAAATTTAAAGACATAAATTCATAAAAAAAAATGGAAAAGGATGGCATACAAGAAAGAACATAGTAAGCATAGTACAAGTAGCTTGTAATTTTCAACCCACTCTTACTGATGCTATCACACAAGTTAGCTATTCCTGCAGTTTTGGCAGAACCTCATCTATGTTATCCAACAAAAAGAATTCAAACTAAATGTCACAACCTAATGTTCGCAAGTTACACAAATCTATGTACAGTACATGTACAAAAGTACATGATCAATCTTATGCAACAAACTGTGGAAAATGACAATTCCATTAATTGGCCCTAAACTCTCACACTGGCCTCTGACCTGTAGGTCATCCTTACTGTTTGAGCCCTGATACATAAGAATAATATTAAATATAAAATTATAGAATTAAAATGCAGTAAAAATATTAATTCAGATGTCAATTTTACACATAACATGTAGATCAAAGTTCAACAGAAATGAAATAGTGCCAGGTCTGCTGCTTTGCACAATAGTGATCCATTTTTTTTTTTGGATGTTTGATAAGTAAACTTGCATGACTGTATCACTAATAACTGTAGCAATAAATACATAAATATCAGTCATAAATTATATTGGAGTTATCAATTACATACAGAGTCAGGTTTAAGTTTTGTTCCAAAGTTCAACTACAACTGGCCCAAAGTTTATTCCTTCTCAGTTAATGTTTACACACCAGCAAACACGCTTCCACTTTCTCTCTACTCTACTGCATATGGTAAAACAAAAGCCTTCTTCGTCTGTCTACATGAAATATCTCTGAAAATGGAGAAAGACATTAGTCTACTAGCAATTTTGCTGTAAACAGTGCCCGGAGGATTGCTTGTTAATTCTGCTGGGTGAGGGTGAGACATTCTGTTTATCATATTTTTCATAGTAAGAGATTCAAATAGCTTTGCATGGTGGCTTCATTTCAAAAGTGCAACACAAACTGTTAAAGATATATGTTTTATATACATTCCAATTTAATATGTGGCTGTCAGCATGTAGATTGGTCAGCTTTTGCCATATTATCTGGTATGCTTTTCCTTTCTGGGAAGACATTGCCTAGCTGAATTAAATGAAAGAAATGCATTGCTTCATTGTATTTGTTTCAGAAATTCAGCAAAAGAGAGCAAGAAATTAGTGTTCATGCACATCAACATTTATGCCTTTGGAATTTTTTCCAATGTAATTACTCTGTATTTTGGTTTCAGTTCCTGGAACACTGGTGAACGAAACAAGATTTGGGGTTTTCTAAAGACGGAAAAATACAGGACAGATGGCAATTGAAAAGGGTACGTAATACATAATACAAAAGGAATTGTAACCTCAATATTCAAGTATACTTGAGAATTCTTGAGTTCAAGAACTCAAGAAACTAGACAAACAAAAAAAGCTGTTGAATAAAGATAGAAAAATCAATAGTTACAGCAATATGCTAGTGATACAAAATAATGATACTTCACATTCAGCTTTATAAGTCTATCTGAGAGTCCTCCATCTTTTATTAACATTTAATCCATTATTCTTTCTTTGTTTGAATGAAACAGGGACTTTCCCCTTTCAGATAAAACCATGAAAAATAGTCTTTTGTACATTTATCGCACTGTATGTATTTATTGGTCTTATCTACATTTATGCGACCTGCTTCACCCATGTGTGTCAACATTGTGCTGCTCATGATTGAAAACAAATTGATGAATTGGTAGACCTCACCCTGAAATCAAATACTGGCCAAAAAATAGGGTATGTGTAAATTATTCCTTGTAGTGTAGTAAAGCAGGGCTCAACATAAAAAAAAAAAAATCCCCACTGGCCCCCGGGGCCAGTAGATCAGAGTTTTGCTGGCCCCTTCTATATTTTGACTGGCCCAGAAAGAAATACAAGGAAAAGCACTTTTCCATTAAACTGTATTTATTGTATACATTAGGATTAATCAAAACAGTGAAGGGAGTTCAGGAATTAAGAGAAAGCCCCTGCGGAGACAAAAATAACCAAATTTCAGCGTCCAGTAGATTATTTGTCAATACCTGCTCTCTCCTCATCTCGATCACTCTCTCTTTTTTTCTCAGTCTCCTCATCTTACTTATTAAAGCTAAAGTTATTCATTCAAGAGCTGTGAGTGATTTTCTTTTTGCCTTTTGTTGTTTGATTCGCAGTAATGGCGCAATCGCCAGCATGTTTATTAGACTGCTTCCCCTTTAAGAACGAGTGCAGATCTAATAGTCTACCGATGCACCATATTTTCTCCCAACTATTTCCATAACTGCGTCCATTTTAGACATAAACTGTTTAAGTGAATCTCCAAGCCAGTCATTTTTACATATTTTTGTGTACATTTGATCGTTTAGACGCGCACATTACTTGTCTCGTTGCGGTCTGTTTCGGAGCGCGCGCCGCATTGGGAACCACATCTCTTGCGCCGATTTTTGTGCTTTTAATAGCTCTTTTTATTATTAAACGCGCCCCGCAATTTAGCAACAGAAGAGACTGCATTTTACAACAATCACCGATCGTGCTGATTCTGTCTTAAAGTTTGAGTTAAGGAGAAATGACAGCGTGCTACTGTACTGCTGTGATGGGAAGGACGTTGCGCTAGACAGAATGCAGTTTTTAATGGTTTTACCTCAAATATATTCTATAATCTTTGGAAGCCGAAATCTAAAATAAAATCATACTACCGGTAATATCACAGATCTAAAGTGTAACAATAACTTGAATGTTTAGTTCTGTCCTCCGTCAGGTGTTGTGCGCGCTGTGGCACCGCGTGAGCTCTCTCTCTCTCTCTCTCTCTCTCTCTCTCTCTCTCTCTCTCTCTCTCTCTCTCTCTCTCTTCTGGACTGTGCGAATAGCAAAATGCATCACAGACAAATGGTTTAATTTTATTATACATAGAAATGGCTGGCGACTCAGCGAGATGGTAAAAACAAAACAAAACGATAACGTCTTTATAGCAATAATAAATGATAGCCTACATGTATTTCTCCAGTATCGACAGCAATAACAATAACGTTCGACCTTATCGATACAGCGGCCTTTCAAAATTCAGTCCCGTTTAATACCGGGTTTCGGTACCCATCCATCCCTACCAGGTGTACTGTGTTTTCCATGACACTAGGAATGTCCTCTTTCTCGTATTAGCCTCGTAGTTCTTTGACATTTTAACACGTTATAAATAACCCGAAGTAGCACTGACGCTATTCGCGCCACACTGTGTATGACGTTTGCTGTTTGTTTTGCTGATGGCCAGTTACTGGCCCGCGTGGGCAAGTGACTGGCCAATCAACTAGCCCGACATACTCTTTTACTGGCCCCGGGCCATCGGGCCATTGCTTATGTTGAGCCCTGAGTAAAGGCATAAATCATTGTGTTTTAGTCAAGATAACACATTATGGGCCCTATCTTGCACCCAGTGCAATTGACTTTGTACACCAACGCATGTATCATTCGTATTTTGCACCCGTGCAAAGCGGACTTTTCCCTCCACAGACGCACGCCGGCAAACTAGGGAATGAACTTGCGCTCCCTGGGCGGTTCAGCGCAAAAAAGGAGGTGTGTTCCGGCGCAAACAATCCCTGGTGCTATTTTGCAGTTCCAGAAAACAATTCCGCCACTGACCAGAAAAAAACTAGTCTAAAGTCAGTGGCGCGTTGCGCGTACATTCAGATGCTATTTTAAGCGCGCATGCTTGGCCATAATACAGAGTGTGAACAACGCGCATACACTGTAGATGATTCTCTCATCTACACAGATGCATTTTACTTTTTGCAAATGATACATTATTATAAGGAAAAATATTAAAACACGAGGGAAATCATTGTTGTGTCCATGACGATGGGAAAATAGGCATAAAGCTTACACATTTACCCAAATTATTATATGCATGTTTAACCGAAGCTAATTTGGGTGGGTTTGTCCCATCCCCAATGTCACTTCTCTTTCTTTTACGGCCCTGACGAGAACATCGATCTGCTCGGCTGTGAACCGATTCTGAAGCGCGCCTGCAAATGCGCCGTTATAATAGTATTGCGCCATGGAACAAGCGCACCTCGTTCATCATGCTCTTAAAGCGAATGTGATATGACGCTCTTATTGGTTTGTTTCCCGTTACGCCCAAACCACACCTATGAATAATGAAGCTACTTCAGACCAACCCCTTTTAGATTTGCGTCGAGCGCAAGAGTCATTTATCCCGCCGGTTAAATAGCAACAGCGCCGATATCCGCCCACAAAGCTACTTGCGCTTCACGCTTGACACTTGCGTTTTAGATCGTTAAAATAGGGCCCTATATATGTTATGAAACCTCAAATTTAGAGTTGAAAATGACAGCATTTTTAACTTTGTTTCATTTCTAGTGATGGATATTCCCTCTGATAATGTGTATGCTTATGCATTATCAAAAACCCTGACAAAGGTTTCTTCTCCTGTGACGGTGGGTCTGTATTCAGAATGTCACAACAGGATCAACACGGTGCTCAAGAACATCGAGGGTAAGTGTGCAGACTTTTTTCAAACAGCTTAAAATGACTGACCCTACAAATCCTCCCAGATGTCTTGGAGATTTTTATGTGTTTGCCTCTTTATCTCCCATTTGCAGTGCATATGGATCAAGAGGCAAAAAAAAGAGAAAAGTACACTAAGGAACCAAAGCCTCGCTCAATTACACCGTCTGTTTCTGATCTGCTTTCTCTGATCCTGCGGCTCCTCTTCTATCGGCCTGTGTGGACGGAGCAGAACCAGAACATGAAGAACATTCGTTACCTGTTCGTGAGGTTCAGCGCGTGGCATTTTGCAGGCAGTGACCTGCTCTGGGCTGGACTGATAATGCAGTTGTGCAAGGCTCTTCAAAACAGCTTTGGTAAGCTCCAGCTGGGACTTTTCCGGATCGCCCAACACGACAAAGAGAAAGATGCAGGAAAGAAGAAGATTGAGGATATTCCAAAGAACTGGAGGTCCAAAAAGTTGGGCTGCATCCCCATTTGGGCACTAATACTCATGGGATTCATTGGTTCACTCCTTATTCTGGTTCCTCTCATTATATATGGATTTTCACATCTGAAAGACTACAAAGAAGGAGAAAAAGTTGAGTCGACAAGTGGGTATGGTGTACTGGAAGGTTTTGCCATCGCTGTACTTGGTGTTCCTGCAGTTGGAGCTCTACGATTTATATTTTTGTTGTTGAAGAACCTCATCTTCAACCAAGACCTTAAAATTAGACAAGGGCTGGACAACAAGAAGGTAAGTCAGCAGCTGGGTCTAATGCATGAAGTTCGTAAGGAGATGAGACTGCTGTGCTGCTTTATTTACTTCATGGAGATCTTCGAAAGGAGGAGGATCAGGGTGGTGTTGGAGATCACCAACTTGGATCGTTGCACACCGAAGAAAATTGTCGGTGTTTTGGATGCCATCAACATTCTCCTATCTGATGAAGAAAGTCCCTTAATTTCTGTGCTTGCTGTTGATCCAGAAGTCCTGGTTAGGCAGGTCCAACAGGCAGAAAATTGTCTAAACAAAAGAGACTCTGCATATGACTTTCTAGATCGTATAATCACACTGCCCTTCACCGTACCTCCACTATCTGATGCAACAAAGTCCAGCCTCTTTGAAAACATTGTCCGTGGTCAGTCTGAGATCTCTGAAGACATTCCTCTTGAGGGGACTGCTGCATCTACTTCAGGTCCTGTGACATCGTTCTCTGTTGAAGATGAGTATTGTGTAAAGTACAGTGAGACTGAAGAAGAACAAGTCACCCCTTTGATTGCAAACAAGGGAAACTCTAAAACCTTTGCTGCAACAGAACTTAATCTTAATGAAGTGGATAGCTTAATCGAGTCTGCATTTTCTTGCATCTTCTCCCGACATAAAAGCAAACTTCAATCATATATATCTGGAAACACCATGTCCATGAGACGAGTGATTAACTCAATTCGAGTAACCATTATGATTATGGAGACCCAAAAATTGGAGCCTCCACCCCCAGAGAAGATAGCAGCTTGGGTGGTTTTGGTGGACCGCTGGCCTTGCAGATTAAGTTGGATTATTCAATGTGTTGAAGATGACCAACAGAGTAACGAGATAGACGGATCATTCTGTGCTGCTGATAATACCAAGACAATATGGGACGTGTTCAATTACAATAGTCTGGAACTCTGCATCATTGGAAATGAGGTGGAGAACTTTCTAGAAAGAGATGGAGACCCTGAGCTGTTTGAGGTTTTCCTTAGGAAAGACTTCCGGTTCACTGTAGGGGAGTTGGAAATGTTTCAGCTTTGCACAGTGAACTTAAATTACTCTATCAAGAACGAGCTGGCCAGGGTTCGTGGGAGCCGAAGACTGAAGATAGCAGGGAGAAATGCTTTCCTGTCCCTCTCATCACAAGCTGTAGTGAACATGAAAACTGATGATATTTGTCAAGAGGTTTGTATAAAAAAAATTCAAAGCAGCAGTTAGTTTCGACATAGCACTCTTTATACTAATTAATATATATATATATATATATATATATATATATATATATATATATATATATATATATATATATATATATATATATATATATATATATCACCACCTTGGAATTGAAAGGTTGTATCTGTATTCTGAGCGGTTATGAGATATTGAGCTTCAAAGTTTTTGCATTCCATTCGACTTTGTAGATAGAACCTTACACAACTTTAAAAAAAAAACATCACATCATGTAAATAAGTTACAGAATAAAATAAGAATATGACAAAAATGTCAGATAGAACCTTATAATTCCAAGGTGACTATATACAGTATATACAAAAGTTTGGGGTTGGTGATTTTATTTTTAAATATTTGTTCAATGAAAGTCTTTTCTACTCACCAAGACAACATTTATTTTATATATATAAAAAAAAAACGTAAAACCGAATATTGTTAACAATTATTACAATTTAAAATAACTGTTTTCTATCGTAATATATTTAAAACTTAATGTATTCCTGTGATGGAAAAGCTGAATTTTCAGCATCATTACTCCAGTCTTCAGTGTCACATGATCCTGCAGAAATCATTCTAATATGCTGATTTGGTGCTCAAACAATATTTCTTAGTATTATTAATTTTGAAAGACAGTTGTGCTCCTTAAAATTTTACACAAACCGTGATAAAATAGAAATAGAAATCTTTTGTAACATACTTTTGATCATTTAATGCGTCCTTGCTGAATGAAAGTAATTTCTTTAAAAGAAAATGTTACTGACCCCTAACATAGGTACTATATGTATGCTGGATATATTTTACTGTTTTCCAAATGATATGGTCTTTTTTTTATAAATATGTGCATTTGTTTCTTTTTTAGCTGTCAAAACTAAGCTTCCCAGAGAAATACCTTGAAACAGTAAGGAAAAATTTCATAGATGGCAGAACGATCCTCTTCAGTGACACCCAAGACCTCAGGCAAGTCCTGCAAATGACTCTGGGAGAATGGACGACTTTTAAAATTCATTTCCTAGGGGTCATACCTCCTAGTCGGCCAGCTCAGGCAAAAACTCTTCGAGATGCCACAAACCCTGGAGTGGTCATATGCTCATCTGACCATAGCTGTTAAGCAGTATAACTGACCTTGAGGTTTGCATCATTGCATTTTTCCTCCAGTACATGCATTCAGTGGACTAAGATTGTTTCAGTAAACAATACTGTATCACTACAACAATATAATTCTTTACGGTAAGCCAAAAATAAGACTGTAAATGTACACCAGTGAATCAGACTACCCAACAAACGATGATACTTAAAAATAGAGTTTTGTTATGCAGAACTCTTTCAGTCTTCAAACAGATCAAATGTGTAAGGTGCATGATTGATAATGGGAATAAGTGGGTTTTATTTTGCTTAGCTATTAAGATTTTCCAATGATTCTCAATGAAACTATTCCTGAATGTAATTTCTGCATGAATTAAAAAAAACAAAACAATAAAACTACTTTTTAAAGTGTGCAGCATGAAGGTTAATACAACATGTACCCAAGTCCGCACATATATATATAAACATTACCTAGCTTTATTTTAATTAATGTATTATTTCTATCCATTGACTGACATTACAAACCTTACAAGACTGTACAACCATTTTCTCCAAAAACATGAAAAACCGTCTGCACTTATTAACCACACATCCATATCTGAGACACACCAGGTCCAATGATAACACCATTAATCGGGTTAATGACCATCGATACGATCTGTGAAGGAAAGGTGTTGAACCTTATAAAGTAAAAAGTTTGTGTTTGGTAAATTATAAGGTTTCTGCGCAACAAAACAGAATTGCAAAACTAAAAACTGGTTTGAAAACAGGAGAGAAGACTTTAGGCTCATAAAGAGCTTAAAATAGAACAGAATGGCATATTTGAACAAATATCTCAGGGTTCATTGTACAAGGTTCATGTCTATACACGCATAAAATGTTTATGGTCATAAAGGTTCAGCAAATACCGAGCTAACATATAACACAAGTTCAATAAATCCACAAAATATAAAACATCTGCAAATATAAAAATTGTGTAACAGTCAAACAACCTCATATTCCGTGAATCTAATCTAAAGAATTACTAAAGAATGTCATGTTGCACGTCAACCATTTCTCGTGAAATTCCCATGGGTAGATCCAGAGCTTCCGGTTTCATTATATTACTCTGAGTTTTTCAATTCAAAAACTTTGGCAGTGTTCAGAATCTGTACTTTGACACTTTAGTTTTACTTTCTGTAAAACTTTAATATAGGACTGAATGTCAGTGTGCAGATGTTTTTTTAATCGCACAGCCTGTCACTGAGTTTTACTTTATGCTCTGTGGGAATGGGGCTTCTGAGAAAGCATGGAAAAAAAAATATATATATATATATATATATATCTCCCATGCAGCTCAGCAGAGACCTCCCACGGATCTATGGCGGTACATAGCGCTAATGCAAAAGTTGGAATGTTCAACTGCGCAAGCAACATGAAAGAACATCCTAAATAGAGCATGGCTTTTATGCTTGTATTTGAATACAGGCTACATATTTGTACATAAACACATACGCATTTATTTATTTTAAATCAAATTAATTATATGTTGATTCATTGGATTCATCAATTAATAATAGTACTTCAAACTGTTAAAGAGCATAACTAATTGTGCTACTTTGTTGTGTAAATTAATCCCACTAAATGAATGTTAAATGTGCAGTCCTAGAAACATACTAAAATTGCTTGAAAATTACACTTAATTGCATCAAACAAGACATGATTCTGAAACTGCCTGCAGTTAATATGGTTGCCTTTATTGAATCGTATCTTCAAGTACAGTCAAGACAAACCAATCGACAAAGAGAGGTCGGTCGGTGTGTGCCGGACTGAAATATGACTCTGAAATTGCAAACATCAAAGTGGGGGTTCATATGAAATCAATATCATGCAGACATATTAAGGGAATGTAATGGGCCAGGAAAGAGGGGGATATTCTTACCCCTCTCACTCTGAATCAATGCAGGAAAGCGTCCTTGGTGTAAGCAGAGGAAATAACAGTACATATAGCGATGTGATTTTAAAATAAAATTGTATCGATGTTTCCTTTACATGGAAAATGAAAACAAGGACTGCTGAGAGTGCATATGATAACGTTCAGATGAATACAAAGAAGAGCCTTAAAATACAATACTGCATCATGCAGCATTTTCCTATTCAGGCTGTTGTCCTGTTCTGCAGGGGCCGTTAAACACATAATGCGCATTTGCATCAGAAACACTTGTGAAAAATGCTCGCATAACACAGAGCTGAGTAGTAATGTCTGTAACCAACAATAACATCAACAATATTTGATATCGGGACGAATGAGCTGTGCATTGTGCCTGTGCCGGCAGGACAAACAGCAAACCGCGGCATTGATTATGGAGTTTGATGCATAAAGATGGATAGTAAAACGCCATCTCACGCCACAAGTGTAATGAGTTACAGTCGTGCACATTAGGGGTGTGCATTGGCACTCCCCTCACAATTCGATTCGATTACGATTCACCAGGTAACTATTCGATTCAATTCGATTCTACGATGCATTGCGATGCATCACCATTCTACTGCACACAACAAGGCAAATTTTTCATCAGTCACGAGGCAATACAAGCAGTCAGATATCGAACAACAGATATATTGGCTGCTATGTGTGTATTATAACTCTTCTGTATCTTTAACATAAATGCCATTAAATAAAATAAAATTTAAATCCAAGCTTTGGGTGCGTTTTACCAGATTACCAGTCTATGGGCCTGTTCACATATCGCGTCTTTTGCGCGCTCAAGTTCGTTATTTCAAATGTAGACGCGCGGTATGCGCGCTCATAATGGAAGCGAGGCGGTCGCGATGTGACGCGCTCGTTTTTTCCAAGCGCGTCCGCGCCGCATCAAGATAAAAACATCTCAACTTTTCAGAATGCCACAAGCGCACCGTAGGTCACGTGACAAGAACGGTTTGCTGTAACGGAGAGCGCAGCCGATGGTTGCTTCGCAACGACAGACGCCTCCAGAGCGCAACCGCCCTAGCGCTTTGGAAAAAGGAGAACGCGGCGCGCCTAGCGTTTTTAGGCGCTATCTGTGAATGGCGCCATATCGCGGTCATCTCCCTCCGCCTCAGCCATCTTTATTGTTGTTATTATGCCCCCGGAAGTAATTGAAACTTCAAAACTTTATTGTTCAAGGCCAGAAAATACACAGTGACATAATCGATTATGGCACTTTGCTGCATCGATGCTGAATCGTACATTTCCCGCATTGCGATGCATCGCCGAATCGATTATTGTTGACACCACTAGTGCACATACAGCCTAATAATAAAAAAGCTTGTTTTGATTTCATTATTCAATCTTTATGGCCTCTCACACGGCAAGGGCCTCCATTTACGTGTGGTGTTAGAGCAATAACGAGTGTTTTACATGGGCTTCCCCCATGTCAGTCCATTTAATAGGGATTCTCTCCCCTTTCCGAGCTTGATTCTTTGTGGACCACTTGGTGAAAACCCCATAAATAAGGGGAATTGCTTTTGATGGCGGACTTTGGCTGTATAGAGAAAGGCTAGACAAGCCGAGCCTCGCAAAAACTCTGATTATATCATGTCTCCCGCCGTGAAGGCTGTAGGCTAAGGGTAAAACTAATGAGGAAGTATTTCCTTGGCATTTGCAATTTCTCTCCGAAGGCCAAGGTCGACAAACGCGGCAGCTCAGCTAACAGAGACATCGCTCTCAGAGCAAACCAAGCTAAACCGGGAGTTGAACATTAAACTCTGAACAGACCGACCGAGGGAGGAACAGAAGAGAGGAAGCCATTCAACATAATCATAGCTGTAGCTCAAATGAGGTTTTTAAAGTGAAATGGATTTCCCAATGCAAAAAAAATCCCAACACGGAACATACCGTGGCGCTTTGGCCGCAGATGAACGTCTTAATTTGTGCCAGTGTGAAATTATAGATCACACTTCTCTCTGGCTGAAATGTAATTAAACATTCACAGCTGTATTGACTCTACTGATGGATATTCACAGTTAATAAGCCACTTGTGGCTGGCACATATTCAATATGGGTAATATCTCTATTCTGAAAGAGATGGTGAAAGGATCGTCTGTCATATAAACAGAAATATCCGTAAACAACCGTTTCCATGTTCACAAGCATGATCGATCTGTACAGCACATCTAAAAAGAAATATTCAAGGAATACAAGAAAAATTAATCAGTATCTACCCTCATGTTGTTCCAAAGGCATTTGGTGTTCATTTTCCCATGAAATATTCCCATGAAACAAGATAGTGACCATAAAAGAGCCACAATTAAATGAAAACACCTTAAAGCATGTATTTAAATCTGCATTTTATGGTGATTTTATATTTGGTCCTTTTTGAAGTTTCACAGACATTGTCACTGAGTATACAAATCAATGTTCAAAAATTCTGTGTGTTACACAGAAAATAAAAAAGCACATAGGCCTACACGAAAATAAAAGCACATACACTATACCCTTCATAAGTCATTGGGGCACTGACAAATAATCTATAATACTACTAATACTTTTATCCAGCAATGATGGATTAAAATTATCCAAAGAGGCAGTTTTATTCATCAAAGAATCCTGTTTTTATATATATATATATATATATATATATATATATATATATATATATATATATATATATATATATATATATATATATATATATAATTAAGCATCACAGTTGTTTTCATCTTTGTTAATAACATGTTTCTTGAGCACCAAATCAGCATATTAGAATGATTTCAAAAGCATCATGTGTGTCACGATCTCTGGGAAAACAAGAATCACAGCTTTAATGAAGCTAAACCAAACAGTTGTGCAAGTAGTTAAATCATAAAAACCCTCTAAATAATAATAATAAAAAAATGGGTAGTACCCATCACAAACCGATAATTATGCACCCACTGTCTATTAATGAAGTTCAAATATTTAAAACTTTTTAATTAGGATGCCAAGCTTGACAGGGCACACTGAAAAAATAAACCTGTGACACGCAGTGCGTAAATTTAGATATGACATTCAGTCAGGGTTTGCTCTT
This sequence comes from Tiaroga cobitis, assembly GCA_030578255.1. Lineage (NCBI taxonomy): Eukaryota > Metazoa > Chordata > Actinopteri > Cypriniformes > Leuciscidae > Tiaroga > Tiaroga cobitis. The sequence goes on along the minus strand of CM060601.1, from coordinate 22,512,099 downwards.
TGAGCTTTTGAACAACCAGTACACAAGCAAATAAGCCAATCAGAAATGTCTGACAGATGAGAGGTATCGGGAGCAGTTTGTAATTGGAGTGTTGATTGACACGTGGAGGATAAGTCTCAAAATAACGATGCTAATGTGCTCGCTTCCACTTGTGTGTTAGTTGACACCTAGCATCTGCAGCCACACACACCGTGAGTGATAGGAGCACAATCATCTGTTTAGAGATGATAGATTAAAACAATGCTTGTTTGCTTGCAGCTCGCATCAATGAGAGGAAACAATGGGTGCATGATTGGCACATTGTGTGTATGATTAAATTAATGTCAGTGCGTGCATGAGCAGGTGGATATTAAGTATAAATGGTGTGTGTGGGAGTGTGTTTGTCTGTTAACCTGCACGCTGAGACCGTCTCTTACACGAGAGATCCACAATGCCGTTACACAGAATTGTTTAGCGTCTCATTGTAGAAATTTTAATCAGAATCATTTCGTTCAATGCTTCATGGGTGCGACAGAATTTGCCCTGCTTGTTAAAACTGAAAAACACAACAACAATAGTGCAAATGACAATGAAAACAACAGGAAACGTCTCGGTTACTGATGTAACCCTCGTTCCCCGAAGGAGGGAACGGGAGACGTGACGTCGACGTGACGACGTTAGGGGATCACTTCAGGGAGCCCTATCAACTTCGAGTATCTAAGAACAAGCCAATGAACGTTGGCGTGCGTGAACGCGTCACGCGCCCCCGCCCCGCAGCGCGGGTATAAAACAGGAAGCGGGCGCGAGCACCCACCGTTTTTCACTGAGGAGCCGAGTTTAATGACGGCCGTACAGCGATGGTCAGCAACTGTGGCGGCGGGACGTCACGTCTCCCGTTCCCTCCTTCGGGGAACGAGGGTTACATCAGTAACCGAGACGTTCCCCTTCAGTCGCTCACGTTCGACGTGACGACGACGTGACGACGTTAGGGGATCCCATGGAAAACGCCAACGGTTGCTGCCACATCCAGTGCCCTACGCAAGACTCTCAGACCCCCCATGCTGGGGTGGAAGACCTGCGTAGAGGGAGAACCTGCTGTTCCACATACCCACGCAGTGAACTCTTGAATAACACTGGGAAGCGTGCCTCTCCAGGGGAGAGGGACGCTGCGGAGCCACATCCTGCCCGAAGGGAGGTACCATGTGGAGAATACACATATGGACTGGCCGGTTGGGGCAGTGCAACATATGGAATGTCACTGGGGTGGCTCCACCTAAGGAGGGGGAGGCTACACCAGACAGTGACAGCAGAGCGAGCTCTGCCAAGGGAAAGACACGGGCTCACCGCAGGGAGCTGATCGTGGAAAAATACTCATATGGGATCGCCGCAGGGATCACACATACGGAACCCAGCCTAGCACAAGTTACACAAGCATACGAGCACTAGGCCTGGCGTCGGACGCTCCGCAACGTCCAACTGCCGAAGGGGTGTGGAGGAACTCACAGGGTTCGCCTGGGGGGGAACTCGACTGGAGCAAAGAGCGCACGTATCCGCTCCGTAGAGGGGAGTGGCGCAGCAAGCCGACACTAGAGCGGGAACTTCGGTGTTACCGGCTGGTTGAAGCGAGCACACAGGAAGAAACCGGCTCAACACGTAGGCTATAGAACCTAGCGAACGTGTTAGGTGTCGCCCAGCCCGCACCTCTACAGATATCTGTCAGCGAGGCGCCGTCTGCCAGCGCCCAAGAAGAAGCGACACTCCTAGTGGAGTGGGCTCTCAACCCAGGCGGGCAAGGCACGCCTTGGGCTTCGTAAGCCAAGGCGATAGCATCCACTATCCAGTGGGCCATCCTCTGCTTAGAGACAGCCTTTCCCTTCTGCTGGCCTCCGTAACAGACGAAGAGCTGGTCTGAGGTCCTGAGGCTTTGCGTTCTGTCCACGTACAAACGCAGAGCGCGGACGGGACAGAGAAAAGCCAGGGCTGGGTCTGCCTCCTCCAAAGGCAGCGCTTGCAGGTTCACCACCTGGTCCCGGAAGGGAGTAGTAGGAACCTTGGGCACGTATCCGGGCCGGGGTCTCAGGATCACGTGAGAGTTATCCGGGCCGAATTCCAGGCACGATTCGTCGACCGAAAATGCATGTAGGTCCCCTACCCTCTTGATAGAGGCCAATGCAACCAGGAGAACTGTCTTACAGGACAAGATTTTTAACTCAGCCAATTGCAGAGGCTCAAAGGGTGGTCTCTGAAGAGCCGAAAGGACCAGAGACAAATCCCAAGAGGGTATAGAGAGCGGGCGAGGAGGATTCAGTCTCCTCGCTCCCCTCAGGAACCTAACGATCAGGTCGTGCTTCCCCAAGGACTTACCATCAACAGCATCGTGATGTGCGGCAATAGCGGCAACATACACTTTAAGGGTGGAGGGAGACAGCCTTCGCTCCAACCCATCTTGCAGGAAGGAAAGCACGGCTCTGATCGAGCATGATCGGGGGTTCTCCTCGTGAGAAGAACACCATTCAACGAATAGGTTCCACTTCGACGCATAGAGGCGCCTCGTAGAGGGGGATCTAGCGGAAGTGATGGTGTCAACTACCGCTGGGGGTAGGTCACCTAGAACCTCCGCGTCCCGTCCAGGGACCAGACATGGAGCTTCCAGATGTCTGGATGCGGGTGCCACAGGGTGCCCCGTCTCTGAGAGAGCAGGTCCTCTCTCAGAGGGATGGGCCAGGGAGGGGCTGTCGCGAGGAGGACTAGTTCTGGGAACCAGGTCCGGTTGGGCCAATACGGCGCAACTAACAAAACCTGCTCCTCGTCCTCCCTGACTTTGCACAAGGTCTGTGCCAGAAGGCTCACTGGGGGAAACGCATACTTGCGAAGACCCCGGGGCCAGCTGTGTGCCAGAGCATCCGTGCCGAGGGTCCCCTCGGTCAGGGAATAGAACAACTGGCAGTGAGACGTGTCCGGGGCGGCAAACAGATCTATCTGTGCGGTCCCGAAGCGCCTGAAAATCAGCTGGTCCACCTGGGGATGGAGTCGCCATTCTCCCGGTAGCACCTGCTGCCGTGAAAGCTCGTCGGCTGCACGGTTGAGCAGGCCCGGAATGTAAACGGCACGAAGCGACCTCAGATGCTTCTGACTCCAAAGGAGGAGATGGCGGGCGAGTTGTGACATGCGGCGGGAGCGTAGACCACCCTGACGGTTGATGTACGCAACGGTCGCAGTGTTGTCCGTACGGACCAGTACATGCTTGCCTAGTAGCGACGTTTTGAAACGGCCCAGCGCAAGATGTACTGCTAACAACTCGAGGCAGTTGATGTGCCAATGCAGTTGAGGCCCCGTCCACAGACCTGAAGCTGCATGCCCGTTGTACGTGGCCCCCCAGCCGGTGATAGAGGCATCCGTGGAGACCACAGAGTGCCTGGACACTTGTTCTAGGGGAACACCTGCCCGCAGGAACGAAGGGTCCGACCACAAGCTGAGAGTTTGGCGACAGTGCGGGGTCACTGGAACCCGGCACGAGCCGCTCTGCCACGCCCATCTCGGGACTCGATCGTGAAGCCAGTGTTGGAGCGGTCTCATATGAAGCAATCCGAGCGGCGTTACCGCGGCTGCAGATGCCATATGCCCCAGGAGCCTCTGAAATAGTTTCAGTGGTGCCGCTGTTCTGCGTCTGAGCGTACTCACGCAGTTCAACACTGACTGGACGCGGGCCTCGGTGAGACGTGCTGTCATGTTAATCGAGTCCAACTCCATACCGAGAAAAGAGATCCTTTGCCCGGGGGTGAGTTTGCTCTTCTCCCAGTTGACCCGAAGCCCTAGATGGCTGAGGTGACTGAGCACCAAATCCCTGTGTTGGCACAACTGCTCTCTCGACTGGGCGAGAATAAGCCAGTCGTCGAGATAGTTGAGAATGCGAACACCACGCTCGCACATGGGAGCAATGGCCGCCTCTGCAACTTTCGTGAAGACGCGGGGCGACAGGGCCAGCCCGAAGGGTAAGACTTTGTACTGATTTGCCCGTCCCTCGAACGCAAAGCGAAGAAACGGTCTGTGTCGAGGGAGAATCGAGACATGAAAGTACGCGTCCTTCAGGTCGATGGCTGCAAACCAATCTTGGGGACGGATGCATTTGAAAATGCGTTTCTGCGTAAGCATCTTGAATGGCAGCCTGTGAAGGGACCGATTCAGGACGCGCAGGTCCAAGATTGGCCGTAACCCACCTCCTTTCTTGGGTACAATGAAGTACGGGCTGTAGAAGCCGGTCTTCATATCGGCTGGAGGAACCGGCTCAATTGCATCCTTCGCCAGTAGGACTGCAATCTCCGCTCTGAGAACAGGGGCACTGTCCGCCAGAACACGGGTGAACAGGATGCCCCTGAAAACAGGGGGGCGCCGGGCGAACTGAATCGCATAGCCGAGTCTGACAGTACGGATGAGCCAGCGAGACGGACTGGGAAGCGTTAGCCAAGCTCCCAGAGACCGAGCAAGCGGGACCAACGGCTGACTCGGGCGGCATAGCGGCCCGGAGTGGGGTCTGAACGTGTGGTGCAAGACGTACCTGCTTCCGCCGAAGGGCAGAGTGAGTGTGCGGAGGCGACAGTGCGTCCAGGACACAGCCACTGCTGCCCGCTGGCGATGGAAGAGGGGCTCGGGAGTGACAAGGCATAGCGTCGTCGACTGCCAAGCGCGCCCTCTTGGGGCCCAGAGGTTTCAGAAATTGCTCTTTCTTTGAAAAGGTGGGTCAGTGGCGTAACAAAAAGAAAAGGAAACAAAGGATTCTCCACCCGGCCCTCCACCGGGGGAAGGAGTGGCACGTCCGCCATCTCCTGAAGAGCAACTTGATCCACCTCCGGGCCGCCCGTCTCAGGGATGTTTGCATCGGCGCTTGCCTCCTGGCTTGGCAGCAGCCTGGACGGGCGGGGTCGACTTCCTGTGGCTTGCTGCCCGCTGAGGCCTGGATGATGGCTGCTGCTGGGGCTTAGCGGGAGCGGAGGACGCCGCAGGAGGCCGACCTCGGCGACGAGTAGACGGAGGAGCTGCGGCCGGCGGGCGGGAGGGAGCAGCAGCGGTCCGCCGGGGCAGGATGTGTCGGATGGCCTCCGTCTGCTTCTGTGCGGCCGAGAACTGCTGGGCAAAGCTCTCGACCGCGTCGCCGAACAACCCAACCTGGGAGAGAGGGGCATCCAGGAACCGGTACTTATCGGTGTCCCTCATGTCCGCCAGGTTGAGCCAAAGGTGGCGCTCCTAGACCACCAAGGTGGACATCGCCTGACCGACTGAACGTGCGGTTTCCTTCGTCGCCCGGAGGGCGAGGTCGGTTCCCACACGGAGCTCCCGGAGGAGCTCTGGGTCAGAACCACCCTCGTTCATGTCCATGAGCGCCTGGGCCTGGTGGACCTGCAAGAGCGCCATGGCATGAAGAGTGGAAGCAGCCTGTCCACAGGCCTTGTAAGCCCTTGCCGTTAGACCGGACGAGAACTTACAGGCCTTGGACGGGAGGCGTGGGTCAGCCCGCCAGGAGGAGGCGGACGCCGGACACAACTGCATCGCGACAGCCCGCTCCACTGGGGGGATCCCCACATACCCCTTAGCTGCCCCGCCATCGAGGGTGGCGAGGGGAGAGGAGCCACTAGGACGGCTTCGGGCACTATACGGTGCCTTCCACGTCCTAGAAAGCTCCTCATGCACCTCCGGAAAAAAAGGTACCGAGGCGGCGCACTGAGAACCAGCACGGCCCGCCCCGAGAAACCAATCGTCCAGCCGAGAAGGTTCGGGACGTGGTGGAGGATTCCACTCAAGCCCGACCTTCTCGGTGGCCCGGGAAAGCATAGCGGTCCATTCTGGATCCGGCTCGGACAACGCTACACACCCCGAAGGGGGCAACGCAGCCGAGTCGTCATCTCCAGATGACCGCTCCCCCTCCGATGCTGCGATCGACATCTGATCGTCAGCTGGTGCCCCAAAGGAAACGACTGGTCGTTCCGGAGAAGGACCGAGCCGTTCGCAAAGGGGCGCCGACGGCAACAGCACATGAGAGGCGTGAGGGGCCCGCGGAGATTGCCTCGGCGGGGAAGCCCTCACGGTAATCCTCAGATCACCCTGGTCATGCGCCGAAGTAGGCCTATTCTGCGGGGCAGAATAAGCACTAGATCGGGGCATAGGCGAGGGGACTGCACCTCCCTTGAGGTAAGCGAGTCTCGATCTAAGTGCTGTGATAGTCATATTCCCGCAATGGGAACATGAACTATCCACAAAAGCTGCCTCAGCGTGCCGAATGCCCAAACACGAGATGCAGCTATTGTGGCCATCTGCTGGCGCCAGGGAACGACGGCATCCAGAAACGCACAAGCGGAATGACATCTTGAAAAAGACGCAGGGTCCGCTTGTGTTGCTCTTTTAGTAAAAATAAAAAAGGAAATTACTCTCACAGTGCTGAGGCGCCCAGGGGTAGCCACTGTGTGGACACAGACACACACACACACACACACACAAACAACAGTGTTGTGAGAACAGCAGTTGAGAGCTGCACTGCTCGCGGCCACCGCTGATCGCGCCGTCACACCAACACTGGAAAGAGAGATCTTCCTTGAAGTCTTCAAAGGCGTTGAATCTTTAGACATCAGTCACAGGAAACTCGCGCTCCGAAATGAAAGACGGTGGGTGCTCGCGCCCGCTTCCTGTTTTATACCCGCGCTGCGGGGCGGGGGCGCGTGACGCGTTCACGCACGCCAACGTTCATTGGCTTGTTCTTAGATACTCGAAGTTGATAGGGCTCCCTGAAGTGATCCCCTAACGTCGTCACGTCGACGTCACGTCGAACGTGAGCGACTGAAGGGGAACTCTAAACCAAAGTGTACACTCCTCGCGACGGCTTGATTATTTAATTGATTATTTAACAGCCTGGGAATACAAGAATGACAGATTTAAGGAAACTACACCAAACAACAGGAAAAATATAGTATAATATAATAATACAAAAAAAACTTTACAAAAACTAGAAATACTTTTCTATGGATATGGGACTAGAATATGGAGAAGGAAAAAATTTATAAAGTAGCCTAATATATATAGCATAACAATTATTAAATAATATAATCTTTAATAGTTCATATAATATAATACAACTAGAAAACAGTTGAACAAAAACTAAAAATATTTTAAATAAAAATGGAGAAGAAAAAATATTATATAATTATATATATAAAGTTGAAAATTGCTTAACTTATTTTGATGAGTTAAAGCAATGTAAAAAAACGTCATAATAACAATATATTGTTCTTATATTTAAAAAAACTAAAAAGCAAATAAATAACTTTACAAAAAAACTGGAATATTTTAAATACATTTGTAAATGGAAGAAGAAAGCAAATAGTAAATAAATATAATTATGAATATTTCACAACACATTACATTTCAAAAAGTGGGAATATTGTAATGGTTGCTGCTCCTCTGGCTTTAACACATTTTTTGGCTAAAGTTGAAGTGAAGTTGAACCTTCTTTGGACACTGCTTAACTTTTGCTTTATTATTTATAATTTCAGAGTCAATTATTGATCTTTTTTTCTTCTGTTCTGCACAATTAAACTGTTCGAGCAGATATGCAAATCACACACATTGACCCAAATTAGCAGAATGACCTCATCAAAGTCACTTCCGTCGTTAGCTGCAGGTTATGGTTTTATTATCTCACATTAATGACCCTGTTATCCTATCAAACTTGAATTTACTCTGTTCTCATCTTGGCCGTACTTCAGAAAGCAAGAGTTGTCGCTCACTTAAGTCAAGGGAAGCTCTTTCAGCAGGACACAGACCACAAAATAAAAGCTTTAAAAAGCGAACCAGCACAGATACCAGTTATCAATGCTAAAATGTGTGATTATATGTGTTGGCAATGTTGCTCCCAAAAGCTCCTTCTCAATCTACAGTGGAATAACTTAATATAGGGCTTATAAATCCCGCATTTATTTTTTTCCATAGAGGCTTTTGAACATTAAACTAGTTTAGTTTTGATGTAGTTCCTTTATTGTCCACAAGTGGAAATGTGTCTTTGGCTTCACTATACATCATCACACACAAGGACAACAACACAAAATAACAATATACATATTTAAAAACAATATGAAATTCCAATGTGTAGATACAATTTGCATACACATCCACACCTACTCATATTCATGTCTCAACATTTAAAATTCTAGTGTCAGTTGGCACAAATGACATCTGGTACACATTTTTACTCGCCCACACGTAACCTTATGGTAATAACTGAAATTGAGAATGCAAGAGATGAGAAGAATCCTCTAATAACCCATGCTTTTTGTTGAACTTTTGATACATATCATTCAGTGGTCTTTATGTCTTTCCTACAATTGCACTAGCTATACATTATTCAGGCTAGACAATTTTTGCTTTGCTTTAAAGTGACCGTTCACCCCAAAATGAAACATGACCGAATTTTCATTTTTGGGTGAACTATCCCTTTAATAGTCAGCACACATAGTCATATTAAAAGACATAGTCGTATCAACAAGATTCCTATAGACCATTTCTAAAATGAGCTTTCTCATGCCAGTGTTTTAGCCTCCGAGATTTCTGAATTTCTGACAAATTCTGTCTTTTTTAAAACAATCTCGTTTTCAAACGCCCCCTTACTTTTAAATGCTGTCAGTCAAGTACATGTTCAGATATTGGTTGAGCTCTCAATGAATGAATAAGATAAAGTGCCACTATCCAATAAACAATCCAATATCATTTCATGTGTGCTGTAAAAAGGCTGTCTTCAAGACAGTATTTTGGAGATTGCAACAAAGCAGGTCTGAATGCAATGTTTATGTCACATCCTGTCATCTAACATACCTTCATCTGGCTGATTTTTGAAGGGAGCACAGGTGTGTCTTTCACTGCTTGTTATATTCCACATTCTTGTGTGTGATTCGGCGTTTGATTGAAAGAATAAAAATGGCATCTGAAGGAGCAGTTGAAAGGAGTGAGTTAATTTATATATCAATTGTTTCCATTTTATTCAACATATAACTCAAAGAAATAAGCACTGCAGACAACATATCTGGTTGGTCTACTCACTTGAATTAGTTTTAGATCATTAAACGTGACATTATGGCCCTGGAAGCCCGTTTGTTTATTGCCTTGGAAGCCAATTTGTTTATTTCATTCCATTGTTACCATATACGAATGATATGAATATACAAATTGTGTACATTAATTGCTTGGTAAAACTTATATATATATATAAAGAAAGAAAGAAACTAAGAAATGCACTTATTCAGCAAGGATGCATTAAATTAAACAAAATTGTCAGTAAAGACATTTATAATTTTACAAAAATAAAATGCTGTTCTTTTGAACTTTCCATCTATCAAGGAATCCTGAAAAAATGTATCACTGTTTCCACAAAAATATAAGCAGCACAAACGTTTTCAACATTGATTAGAGACAATAATAGTTTCTTGAGCAACAAATCAGCATATTAGAATGATTTCTGAAGGATCATGTGACACTGAAGACTGGAGTAATGATGCTGAGAATTGAGCTTTACCATCACATGAATGAATTACATTTTGAACAGTTATTTATTACTTCAGAATCAATATCTTTGATCAAATAATGCAGCCTTAGTGAACATAAGAGACTTCCATCAAAGAATCTTACCGTATGCTGACATTATCCTAGACTAAACTGAATCTTATTTGAAAGTGTTACGATTGTATCCAAAATAATTAAGCCAGAAAAGTATATTTTCACAAAGTTAATGACCACACAGTTCATTTCACACAGATAATGCTCTCCCCTACATATAGATGATCTGTATATACACATCTGTACTTCACATGTAGTCTTTAAGCAATCACTACTGAATTAATTATAAAAAAGGTGTAGGTGGTGAATGACAGATCCTTCCTCACAGGTTTCTCTATGTTACTTGGCAGATGTTCCTCGGTTATGAAGGCATTAGTAGTCATGGCATTGATACGGAGAGACTCAGAGGCCAGAGCGGGTTCTTCCTGGTGTCAGCCAGACCTGCATTGCTCAAGGGTGCTTACCGGGGGTGGGTGAAACAACAGCTAAAAACAGGAAAACAGCAAGGCCAGGAAGCAGTTACGCATATCTGCCGTCTCATTTTCTCAAGGGCTCAAATGCCTCCATGAATTAATCTGAGAGATTAGGCGAAGTCTTCAGATGATCCGACCTCCGGGATCGTGGTTTCAGCTGCCATGGAGGTGGAATGAGCAATCCTCCATTCCTCTCGTCCCTCCGCCGGGATTGCTAATTAAGCCCCTGTGATAATGATGAAGGAGATTCATTTGGCTAAAATGTCACCACATTTCATCCCCGTCTCCTTTGCTAATTTGAGATCTATTTATTTTCTGAGCCGTGGTTCGGGTCAGAGCTACTTAAACACAACTGTTAATAGACTCGCCATCATCGTACCCATGATCCCCTTCCTCGCCATACGAGCGAGCGCGTGACTCATTTGCGTACATCCCATCTAAAGCCATGCAACTATTTAAAGAACTGCGAAATAAATACGAAATCTCTTTGAAACAGACATTAGCATTTGAAAGCTGATCTCAGGGTCTGCTGGAACGGAGCCTAATTGGTGGCTTTTGGTGACACGGGTGTCTTAATGACCAGTGATGACCATGTGCTGGGCTGTAATGCAGCTAGCTGGCCAGAATCCTAATTGACCATTTCACTTTTGCGAGGTCTGATGATGCCAGAGGACTCTGGTGTGTGTTTGAGAGTGTGTGAGGAGTTTGTGGCCTTGCAGTCATTAAAAGCACTGATGATCTTATACTCGAAGACGCGCGCTACTAATGGTGGGGATTTTCGCCATGGAGACTGTGAGTGGGAGGCGGATGAAAGGCTGGTGTGGTGTCTACGGCAATGCTTTTTCCTTAATGAACATGGCCGGCCATTAACTGTAGGTGATACGTGAAGAGCTTGTTTGGAGAGACACTAATGCAAAAGTAAGACCTCCCATCACCAAAGGATGAAGAGAAATTATTCTGTCTGTCTTTCCAGAATCCATTTCATCAGGGCAAAGTTGCACCAGCCATCCATGAGGTCTTTCTTAAATTGGACAAAAAGTTAACCTTAGCAACTAACAAAACTCGGTACGTTGTTTGGTCGAACTATTTGTTAGCTTGTAGTTTGGAAGCTGTTAGTACTGTGCAAATTTAACAACACATTCTCATCCTTTGGCGTCATATAGGTGACGCCATATGACATTTCGTCGAAATACGACGCACATGGCACCCTTTAGCGTCAACATAACACGCACTGTTAGGTTTAGGTCTGGGGTAGGGTCTGCGTCTCATCTTGACGCTAAAGGATGCCAGTCACCTGTATGACGCCTTGGGTTCTGCGTCTCATATTGATGCTAAAGGATGCCATGTGCGTAGGATTTCGAAGAAATGTCATATGGTGTCACCTATATGACGCCAAAGGATGAGAACGGGCTCAAATTTAAATGACAGCAGTAACAAATAACGCTTCCATTTTAAAACAAAGTAAATAAATAAATAAATAATATATATATATATATATATATATATATATATATATATATATATATATATATATATATATATATATATATATATATATATATATATATATATACACTCACCTAAAGGATTATTAGGAACACCTGTTCAATTTCTCATTAATGCAATTATCTAATCAACCAATCACATGGCAGTTGCTTCAATGCATTTAGGGGTGTGGTCCTGGTCAAGACAATCTCCTGAACTCCAAACTGAATGTCAGAATGGGAAAGAAAGGTGATTTAAGCAATTTTGAGCGTGGCATGTTTGTTGGTGCCAGACGGGCCGGTCTGAGTATTTCCCAATCTGCTCAGTTACTGGGATTTTCACGCACAACCATTTCTAGGGTTTACAAAGAATGGTGTGAAAAGGGAAAAACATCCAGTATGCGGCAGTCCTGTGGGCGAAAATGCCTCGTTGATGCTAGAGGTCAGAGGAGAATGGGCCGACTGATTCAAGCTGATAGAAGAGCAACTTTGACTGAAATAACCACTCGTTACAACCGAGGTATGCAGCAAAGCATTTGTGAAGCCACAACACACACAACCTTGAGGCGGATGGGCTACAACAGCAGAAGACCCCACCGGGTACCACTCATCTCCACTACAAATAGGAAAAAGAGGCTACAGTTGAAGACTGGAAAAATGTTGCCTGGTCGGATGAGTCTCGATTTCTGTTGAGACATTCAGATGGTAGAGTCAGAATTTGGCGTAAACAGAGAATATGGATCCATCATGCCTTGTTACCACTGTGCAGGCTGGTGGTGGTGGTGTAATGGTGTGGGGGATGTTTTATTGGCACACTTTAGGCCCCTTAGTGCCAATTGGGCATCGTTTAAATGCCACGGCCTACCTGAGCATTGTTTCTGACCATGTCCATCCCTTTATGGCCACCATGTACCCATCCTCTGATGGCTACTTCCAGCAGGATAATGCACCATGTCACAAAGCTCGAATCATTTCAAATTGGTTTCTTGAACATGACAATGAGTTCACTGTACTAAAATGGCCCCCACAGTCACCAGATCTCAACCCAATAGAGCATCTTTGGGATGTGGTGGAATGGGAGCTTCGTGCCCTGGATGTGCATCCCACAAATCTCCATCAACTGCAAGATGCTATCCTATCAATATGGGCCAACATTTCTAAAGAATGCTTTCAACACCTTGTTGAATCAATGCCACGTAGAATTAAGGCAGTTCTGAAGGCGAAAGGGGGTCAAACACAGTATTAGTATGGTGTTCCTAATAATCCTTTAGGTGAGTGTATGTATATATATATCAAAACCTTTTATCAAAGTTATACATGAACTATACCCGTTTTTGTAGGACAACTTTGATGGACTTTTTTGATTCACTTAAAATGTTGACTACTGTATTTATATTTCACATTCGAAAACAGTTAATATTTGTGTGGCAACTGTAATATTTTTTTTTTCAGGATTTTTTTTGGATGAATAGAAAGTTCAAAGAACAGCATTTATTTGATAATTATAAAGATCTTTACTGTGTCTTTGCTGAATAACAGTATTCATTTATTTCCTTTTTAATCTTCCTATCCCCAAACCTACCAATGGCAGTGTATATTTATTTACTTTTTTTGTAAATGCCCCAGTGACAGATGGCAATGCATATATAAATTGCACTGTTAAATAGTTTCATTCTAGACAACCATTAAAAATTCAGTTAATGTACATATCAATCAATATATTCAAAGGATTAAAGTCTGCCACTCAAAACATAAGCTCGTTGATGTAATCCAATCAGCCAGCGAGTTCTTTCCAATCGATCGAAGGCTTCTGTAAATATTTAGTTTATATTTGAGGAAGTCATTTTAATAGTGCAACTCAACAAAGATTTACTAGTACGCAAGTTTTAGGCTACACTGTAAATTACACACAGTCCCGGTTCTCTTGTTTCTTCCTGAGACTTATTCCCTCCATGAGAAGACAATATAGTGAAGGAGCTTTAAAGATGTCAAGAAGGAACAAGCTAAGAAGAGCACATCATAAAAACACATAAAGGATAAAAATACAACACCTGGAGGGACACCTGTGCTTCAAACTCATGCCTGTAGCTGCAGCGTCTCCACGGTTTTGCCTGTCTTCAGAAGATGAGGTACACGAGAGCTTCAGAGAGCTTTCGGCTCCTTGAAGTAGGCTATTCACAGATCTCAAAATCCTCGTTCTCTCGAAAGACAAGCACTGCCCACAACATGTACAGCTCTGGGTATGTCTGAAACACAAGACAGCTGCCCTGCTGGCCAGTTAGTCAGAGCGGCTTTCGGGACTTCATTACGTGGTGTCTGATGACCTAAAATACATTCAAGTGAGTTTAAGAGATAACCAAGCATACATTAAAATACTCAAATGTGGATGTGTGGGTTTGTGTGTGTGTGGGGGGTGTGTGTGTGTGTGTTGCTAAAGGTTCAATACATTTACATGAGATAACTAAATATCATCTATTATTCTAAGGCAATGATATTTTCATTCTTTTTCACATGCGTATATTAATATATTTCTTTGAATTAAGCTGAAATGACCATTTTAAGGCCACGTGATCTTAACAAGCTGTTTTAATTTGTCCCTCTTGGTGTTGTGAGACATTAAATGAATCACATTGACAGCTTGGGCTCAACACTCAAAAAGCATTTAAACAGCACTCTCTCCAACCAAGAAAATGCCTCCAAAGCTCAATGTTTCCCCATTAACATTTGTAGACTTATTAAAATGACATTTCAGCAGACAGGATGCTGCACTAACATTCGATCCGGGCGGCATTTGAAAGGTTTGGACACACCCTGTTTAAGATAGGTTAACACACCCTGTGAGGACAGGTTAGTGTTATATGTGATGTGAAGTCTGGTGGTCTGGTGGATTTCAGTGGCAGTGTTTCTTTACACTGAGGGACAGACTCCCGTTCTGGGAACTGTTTTGTTGGTAAGACTGAGCTATTGAGGCTGAGAGAAAGCCGATGAAGAAACTGACCTGACAAGACAGATAAGCGAGAGAGAGGGAGATTGTGAGAAAGGTGGAGGAGAGGAGGAGGAAGGGTCGAGGTGAGTGTAAGGCTGTGGTGTTTGGGTTGCCACTGTGATGGGAGATATTCAGCCTGCAGCCAGAGTGATCTACAGGCAGGCTGGCTTTAGGCAAGACAGCTCTGCCAGGTTCCTACACACACACACACACACACAATGTTTTTCCCTCTATACCCTTATTTTCAAAAATTCCCTCGAGTTAGTCAGACTGCCATAGCAATGCACAGAGAAAACCAAAAGGAGGAGAGAGAAGTTTTTTGTAAAAAAAACAAAGAGCAGTATTAAGTAGGTTACAATCCTTTGCCAATATATTGTAATTACTGTAAACATGTTGGTAGTATAAAACAAACATGTTGCTTTCTTCCAGCTAAAACTCAACAAACGCTCATTAAATGTAGCCTATTACTATGACAAAAAAACAGAAGTACTGGAGCCAAGGGCCGGTTGTGACAAACTAATTGAGCATAAGAACTAAGTCCACTCTTATTGCCCAAGAAAAAAATTAAATAAAAGGACTCTATATGGGGTAAGTTGTCACAATGGTTTGAAACCTGCTTACATTAAATATAACGTATCGAAGTGGGGGAAAACAATTCGGGGGGGGTGGGGGGGGGGGGGGGGGATCCACATCAGTTGAAATCGCATTCAGGAGGCAGGCCGGACAGAGTACGGATATTTAAAGAGATTTATCAATTGAAATAAATTAAATTAATAAAATTAAATTAAAATGTGACAACTTGCCCAGAACCAATGTTGGGTATTGCATTACTAAGTAATTAATTACTGTAATTGTAATTTGATTACTTCTCCCTTGATAAAGTAAAGTTATGGATTACTCTTAATTGTTCAACAGGTCGAGGTTGATATGGGATTTAGAAAGTAATTAGTAATGCAATACTTTTTAGAGAGAGTAATTAGTACAGTAATCTAATTACACTGTTGAAGATTAAATAAGTAGCTAGTAATTAATTACTTTCATCGATCAACTTACCTAACACTGCCCTGACATGACATTAATGGAAAACACATTTCAACCAGTCGGTTCAACATGTGTGGTTTTATAATTGTTTTTTTTTTGCGTATGTAACAAAACATATACACGTTTTAGTTTAGAAAAACAAATGAATGCACATTATATTTCATTTAATATAATTAATGCCTTCAAGCATTTGGACTTTTGTCTCAGAACTTTATAGTCACCAAGATATAATCTATATCTTTATCTATATGATCTATATCTGTAAAGATATAATGACATCTTACCCATAGGCGTAGATTACGCGGGGGACGGGGGGAACGTGTCCCCCCCACTTTTTATACAATGTAAATTCGTCCCCCGCACTTTTTCATAGGGCAAGTGTGTCTACGACAAGCTGAGGTTTTCGCGGGTGTGTACTGTATACCCTACATCGAGATTTAAAATCCAAAGAGTCAAGGATAGTCTATCTAACATACGTGACTTTCACGTTTCCATGGTAATCAGTCACTCGTGCAATAGCCTACGACACGCCCATGCGCGCACCCGCGCCGAATCCATCAGTTTCAGAGAGTTCAAAATGGCAAAAAACTCTTTACTCCTTTTTCACGAAAAAGTCAAGCATTGTAAGTAAGTTGTCATGTATCCGAATTGTGTTGCACAATGATGAATAACTCCGCCTATTTCTCTTGTTGAATAATAAACAGGTTTTGTTGTAAATTCACTACCCGAACAAACATGCAATATTTTCAATCTATTTTACTCGTAATGCATTTTATTTTCACAGATATGTTATCAAAGCCCTTCAAATTAGAAACTTTAAGTTCTCTTGAAAAAGCCTAACTAGAAATTTTGAAGTAGTTTTAAAAGCTTGAAGTTTGAAGGTTTTCAATTGGAAAGTTTTAGTTTAGTAAGACAGACTTTGGCTAGTAAGAAAATTTAATTTTGCCAAAAAAAAGAACTTTAATTTGAAGTAAATGATATTTTTAAATCAGCTTCAGTGTGATATTTAACCATATTATCATGCTTAACACTGATAATTTGAATAATTGTAATGCGATGATCAGATATCTAAATCAGAGAATATCATATGTTTGGGCTGTTGGATTATTTATTTTTAACAGTGGATTCGGGGGACTTAAAGTGCACCAGATTAATGAATTTATCTTTAAAATGTACAAAATTTTCTCACGGGGGGGCATGCCCCCGGACCCCCCTAGAGGTACCGAGATCCACCTACAAAAGTACTGTGCCACAGAGGACTATATGATGATCTACGAAAAACACACATTTTATTATCTTATTAAAGTACACGATCACGATTCTACCACCTCCGCCTCATTTTAAGCCAGGAAAAACCCTGCATGTGCAATATAAAGAATTGGACAACTTTCTTTCTGTTTTATTGCTTTAAAAATAAATAGCATATTAAGCTAATTAAGCAAAAACCTCAACAAAAGTCTGAAGAAAAGAAACTGGTATTACACTTGACATTCTGTCCCCCTCACTTTTGAAATGGTGGCTACGCCCCTGATCTTACCCATGTGACAACTAGCCCCGTCCCCCCTCCATCAGAATACATTTTACACCTATGCTATGAATACTGTACCTCTCACCCAAATGACCCTCGTGCCATCCCAACGACCTTAAAATCTTATGTTTGAACATGGAGTGTCACCAGAGATTACCTCTCTCTGACATTGCATCCTTGCAGGTCCATTAATCAAAGCGGCAAGACACCTCTGAATAATTTAAGTGCTGTGTGGGACCCATCTCTCCTTTGTTTTATTAATTAATTTAAGAGGGCAATGGGAGTGTTCATTTGCTTCCTCTTTGCCCTATCATTGTTAAATCTGCAGATTGATGGCTCAATTTGCCGAGATATAGCAGAGGAGGTCGTTCCATTTGATTCAGGACTTAAATCATTGTGCTTTTGCATGCTACTTTTTGAAATCTTCATCATACTGCAGAATTATTGTGGGGTGCTCTTTATACGTGAAGCATGCAGGGTACTGTAAAAGGATTCACAGACAATACTTTTTATTCTGTTTGTTTGGCCGTATAACATATGACTCAACTGAGCATGTGAGCATATAAGCTTCGATCCCAAATTTAGACAGCTTTTTAAGCACATACATGCTCAATATGTAAATATAAACATGTTAAATCTGTGTCATCTTTAAAATAGTGACAAAAAATTGTCCAAATTCTATGTACACTCTTAGAAGAAAAGCTTCTACTGTATATAGTAAAGGGTTCTGTCAGGCACTTTATATGGATAGTCTTTTAGGGGTTCCCATCATGAGAATATGTTATGGGTTTAGTTTTAAATAATTAATTTGGGTTTTAATTCATTTTGTATTTTGATTTAATTTTATGAATAAACTGTTAAACATTAAAAAGTATTATGCAATCATTAAAGACATTTCTCCTTATAATATAGAACCAAATGGTTCTTTAAAGAATCCTAGAGTTATATGGAACCCCAAACTTTTTTCTAAGTGTGTATATGTACTGCAATGTTTTTTTTTTATATATATATATTTAAGATCAGACAAATCAAGCGAAATTGACTTCAAAAATATATTTAAAACAAATATGAATATTTGTCAAATGTAAAAACATTTCAATAAAATTATATCAATTAAAATAACATAGTCTAATTAAAAATTGACAATATTTGAGAGAATTATAATGCATCTTTAGCTCAATAGCATGTTAATTCCAAACTCTGTTGGAATCTATAGACTCTATAAACTCTGGCATCTGTCATCTTTGGCTTGCTCACTGAGTAATAAAGGCAGTATTTATATCAAATCGCCGTGAAACAATGTGCATTGTAAAAAAATAAATAATAATAATAATACAAATATAAAACTGACTTTATTTGAATAAACAAAAGGCATGTTTATTGGTGCAGCAACTCCCATACCTCATTGCTAACATAAATAGTCTGCTTGTCTATATGTAAATGTGTTTATCCCCACTCGATTCATCTGCTGAGCAGCATGTCACAATTATTTTCATTTGACATGGCATCTTAAAAGCACAGTTCTCATGGCATGAGACAAAAAGCCTGTGAAACATATCGTAATTGCCAAGTGTTCACATTTACATACTACGACTATTATCTGTAGTGGCAAATCAGCCTGAATGCGTTCATTTCAAGTAAAAATTGTTGATTTCTGCTGATGCATCTAAGGTGAGCAGAGCTAAACAATGCAAATGAGCTACAACATGATGCGGCAATTACCAATAAGTGTGCAGAAAGTAATCTCCTGCCTGATACAGTTGGATACATATAAACACCTACTATAAACCAACAGCACGGACACTTGGCCATCTCCAGCGATTTAATCACTGTCAGTGTAAACACCCCTTTAGAAGGCAGCTGTCTATGCAGGCAGAGATATAACTGCTGACCTTTCTGTACTGAAGATAATATTTACTTGCAGACATTTGAAAATGCTGTTACAAGGATTTAAACATAAATTAATTGGATCAGACCATGTACAATCAAGTTACTGTTATCATTATAAGGAAAGACATGGATCCATGCATGTCTGTTTCCTCCGATAATAAAACAAACCATTGATCTCCTCCCAGGGTTTTACTGTAAGCTATTGTTTAGCTACAGTTATATTACTGCAGAGCCGAGGTGCCAGGAAGTGCTGGGAACACATGCTGATAGATTGAAAGAGTAGGAAAGAGAGGGCGGTAGAGGGCACAAAAGTGAGTGTGTGAAGTGAGGGAGAGCGATAAAGGTACTGCAAGAGAGTAGATAATAAAGGAGAGGTAATCAAGAAGGAGAAAAATGACATTGAACTGGAAGGTTTTGACTTTTAATCAGCACTAGAACTGATAATGACAAGGAAGCATTCATTAAATATTACTGAATTATACACTTGCTGATGAAAGCACTGTTTTCATGCAGCAGGTCCAAGGAATATTGAGTGGTGTTTTATATGAACACACACTAGCACTCAGTTTGGACCAGGGTTGTGCTCCAGTCTGAACTTAATAGACAGTGCATTTTAAATTCCAATTTGAACTGAATTTGAATTTAAGTAGTAAACAATGTGCAAATTTGAACGGATGGATGGATGGATGGATGGGTGGATGGGTGGATGGATGGATTGGTGGGTGGGTGGGTGGATGGATGGATGGATGGATGTTTTATATGAACATAAGGAAAGTAAACTAGGATGGATGTATGGATGGATGGATGCTATAGGGATGTCAACAATTAATCGACGATCGATTAATTGTCGATAATACATTTAATCGATAAAACTTATCGATCATCGATTAAGCAGGATCATGCGCGTCCGTGCTGCTCAACCGCGAAACATGTAAGCGAGCGCGCCGGTGTGTTGAAGTGTTGAGTCCCACTGAATGACACACCCCGGAGTTGTTTGGGACTATTTTACACCTTCATCATGACTATAAGTTTGCGTGTGCATTCGCAGCCTTTTGTTTTGTGCAAATGTAAGTTGTAATAGTTTATTTTGTGTACGCTTATCTAGATCTGATTGGTCTCATATTGGATGCATTTGGTTAAGAATCGACGTGATCTTTAGCGCGCTCAGCTCAAACGACAATGCACGACTAATAATGACTATTGGGACTGTCATATTACACAAGATTATAAAGAGAACACTATTGTAATAAAACATTGTGAATTATTTGGGTTTAGATGCCATGTCGCGTTGTTCCAGGAAGAGCTCGTCAGAGACTTTGAGCGCGTCCACCACAACATATGAGTCGAATGGCACGTAACTCAGTTTAAGTTCACTTGTGCATTCACGTCATTTTGTGCAGATATAATTTTGTAATATTCTGCTTATTTTGTATCTGATTAATATCAAATAGGATGCGTTTCTTTGAGTTAAATAAACGCTAACAAAGTGCTCAACGGTTATTCATTCAGCGCGCGCCGCTCAAGCAAAATGCACAACTAATAATAACGATGGTTAATTTGGGACTTTCATATTACATAACATGAGAACACTATTTTATTAAATGGTTGTGAATTCATTGGGTTTAGTTGCCGTTTTCAGTGCGTTGTTCTAGCACTTCCACAACAGTCACACATTCTGACAAGCACGCATATGAGGCGGCGTTGGTGACACATTGTATTTGTCGTTATATTTATATATTAAATAGTTAATTTAATTTATCAATCACATCAAAACATTTTACAATTCTACTAAGCCTTTATTTAGATTAAAAAACATTCTTATTAATTTGGTGAGTAACATAGCTTTTTGAGCAGCATTTGCAGACCCTGTGCTGTTTGCCATTAATGCTATTAATCATTAATTGATCGTTAATTTAAACGACGATCGATCATGGGAATTTGTGAAAATTGACATCCCTAATGTGTTGTTAGGTGGAAGAATCAATGAAAAATGTATATGCTTTATCTGCAATTTTTTATTTCTAGAAAATATTCACCTCATTAAAATTGCACCGTAATGCCACTCCTTACATTGTCGTCTTTGCGCTGGCTAGGCAGAACTGCGGATCGTACACACAAGTCTTGCACATCACCATTCAGCACATAGTTATAGGCATCTAAAGATTTATATGCCCTCCGTTTCTCTATCAGGTAGGTGTAGAAGTCAGGCCACTCAGCCGGAGGTAGCTAGCGTTAACATTAATCCTGTCAGATCCTCAATGAGTGTACCGGGTCAGCCAATCTGGTTCCGTCCGTTAAAATTAACTTTTGCAAATAACAATCGCGGTCCTGGACAGTGAGTGACCTTGCACATTAAGATAAAATCGGATTTTCTCCAGTCATTGTTAAAAACAAGCTAACTAAACTTGCAGACTTTATGTCAGTGAAGCGGCCATAGGGATCGTTCTGCCACCACTTAAGCTCCGCCCACATAAAAACGTCACCATGTTTACCAACTGAAAATTGGTCTATTGAGTAAACTTACTCAATTTCTTATGTATGTGTTAAATATGAATAATATTGATTTGAATAAAGTAATATTTGTGGTTCTTGAAACAGATCAGTTTAATTATCCATTCTCAAAATATTTTGATGGAAATGTCACAAATAGATTAAGTATATTTTAAATAAATAATTGGTTAGTCAAATACTAAATACTTTTAGTGAAAAAAAATTAAATATAACAGGAAATTTTAGACAAAATTAACTGTTGGATTTTTAGTCAATTATTTTTGTATGTTCAACTCAAACTATCAAGTAAATGATGTTCAGAGATTTTATTAAGTTAATAAAGTTAACTATTACTGTGATATTTACTAAGCCACTGAATTATTTTTTAGAGTGTGGATGGATGGATGGATGGATGGATGGATGGATGGATGGATGTTTTATACGAACATAAGGAAAATAAACTGGGAGGGATGGATGGATGGATGGATGGATGGATGTTTTATACGAACATAAGGAAAATAAACTGGGATGGATGGATGGATGGATGGATGGATATACAGAGAGTTAGACAGGCAAAAAAGTTAAATAGTTAAATAGCAGATAGACAGTTTGATAGTAGGATTTTTCATTATAACCAACAAAGTTTAAACAATGTCAAGTATAAACGATGTCAAAAAGAGATTCATTGCACAAAGTAGATAGATTCATTGATTATAATGGAGTTTTTCGCAAGAGTACAGCTTTGTGTACCTTGTGTTATAATTGACAGCTTCAGCGATCTTTTCTCGTTTTCTGTATATACTAATATATATTTTTCATGCTGCTAACTACACATTGCAAAGTTGCTGAATTGACAACCGTATTTAAATGTGCAATTTAATCCGATTGACGGTGATCATCATAGCAGTGGACGGAACAAAATATGATACTGCATGTCAAGTGATCTGTGCATTTAGCCTTGGAGTGTAAATGCAAAAAATAGACTTGCTACTTTTTTATGTAAACATTTAGAGATTTTTAAGTATAAAATAGTTTGAAGCATTTTGTTTTATGATCTGTCCTGATAGTGATTATTTTTTTCTTTCATGAAAAAATAGGATAAGTTAACATTACAAACTGTTGCTTTGCATTTAGTTTAGATTTATTGTCAGTAGTGGGTTTTCAGTTCACATGGGCAGGGTACTTTGATTGTACTGAGTGTGGATGACCGTGTTCGTCCGCCACCAATGAAGACCATTTCTGACCCAGGAAAAACCCTGGATGGACGGATGGATGGATGGATGGATGAATGGATGGATGGATGGATGGATGGATGGATGGATGGATGGATGGATGTTTACATTCTTTTTAATCCAGCTTCAGTACGTGCATCCAGATTGAAGTTCACCATATTGGATGTGTTTTTCGTTCATTATCTAGTTCCAACCCATCCATTATACTGGATAATTTCAAGCACTTAAGCCTTGAAATTTAAAATTTCTTAAGATATTCTGAAATTATTCATGTTCAATTACGATTAATTTATTTATGTAGTTGTTTTATGCCATATTAACATTCAAGGATTTTCATTTCATCAGTTGCATTTTGACACCTGGTCAGAACCAAATGGACACTCGGGTCTGAATCACAGTTAACGCTCGCTTAATCTCACCCTCTTTTGAAGTTGGACTCGCTTCAGAGGGCCAGACTAAAGATTGTGCGTCAAGGTTAAACGCGGCTGTAGGATGATGAAAAGCAGGAAATGGGCCATGTCTGCCTTTAGTTATTACTGAGGTAATATATGTAGCCCTGACAACAACAGCTTTTAAGTGAGGCTCCATTAAAGAAAAATGCTTCAGGTGAATTCGGGAAGGCGGACCGCATTTAAAAACTATTTAAAAAAAATTTCTAGTCAATAAAGCGAGCCTAGAGTAGCTTTTGTGTTTCTGTGAAGGTTGTTCTGGCCTGTGGATGCTGCCATCCACCGATCATTGTGAAATGAAGATTCCAGAAATACACATTGCTTATAGGAGAGGAGTTGTCGTTATCCTTAGCGCTTAGCTCTTTGACTTAAGGCTAGACCCAAGGCAGACAGAACCTAGCAAAGAACTCAAGGCAGCCTCACGTTAAAAATATAATGAAAAGGAGAGGCCTAAGTCAGACAAATAAATGCATCCAAAGCCTGGTTTTGCTCGCAATTGTGACAGAAATAGTATGCGTCAGTTTAGACTTGAGTGGTGACAACTCAGCCTAGATTTGAAGCAACTCTTCAAGATGAATATCTAGTGAAGTATGATCGAGAAATGCTTCTTGTATAGCTTAGAAGTCAAAAGTTCATACCTCACACCAATGCCTGCTGATAGATTGAAATAGTAGGAAAGAGAGAGAGGTAGAGGACACAAAAGTGAGTGTGTGAAGAGAGAGAGAGCAATAAAGGTACTGCAAGAGAGTAGAGAATAAAATAGAATAATAGTTGTGCAGGTCTGACGTCACTTTGTAGGCCAATCGGCAATTGGCATCACACTGGTTCCCTCGACAAAAACGCAATAGGATTTTTCTATAGGCTTTTGGCTTATTGCAACGACAAAAAACAAGCACTGTGATCAACAAAAGTTCATGATACTTACATGTTTTGTTCATCAAGATAATCTCCACAGAAGAACACATTTTTAATGAATTTTTAAGCCTAAATTCAGAAGCAAAAAGTAAAAGGTAGGCTATAAACGAACTACACCACGGTCGCACGACTTTAACATCAACACCACTAAGCTTCAGACAACTCAGTTTGTATCTAAAAATATTTTCCCAAAAAGTTTGAGTCAGAATAGTTTATAAGAGTACAATTATAAGCATAACGAAGCTGTAAAAGCGGACTGAGCTTACCAGTTTGGCGTGATGACGTTTAATGTCCCACCTCTGTGGTCCCATTTAGCGGTTTATTTTATGTCTTGTTTTCCACCACAGAGCTTATTTTTAGCCATTTAACCAAAATCCGATTAAAAAAAAAACATTGATTTTGGGACAATGGAACCGGAAGTGCTAAAATGCTAACTCGTTTCCGTGTTTTGGCCAACAAAGTGATATCATACCTGCACCACTCTAGAAGGGAGAGGTAATCAGGAAGGAGAAAAATGACATTGAACTGGAAGGTTTTGACTTTTAATCAGCACTAGAACTGATAATGACAAGAAAGCATTCATTAAATATGAATTATACACTTGCTGATGAAAGCACTGTTTTCATACAGCAGGTCCAAGGAATATTGAGTGGTTTTATAATGGAACATACACTAGCACTCAGTTTGGACCAGGGTTGTGCTCCAGTCTGAACTGAATAGACAGTGCATTTTAAATTCCAATTCGAATTGAATTTGAATTTAAGTAGTAAACAGTGTGCAAATTTGAATGTAATGAAAATAAACTGACGTTCAGGAGTGAAAAGTTCACACCTCATAAAGAATGTGTTGATGAGAGCGAGAAAAAAAAAGTTGCGGAACGACTGAAAGCAAAGGAAAAAAAGAGGACGAGGGTGGCAGGAGAAGATGATAAATTTGTCTGACGCATTTCTGCTAATCTTGTAATGCCCATGGCTGACGGGCCGCCTGTCACATCCCTTCGTGCATTGCTGCGGGGTCAGATAAGTGGTACACGTGAGGGCAATGACTGACAGCTCTGTCGGTGCTGCGGGGCACTTAAACAGGCTCCATTAACATGCGCAGGCTTTGTTATCGTACAATTTCTCCTCTCAACTTGGAGAGCTCAGGGAGTGTGTGCAAACAGCTGATACCTGCTCTGAGGGGTTTGGGTTCAATCATTCTCTCCACACTTCCCAATATACAGTTTTTGGCAGCATCAACGCAAAACAGGACAGTCATAAGGAGGTGTAAACACACTAAAAAAATTGCTGCCTTAAATTTTTAAGTACAATCAACTTGGATGTTTAAGTCATTTCAACTTCAATTTCATGAAACTGACTTGCTTGAATAAATTGCTTAACTTATTTTGATGAGTTAAAGGAATGTAAAAACGTGTTGTCATGAGTTGATTGATTGATCATGATGTTGTCATGACTTAATTGATTGATCCTATCATTTTTTTTACAGTTCACAGTTGTTTTTGCAATAGCGAGCTAGCTTTGAAAGCATAAGATCCCACCCTCTCTTCAGAGCGTCTCCAAAGCCACGCCTCCTCAAAAACACATGAACGCAACGCACGCACACAAAGCCAGAGCAGAGTCTACAAAGCTTAATGAGAGATGGCATTAAACTACCTCATGTCTCAAAGCACATAACATCAACAACATTAATGAACGTAAACAACTTAAAGGGTTAGTTCACCCAAAAATGAAAATTAAGTCATTAATTACTCACCCCCATGCTGTACCAACCCCGTAAGACCTTCGTTCGTCTTCGGAACACAAATGAAGATATTTTTGATTAAATGTGACAGCTGGATCACTCCTCCATAGGCTGCCTAAGGGAATGAATCCTGACGTCCCAGAAAGTCAATGAAGAAAATGTTTAAATATTCCATGTCACAACAGTGGCTCAACTATAAGTTTATCAAGCGACGAGAATACTTTTTGTGCGAAAAAACAAACAAAAATAACGACTTTATTCGACTATTCCTTTTCTTCCTTGTAGGCCTGAAACGAGACTTCAAGAGATTTCCACGACGCATGCGCGAGAATTGCGATCTCCTTCAACTACTTCAGTTAAGTTCTCGCGCGTGCGCGTCGTGGAGGAGTGATCCAGCTGTCACATTTAATCTAAAATATCTTCATTTGTGTTCCGAAGACGAACGAAGGTCTTACGGGGTTGGTACAGCATGGGGGTGAGTAATTAATGACTTAATTTTCATTTTTGGGTGAACTAACCCTTTAAAGAGCGCTGACCTGTTTTGGCGTTGACAGTGTTGCCATTGACAAACCGCTCTGAATAGAACTTCACGGGATGCCATCTCTTAATTTACAGTAGTTATGGCGTGAACGCAACATAAGCTTGTTGTTTTGGGTCAGGAGGAACTGCTAAAGGCAGCTGCAGTTTGTTTGTGGTACTCGGTGGCTGTCTCAGTCTACAACTCTGCATAGCATGACACTAGGGTTGCCACCTATGTCTGATAAAAAACCGGGACATATCGATGACCCGCCACTGGGGGGGGGGGGGCTCTATATTCGCCTCTTTACTAGGGTTGTAACGATTCGTTTTAACAACGATTCGATTCGTATCACGATTCGTGGTTGTCGATACGATTCAAGGACGATATTGGTTCATTTAGAACGATACGATCTGAAACGATTCAGTGACTTGATATCGATTCAGTAACTTTTTAGCCAAAAATTCAACCAGTGTGACTGAAATAAATACCTGGATACTGGACAGTGCGGGTAAAGTTTCCTAGATTCATGTTTCTTGTAAGGGAATCAATCAGGTATCAAATAATTATAGATATAAACTAGGGCTGCACGATTTGGGGAAAATGTCATATTGCGATTATTGAGGTCAATATTGTGATTGCGATATGCAATTGCGATATAATAAACAAATGATTTCATGAGTGAACTTGCTTGGTTCTCAAGGAAAATGCACACAATTAGTGATAATGCTGAAATGTGTAGGCTATTTCTCAACTCAAACTTGCAACAACAACTAAATGATTAATAACACCTATAATGATCAATAAGCCATTGATGTCTGGATAAAAATGTCTGGACATTCCTGTCTAACAGGTAGGACATACAGACATTGAATTAAGTTCAACAGTCTGCACTGCAAACATTATAAATTATAGAATAATCCTTATTAAAGTTTCAAAAGTTATTTAGTCAAGAGCATTGAGTGTTTTTCT
Organism: Tiaroga cobitis; assembly: GCA_030578255.1. Taxonomy (NCBI): domain Eukaryota; kingdom Metazoa; phylum Chordata; class Actinopteri; order Cypriniformes; family Leuciscidae; genus Tiaroga; species Tiaroga cobitis. Next base: position 22,484,812 of record CM060601.1, on the reverse strand, counting down.
CTGTTCCTTTTGTTCTTTGATTAACTTTAACGACTGAGATAATTAGTGGCTACTGTGTACTGTCCCTTTAAGACCAGCCGCTCCTGAGTCTGACAGAGATGCGGATCACACACGCGCCTCATTCTCTCATGAGTCACAACTCTTTACGGCCATCGTAAGACTGCGCTTGTGTTAAGATACTCGACAAAAAGACATGTTGGCATAATTGTGTGTTATTGTTCGTTCAAGCGCGAAAGAGAACTGTATTCTGGCGTGCTGTCTTGTGCGCACGCACGATACTGGCGCGAGTCTTTCTCTGTGTGTGTGTGTCACAGTCAACGCGATCTTTTTTGTCTTGTCATGAATGACTGACTGAATCCTATGAGGCGCCACGTAGGATTTAAATCAAACTTCGCTTATCAATACATGCATAACACACGTGCATATACACCTATAAATTACTCGCATATACATGTATACTACTGGATGTTCAAAATACATATATAAAATACACGTGCACACTAATATGAAATTCATACCAATACATATTATGTTAGTAATAAATGCATATAAACTTGTGAATAACTTGCATATACATATAAACTTGACGCACGCATACACCTATAAATACTCGCATATACATATAAACTTCCATGCACATACACCTATAAACACTCGCACGTACATATAAACTTCCATGCATATACACCTATAAACACTCGCACATACATAAAAACTTGACGCACGCAGACACACCTATACACACTCGCATATACATATAAACTTCCATGCACATACACCTATAAACACTAGCACATACATATACACTCGCTGCACGCAGACACACCTATACACAAAGGCGTTATTTCCTAGTATCGATAAAATCGATGCAAGCTGTGCAGGGTATGCAAATACATATGTTGCAAATACATATGTTGTTGACAGGCAGGTAGGATATCGTATCATCGCAATCGTACCGAATGCAATGATTGGACGAACATGTTATTGTCCTACGTCTTACACAGAAGATATACATTTATATGAATATATATTTAGACCACTTTACATAATGATTGCTATAAGGATACACTTTATTTTTATGCTCCCCCAACAGATATTCTACAGACTATAAGTAACTTTGCAAGTACTTATTCTACTAACCATAACCATCTACTGTAATAATCGTTAGTTGACCTGTAGCTGCAAAGTTACTTAAAGTAAGTAGAATGTGCAAGATCACTAAAGCTGTTGTGAGTCACCAGTCTGAGATAGATCCATTTGCAGCGAAGGTTTATTAGGAAACAATCAGAAGTAAACAGAGGTAAACCAGAGCAAACACAGTGAACAGGCAGGGCTAAATCGTAGTCAGATACCAGGCAGTGGATCGGGGCAGGCAGATAACAGGCAAGGTCGGAATTCCAGGCAGAGGGTCGAGGATGGCAGAAAACAGGCAGAAGACAGGGGCAAAAATAGGTCAGTAATCAGTCAGGCTATCCGGGGTTTATAATGCTCAGAAATGTTCACAAACGCAAAACAAAACTTCGCACTGAGAGCCGTTCGAGGTGCGGTTAAATAGTCTGGGTGATAGACTGCAGCTGGGCGAGGTGATGAGAGTCATAAGGAGTTGCAGCTGAGTGTGATTAGAGGGCTTCTGGGGAATGTAGTGCCACGGAGGAAATTAGAACTCGGGTGAAAGCGGTCTTGGTTGGCTAACAAGGGAGGTTGCAGAATCTGGGATCGTAACAAAAGTGGACTATCGAAATAAAGTGTAACTTTTTCATGCTACGGCCAAAAAAATTATAATTCTATACTATTTTGTCTAAATAAAATTAAAACAACAACAAAAAAGGTAAAATCAATTGTTTTTAATTATGAATTTAAAAATCTCAACATATACTATCTATAAGTTTGGAAAATTTTGTAAGATGTTTTAATGTATTTGAAAGCAGACTCTTATGCTCACCAAGACTGCATTTACTTGATTTAAGATGCAATAAAAACTGTATAATATGAAATATTATTACAATGTACTATAACTGTTTTAATATAATTGCAAATTCCATTTATTCCTGTGATGGCAAAGCTGAATTTTCAGCATCATTACTCCAGTCTTCAGTGTCACATGATCCTTCAGAAATCATTCTATTATACTGATTTGATGCATAATAAATCAAAGCAGTTCAGCAACTGTGACACTATTATTTTTCAGACTTTCTTGATGAATAAAAAGTAGTGCATGTATAATGTACATTATGAAAAATGGATATTCATTTTGAGATATGATAAATATTACATTTGAAAAGTGAAAAGCTGAGCATTAGATGACACCAAGGATAGGGGAAATGAGCATGCACAATTAAATAGCTAATTTTGACACAATATTGGCCAATAACTATGATTATTGGTACTGATATATCATGCAACTATACTACTAGTATACGGGAACATTCAAATGTCAGATGCTTCGACTTTACGAATTAAGGTAATAATGTCACAAAAACAACACTAAAATTATCACAGCAACATATACCATGGTATTTACATGCCACTTCAAACAATACCACGACAAAAAGACATAAAAAAAAACATGGCATTAGGGGTCTTTATAAAATATATTATACCTAATTTTCTATTTTTCTCAAATGTCTTCTCTCCTTGCCTTTCTCTCTACTTCTCTCCCACTCCTCTTCGCTTTCTCTTCCTCCCCCTGTCCCTGATGACTTATCGATTACCCTTTGTGGTTTTATCCGAAGTCTCTCAAAACTCCCGGCTCTGTCTGTCATGCTTGCTGCTGAAGGATTGTTTTGGAGCCCACCGCTCTGTAATTGAAAGCGTGGCTAGAAAGACGAATGGTCCCACCGACAACTTCTCTCTAGAGGAAAGCCGTGTGGCTGGTTGTGTAAAAACAGTAACACACACCATGCGTGTGCCCTGGGGCTTCAAAATACCAGCTCGCTTCATCATATGTCAAGGGTGGCATCGGATTGTCATGGGACAACCTGACAGAAAAAAACTGTCAAGTACCATTCTAAATCCCTTAATGGAGCTTGATGGTGAAGGTTTTTGTGTGTCTTGAAGATGTCCCATCTGTTGGGTCAATGGGAGCACACCAGTAGTGGGTTAGATCATCAGTTAGCGTGTTCTGTAGTCAATGCAAAGTCTCTCTTCTCTCCGCAGCTATTTTTGAAAGAAATGGCCCACTTTTCCTTTCTCTTATCTAAGATGTTGTTTTGATCATGAATGTTGGAGTTCCCAGGAATGAGGTGTATTATAGCAAGATTGGAAGCATGGTCTTAATGCATTCTCGGTGACGTGCTAACTTCCATCCTCACAGCCCCGTGTTGTTCTCAAACTCGAGCAGAAGCTTTTTCGTCACTCATGTGGAACTAATTTCTGAGAGCAGAAAGTTGTCATGTTTTTTTTTCCTGCTCTCTACTTCTGTTGTACTTCAGAATTCTGTCAGGCATCTAGAGAGGCTGTGCCAGTTTGTTTTGCATATTTGAAATTCTGACGGACTAGATCTGACATGAACTTTACATGCTGACAGCATCTGAATAAAAGCCATTTACTTCAGTCACTTGTGTCTTTCTCATTCATAGAACGCACAAGGTGATTTATACAAGTAGATTGTTACGGTATCAACAACCTTTGGTAGATCAAAGTGTTGTTCTCGATTAACAATCACATTATTAACAGTTCCATGATTGACAAGAAATTTGTCAAATGAAATGATACACAATCGCAGGCAAATAGAACGTATTTGAAGTTTAATATAAAGTCATGGTGTGGACCAATGAGATATCACTATGAGTGTGGTTACCAATACGGAGCCCCTAAAGGTACATGGTGATGGGGAAAAAATGTGAGATGGGAGGAAAAACTATATGTCAATGCTTTTGCGTTCTCATATATTTTGCGTTCCCCCGAGAAACTTTGCGTTCGCTCTGAAACCGTTGGAGAAAAGTTTTGTAAGGGTGCACGAAGGTTTTGTGAGCAAATGCAAAGTTTCTCAGGGGAACGCAAAACTTCTCGGATGGAGAAACACAGCGTTTCTCGGGTGAATGAAAAACTTTTGTGAGGGAAAACAAAAGCGTTGAAATTCATTTTTCCACCCATCTCATATTTTTTTCCATCGCCAAGTCTCTTTAGGGGCTATAACAATAAAACCCATTCGACAAACAAAACATAGTTGCTTAGGCAAATCTAAAATCTCAGGGCAATTCATTTTTGGTAAAAAAAAAATGGTACATCAGGGACAGTTTTAGTTCCAGATTTACTAACAGCTTGCGCCAGCGCAAACCCTCTTTTGGCGTTAAAAAAACTACTGTCAGGATTTACTAAAGACACGCAGTGAAAAATGAACGCTGAAAAGACATGGACAATTTTATTTTTGCGGCTGACCTTATTGCATATGCATTTGTAGGAGTTTCCCTTTCAGACACAATATGGGAGGAGCGTATTTAAATTATATGATTTATATATTTAAAACTGTATAATATAAGGAAATTATACATCTAAATAAAAAATGGCACCAGTAAAAATTTGGCAGGACAAGTACAAATCTGAACTACAGAAAAAATCATTACTGTTGAGCCCTGATATCACATTTTGTTTTCCAAGTTACGTCTGTGATAGGAATAGTCTCATTAGTGGATTTATACAATTAGTGGTCTATAATTGTGATTAAATCTAACCAATTTTGGATAAATCCACCCTTAAACAGTATTTAAAAAAGAACAAGCTGTGGTTGGTCGCTTTACTGTTTGCCAGTTTGTTTCAATCTAAGTGGGCAGTTCTTGACCAGAATAACCTGATATTCATCAGAAAATGTGGCTCCATAAGACTACTTTAAAAACAACATAGCATGTAAATGAAAGAACATGGCCAACTTGTGTAATTCAAATTAAAAGTCAAGAAAATGACATTATCCGGTGTTTTTACAGCACAATCAAAAACATCTTACTTATGTATTACCTGTTCTTAGCCCAGTGTGCATGATTGACACAGAATAGACAAGAGCACATTGTGTATGCGTGCTTGTGTAAAAGCGAGCGAGAGAGAAAGAACCGGAGATCCTTGACATGATAAATCATCAACAGCCACATGAGCCATCTCTCCTCTAGCCCAACCCTGCTGACGCTGAGGAAAAGCTAAGGTTGAGCTTTTTGCTGCAGCACCTTCACCACAGAGTCGTTTTACGGGAGCCTCTGAGATGCGGCCATCTGTATTCATCTGTCTCCATTTTCATTGTGTTTCCCCGTGTTGCGGTAAGACGCTGATGCAAACTGTACCAAATGCCAGCCATATCTCTGAGACTGCTGATGCTACACAAACCCACTTTACCCAGAAGTCCAGTGCTTTGTCATGAGTGACATGCTGACAAAGAGAGGCCTGTAGATAGCATATAAGGTTAAGTCACTGCCATTACCATGAACTCTAGCATAGGCAGGACAACATCGCAGTGGACGCTTTTGCCAGGTAAGAAATTTAAGGATGAACTGACTGCAGTATTCATCTTTGTGTCAGTTTACAGCACAGTGAAATAGACCAGACTTTGGCTAAGAATTATTGCACAAAAAATATTTCCAACACAGTGAATGTGTTCTTGTCACTTTTTCACTCGAACAAACATGCTTTTCCCACAGGACTTTTCTCACGGCAGTTCCTACCTCTGTAACAGGTAGGGAGAGCGCAGCCTAATTGAATTCAGTGTCAAGCGTCTGGGGTTTGGCCATCTCATTAGCCTGCGGTTACTCGATGTCCCAGGACATTAAGCCACAGCCTGAAGTACTGAAAAAAAAAAGAAAAAAGAAAAAAAAAACACCTTGTGACTCTCCGAGACAGAAATTTCCCACACGAGAAATGCTTTCTTTTCTAAATAAGAGTCACAAAGGACGTACACATGTACTGTATGACCAAAATCTCTAAAAAAAAATTAACAGTACAATGAATTTCAACTGTATAAATCATGAAACAGTTATTTTTTTCTATAAATCAACTCTTAAATAGTCGACATGTCATATATATGGAATAAATTAAATTTTTAAATACAAATTAGAAAACATTTATTTTAAAATGTCATAATAATATTTTACAATGTTATGTTTTACTTAATTTTTGATCAAATAAATGCAGCTTTAATGTGAGCATAAGTGACTTTTTTTTTCAAAAAACACTCTTTTAAATGGCAGTAAGGGTATACATTGTGGCATCCATGCAAAACCAGCTCACATTATGTAACATGTTAAGACACAATACTCAATGAAACAAACAAAAAAGTAACATGTTATAAATATGAATGTTTAGAGAAAAATTTAAATTGCAGATATTTGTAAACTTGCGCACGTAACTGACTGTGCAACCACATATTGCTTAAAGGGATAGTTCACCCAAAAATGAAAATTGTCATCATGTACTATTACAAACCTGTCTGAGTTTCTTTCTTCTGTTGAATACAAAAGAATAATTTTTAAAGATTTTTTTTTTCTACTATGGATGGCAGTGGCTAACGTCAACTGTTTGACTACCAGCATTCTTCAAAATATCTTCTTTTGTGTTCAGCAGAAGAAAGAAATTCAGATGAAAATTAGCTTAAAGCTATCTCTGTCTTGTTAACACATTTGTTGTGCAATGTCCCTGTCAAATTAACAAAATAAATAAAATACAGTTTTGGAACAACATGGGGGTGAGTAAATGATGACAGAATTTTCAAATATTTTTTTAATGGTTAGCGAGTCCAACGGGTAACCCAAAGGTTGCTGGTTCGATTCCAGCACCGGCAGAAAATGACTCTGAATGGCACCTAACCCCCAATCGCTCCCCGGGCGCCACAGTATAATGGCTGACCACTGATCTGGGTGTGTATCACTGTTTGCAGTGTGTGTGTGAGTGTGTGTGTGTGTGTGTGTGTGTGTGTTCACTATTCTGCTCTGTTCCTAATGTGTGTGCACTAACTTGGATGAGGACAAATTCCAAGTATGGGTTACCATACTTGGCCTTCACATGTCACTTTCACTTTAAAGTAATGCTTCAATTTGCATCATTGCTTGGAAACCACGAACAAAAAAACATTTTGATATTACCCCTAATAGGGGTAATATCAATATAATCAACAATTCGTCTAATCCGAACGCCCAAGTGCAAGTAGACTATAGTTTGGTGTTGGAGGAAAAGAAATTTCACAATGGATACACTGGAGTATCAATTCGTCGCTGTCCGATGAAAACCGCGTATGTCCATTTTGCCGATTTTTTTTTTTTTCGATGGATAGAATGTCCCGTAGGTTCATTTCCGTATACAGTATGCTTCACATTATCTAAATGACCAATGCAAAGTTGTGAAATCATGTCATCTGATTTCCACGTATATCCATTTGCTGTCAAAGCTGTCAATCACGCCGCGTATCTCCCGCCCTGTGGAGGCATCTCGCCGGTCTCGTGAAGTTCATCTCTGGAAGCTCAGCATTGGATAGCCGAATAGCTAACACTGTGAGGTAAAGTATCAGCAAACGTTTGTTTTTGACAACTGTTCTCAAGTTTATTATATATTCACAACTGTTATTTACCGGTAAATGGTCTAGATGAAGTAATTGTCCACAGGCTTACTTAGTTCTTCACAGATTAGCTTGCTTGCTAGTATGTAAATAAACTTGGTCTCATTGATAAGATTTATACTTTTTTTTTTTAGTCAAACTGATCAAATTATAGCGGAGCAGAGGGATGATTTATAACGACAACTTTTGATGAATTTATGAGAAATCTACAGACGCAAACAGACAAAGTGTAGTAAAAGAAAGACCTAAATGTGTATTTCAGACTTTTTTTCACCACAAGTCTGAAAGAAGACATGTTATTGAAGACAAATATCCCAAAATCTCAAAATTGACTGGTGAAAAAAAAACGCTGTTTTTGCCTGCGGTGTCTCGCCTTAATAAACTGAGCGTAGCCTATTCATCTGTTATCTGAAACGCGACTTGGTCATTCTAATTAATGATCGGAAGAACGCGTATCGACCACCGTTACTGTAAAATATGTACGTATGTCCATTTAAACTCGATTTTGGTCAAATGTGGATTATATCATTACACTGGCAAGAATATGGTTACATTTAAAGATGCCGTACCAAGTATTACAACGCTACGTTCAACTGCTGTGAAATTACGGTGTTTTTTTCACTTCCTGAAAAGTAACCGTTTTGGACATACGTGAGTTTCATCGGGCAGCGACGAATGGTAACAATACTAGTAAGCATCCTTTATGCCGAAATACCAACCTAAGTTGTATTGTAAATACTAACCTAAGTGGACTGTATGTTTAGTCTCATGGTTGAGGTTATCACCAAATAATGATGTCAGCTCTTGGAGACTCTGCTGGCACAGTGGCAATAATAGGGTCTTTGCACTGTAAAGTAAATTTGAATTGATGGTACGCATTGTCGTGTAAGAGAACTTCAGTATGCATTTACAGCACATATGATTGCCTTTTTAAGTGGCCCCAGAGCTCTACACGCAGTCCGCTGTTTGTGTTAATAGGCGCCATTGCCCACCAGGAGTCGTCGCTGAAAGGCTCTGAATAAGTAATAATGCACATATGAATAAATAAAAAACAGTGTCAGTTTGAGATTGGTCATCAGAGACGTTCCATTCCAGGTAAGCGCTGCAGTCAAAAGACTTTTGATTATTTATTTAATTACCTGCATGATCCCATCTCCTCCGTGCACGTCCCGTTGCCCGCAGCATAGGGAGACACTTACAAGAAGCCACTTTCTGCTTTTCATCCCAGCAGGAAGAGTTACATTGTGGGTCAGCTCCCATCGTGAGGGCTCTGGGGGACATGAAAAATGCATCAGCGGGAAGAAAAAAAGGAAAAGGTGGAGATGAGGAAATGAAAAGATGCTGGAAATTATCCCTAGATCCTGTTTGTAAACACGGTTTTGCCATTTAGCTTGCACACAATTTTGCAGTTCTGTACGGAGGTGAACTCTTGGTTTGCATCTGAAGGCTGTCGAGCTGGACCGAAAGTGTACCTAGCGTAAACCGCAACCACTTTGTTCTATCCAAGTGCTAATAAGCATAACGGCCGTGAAGAGGCTGTGGCAAGATGCCAGAAGTCGACAGGCAGTTAATAATTCAGTAGAGCTCAATAAAGTTTTTTTTAATGATTTCGAATGAATTATTGAGGGAGACGAACGCTAGACTCCCCAGTAAGCAGACTTTCCTAACGTCGCCAGAGTTTTGGCCCCTCCTCAACCCTTTTTCTGCAGGAGCCTGCCGAGGGTCAGACCTCCCAGTGAGACCACACAAAGTCAACTAGTACCAAGCGCGCATGATTGGCAGTTTCGGTGTGTAACGGTTGTGTGACTTACAAGGCCGTGTGCAGATTCGGTTTCATTTATCCCTAAAGTCATCCCCGCAGTAACTTCACTTACCTTCATTTTGACGTCCCTGTCAGACTCACACCCGGCTTCTTTTCGGTCTTGTTTTCAGTGCTGCTCCGACCAGATTGCAACTTCAATTTACTGTGGCTCTGTGAGCCATTCGGTCCTGACAGTAATGTTGAGCGCAGCTCTAGAATGAGCCGCATGGAGCCAACTAATTTCAATTCAATCTACTGTTATGGGCGTTGCGCTTGTTCTCCCTTACCTTAGACAGTACGATCTATTTACTCCATCAGTGGGATATGATCTGAATCACACACACATGCTTCTACAACAACCTGTCAAGTTTCTCTCTGGGGGAGTGAATGCATATTGATCTGACGGCAAACTCTTTACACCAAAGGGCCATTAGGGCGACATATTACTTCCTGTGCGTCTCACTCTCCTTCTTTCTCTCCTTTACTTACAGCTGAGTCCTGAGAAAGAGATCCATTGTGTGAATGACATACTCGTGCTGTTTTGACTGCTGCTGTCATTCACAGTGCTGTCTGTCTTCAGCGCCGCTGCTGTATGGAGTTGCACATTGCTCAGATTACCAAGGACAGGGAGTGGAGGGACAGAGATAGAGATGCACAGCAACCCTCAAGGCTGAATGAAATGAAGGATTGGCATTGGGAAACAATAAACTAAATTCAGTAAGGAAGCTAATTGTGCAGAAAGCAATCATAGTTCTGAAAAAAAATATAGGGGACTTGGGATAGTTGTCACCGCAGAGAAGATTTCTCAGGGTGGGTTTTTGAAATTCAAATTCAATTGAAAGGCAAATTACATTTTTTGACTTATTGCCCACAGATCCAGTTCATTGAGCATGTTGTCACAATATGAGGTAGGACACAAGTTTTTTTTTAATCCCATCCCATGCATCTTTAGCAGAGAAATCACAATTAGGCTTGCACACTGGTTTCTCTGGTGCATAAGGTCTATAGAATTGAATGATAGCTCAAACTGTGAGGGTTTTTGGTGGGATGTGTACAAATTAGAAGTAGTTGGACTAACTTGGTTGCTAGAGTTTTCCTGTTGGGTCCAATTGATATGGTTCGCAGAATCCATGATATTGTGATCGCATGGATTGGGTTCCTTCTTCAAAGTGAGCACCACACTCATTATCTTCAAGTTCAAATCTTGGTGCATATTCATGAAACACGAACAGAAGGAATTTTTGTGTGAATTGTCGATTAACCCCTTAACTGTCACCGTCCCGTATACGGGACGCCTAACTTTACTTCGCTTTATTACTATTAAATCCTAATCTAATTATGACAAACTATATATGGTTGGAAAGGTCTAGGACTTCTAAATAGATATTTGACTGCTGTTTTTTGCTACAAATTATGTAGGAAGAGTAACCGATGAATTTTTGACAAGAGTGCACCTCAAAAAAATCTGCGTTATAACAGGAGTTCTGACCTTTGTCACAAAAAGTTGACGCACACACCTTTAATAATTGAAACTTTGGTTTTCATGCTAAAAGTTCATAATAAAACATAATCTAGTATTTTTCAATAAAAAATTATAATATAATATTATCCTCTAAAAAGTATAATATATATATTATCCTCTAAAATATAATATTATCTTTTTTTATCGCCTTTTTTTATTACATCACATATTTTAGCAGTTATAAATTAGGTATCATTTGAAAGCTTACAAACTCAGAATTCATCCTGTGAAAACCGTTTTGAAATTGAACGTTGCGTTACCATATAAACGATACTCTAAATTATTTTATCAGGCTCCTCCCCTTTTGGGCATCATTATATTTCATAATTTATGATCAAAACCTTTTCTAATCCTGACAAAACACATATTGTCAGAAAGGTCTGAGTCTCAAGATCCCAAATATTGTGAAAGAATTGATATTTGGACAGAAATGTATTAATTTGTTAAGCCAGAATGTATCCAACTAAATTCAATGGAATGTATGTCACCCGGTGGCTATTTTTAGTACTACGCCTAAACAAAATCTCATGGGAACTTCAATTTTTGTGATATCAACTTCAAATTTGGAACACAACTTGGTTAGATATATGGCTTTGATTTTATAGTAATTTTAGAGTAAAAAATATTTTGTAAAATATATATTTTTTATAAAATAAAAAATATATAGTACAGTATATTTGATGTACTGTAAATTTAAGCTTCCATAACTTTTCCATACTTTCATTTTTTGAAGTGTTTTCACTTCAGCAATAATCTGCTGAGTGTTTCCTTTAAAACAAGACCAAACTTGGGTCTATATTCCAAAGCATTCTTGAATTACAACCATTTAAGTTTGAATAGTGCATTATAACCCCCATTCTCAAAAAGGGGGGTGACAGCGAAGGGGTTAATCCATTCTTGTGTAAATGGTTGAACTGAATGTGACAATTTACGCAAGAAAGGTTTTACAAATTATTTACAGAGAAATTCGTTCTGCTTGTATTTTGTGAATTTTTGGCATTTTCTTTTTTTACATATGCATTGCTTTTAAAAGTTAATTTCTAGTTTCAACTTCAAGGCCACTGAACATGTGCAGCACTCCATTTCAATTCTCAACTAAAATACATCTAGGGTCCTTAACAACGAAGGTGATCAGATAAGCTACAGACCTTGAGCGACATGAAAGGGTCTTTAGCCGCACTAGCAGTTGAAAACATGCGTGTGTGATTATGACATTTTCCATACATTTTTCTGTTGTGAAAATCAGATGTAGGGGTGGCTATGTTTAGACCTCTTGGAAAAGAAAAGTCTACAATTTTCCCCCACAGCTTGTCCTTGTCTCTAGCAGATGGCTTCATTTGCAGCATTGGAATATAGGGGATATATTTAAATGAGGTATAATAATCTTGTTATGATCAGTGCTAACATTGGCATGGCAGATTGCTCCAGCTGAAAGAGTCTTTTGTCTTTTTGGACAACATGTTGTCGTTGTCAATTGCAAAGAACCAGGCAATAAAAAGATGCTTTTGACTAAAATATCGAAGTACCTCAATTTACAACTATCACAGCATGTAAAGAACAAAGTGAAAAAGGAAAAGAAGGAAACGCGACCATGTCTCGTCTCATTCAGGCAGAATGGCTTTCCTGCCAGCTCAGAGCATCAGACTCCTAAGGAGAGCAGCTAGAGTGCAGAAACACAAAACAACACAAACCCAACCGAATCCCACTCTTATTCCTCTAAAAGAAATATAGCCTCCTTCATCTCAGCAAACACAAGCTCTTGAAGCTACAGCCTGTTCTATTAATCACACCTAAGAAACGGCGAGTGTTTCGACAATAAGGGAAAGAGAAACATGCATAGTGTTCATGGTTAACTATGATTCTTTGTATAAAAATAAAATAATTTGACTCTAAATTTCAGGTTAAAGGTTAAATGTGCACGCCACTATCAAATTATGTCTGAACACAGTAAAACTAGCACAAAAAAACGTAATTGACAAAACATGTTCCGTACTGCATTAAAAAATAACAGCATATTAAGTTGGAACAACATGAGGAAGAAAAAATAATGACAATTTTCATAGTAAGATATAGCTCTTCCTACATTAGCTGATTATTACTAGATGTGAGTAGAGGACACACTGTATAAAAGATAGCTGGGTCTGGCTTTAAAGTCAGGGTTAAAGTCAGTCAAGGGTTTTTACATGACAATTGACAGAGAGACAAGAAAATGGGCTTTGCTTTTGACAGAAAGCTTTGAAGTCCATCTGCATCTTTGAAATTGCACATCACAAATGTCAATCCACTGGACCGAGTAAAAAAAAGAAGAAAAGAAAAAGAAAACATGAAAAACACTAATGGAGCATGAGAGCACCTCTGACAGATTTGGCAGAGCACCTGGGTCAAGGTCTGTTATGATAATGCCAACAACCACCCTCATGGGCAAACACCTGTTTGCTTTTTGATCTGAGGATGAGGGTAAGTAATGAGATACTGAGCAGTGGTTTGGGTTTCAACAGAACTGAATACTAATTTCAAGCAGTGATTATGAATTTCTACGACAAATAACTAAAACGTTTTTTTTTAAAAGCATCCCCTCATCATCTGCATGTAAACTATGTTTTTTTTTTTTCTTATGAATATATATATACAGCATATCACATCCATGCTGGTTATTCCTAATTAAATGACAGGAGCCTTAATTAGAAACAAATCTTAACTGTTGAGGCTGTCTATTAATACAATGAGCTGTCAATTAGTGAAAGGACAAATATAATACCGGTATTTTCTTTTTCTTTCAGCAGAAGATATTTCTTTTTTTTTTTCAAACATGAAAAACGACATGTTTAATGCAATCGGCCAGACTGTAATGATTTTACACACAGATGAATTCATACATCAGGCATATAACAGTGAGAATGTGTGTGTGTGCATTAATGTATTGCACATATGAAACGCCACTTTGCCTTTTCCCCTGCTGGGGCAGGACAATGTAATTGAAACCTTTATGAGAATAGAGGGACAGGCAGAGGAAAGGCTGGGGAATGGGGAGGGCTGGGTCACTGAATCCATAACTCAATTTAATGGAACTATGGACTTGTGGCTGCGGAAAGTAAAACCAGAACACATGTCTTTATTTTCATTTTCAATAATGGGCCGATGACGCAGCAAAACTGCAATTGATTTCATGGTCAGAGCTCTCTCTCTCTCTTTCAGTCTGTCTCTCTTCCCTGTATCACAGTCAAAAGTACCAAATGCACCGGTTCAGAACTATAATGAATGCATCTCTTATGTAAATCAACTCTTGTTGACAAACTTTAACATTCATGGAACGTTTTCATTCCACAAAAGGTTCTTATAGTGGACAAAGGTTCACACTAAGAAATAAATGGTTCTTTTAAGAACGGTTCATTGAAAGGCTCTTTGGGGAACCATATATTGTTCTTCTATGGCATCGCTACGAAACTCCCCTTTTGGGACCTTTATTTTTATAAGTGTATAGTGCTTCTGTCTTTTAAATGCAATCACTTTTCTGCCACTCACAATGCTGTGTGTTGAGAATCAGTGGTCTGTAAGTAAAATAATGGGACTGAATCGTTCTTTTCAATGTTGTCCGCAGGAGAAGCATGGTCTCTATAAAGTGCAGAAATGTTCAACGGCCATTTAGTAAAAGCCAAAGTAACTGAAATATCATATGATCTGCTTACTGCAAGCACCAATCATGCATGTATAAATGCGGTGTGGTTTTCTAATCCTTAATTGACTTCACTTCTATTCTGTCAGCAGACTTTGATCCAAAAGATCAACTGAATGGTATTTCATATCATTAAGGGTGATTATTTTTGACATTATGAATCTAGTTTGTCCTTCATTAGATAAATATTTGTTTTTGATTTCCCTTTTAACCAAATGCATAATAACACAGGGTGCCGGATTCATTCATCAACCACAAGCTGCTTTCATGACTTTATGAAAATATATTAATATGAAATATTTATTATGCTGCCTCAGTTGTTTTTTTAAAGTTTTTTTATAATTGGTTAAAACTAGATATGGATAATTATACTGTATAGGGTTCAATGGAAGTTATTCACACAGCATTTGTAGCATAACATTGATTACCACAGAAAATAATTGGCTCATCCCTCAGTTGCCTGCAGCGTTCTGAAAGGTCCAGTATTCTTGTACATGATGCACCTAAATTATTTAGTAAAAACTATTTATATTTTATGTTGTAATGAAGTTTAAATTGTCCTTTTTGAAGAGAGAATCCTTAAACTGAACTTTTGATTTGGCGTTACTGATGAATTACAGTGAATTGTATTCATTTTTAAAAATAGCCCATTTCTGATATCCTTGTGCAATATAAATAAATAAATTCATTTACGCATTTAGCAGACGCTTTTATCCAAAGCGACTTACAAAAGAACAAAGCATTCATCAGTGTGTGTGTGTGTGTGTGTGTGTGCGCGCGCATTGGTTTAAGAATGTGAGGTCGTTAAGTGCTTGTGAAGAGGTGCGACTTCAGCTGCTTTTTTATTTTAAAGTTGAAAAAATGTCCAACACCCATAATGCACTGGGCATGTTGCCGTCCAAGGCCACTCCCACCAGCAAGCTGTGGAAACACTTGACCAGAGTAAATTACCGCTTTGCTTTAGTAGGAAATACTTCTTAGCAAACTTTTAGTCATAATGGTGTAGACTTGCATTGTTCCCAGGTGCAAGAATTTAAAGAGTAAACATTTAGCGGGAGTGAGATACATTCAGTTTCCAGTAAAGGATCCAGCATGTGGATGCAAAGAATCGTAAATGCTCTTAAAAAAAATCATGCAAACGTTAATGTGATATACCATGACATTGAAGTTTAAATAAGCATAAAATCTTAGACAAGCGATTCTCATCCAGTGTTTAGCGTTGGCTTCATTGTCTGGCCTTGTGCATTTCAATTTTAAGTGCCAATTTTAATCTGCAAATCTTTTGTTTTTTAAAGAAAAGAAAAAGAAAAACAAGAGACAAGTCATATTAATTTTCTGTGGCAATTGACAATGCCACAAATCTTGTCGACAATAAGCTTTAACTTTTTCAACCCACAACACTCCTTCGTATATCGTTCCAGCCCTTTATCGGGTCCTCACATAATGCACTTTGACAATGTAAGTCCTCTCTTTGGAACACAGTGACTTCCTTTCTCAGCATCTAATGAAAATGCCAGAATTTGTCTCATTAAAGTTTCATTTGTGTCCCAGTAGAACTGCATTTGTTTCCACTTCATGTTGTCAACTGTGCCTCTTGTTTTTTTGCTGCTTTTATTGTTAAAGTCACCCTGTAGTCAATAATTGTATCCCTTAAAACTCATCTTTGATCACCAAAAAAAAGTCCTTGAAAAAAAATCGTCATGCCTTAAAATACCTTGAATGTAACTCTACACCCTTGCCTCATTTAGTATACGCAGTTCTTTGAATATGCAAATTAGCCCCACCTCCACTTACTCAAACCAGTAGCATGTTGAGAACAATTAAGAAAAGAGTTGTGAAATGAGCAGCAGTTTGTCATTGAAAGTACTATATAGGCTACTGTAAATGCTTCCTTTCTTCATTTCTTGCAACATTCAGGGATAGCACAACGTGGAATGGTCGACTCTTGTGATTGAAGTACAGACACAAGTTGTTAAAGGATTAGTTCACCTCAAAATGAACATTTCCTAATAATTTGCTCACCCCAATGCCATCCAAGATATCCATGTCTTTCTTTCCTCAGTGGAAGAGAAAATAAGTTTTTTGAAGGAAAACATTTCTGGATTTTCCTTCGAATAATGGACTTCAATTGCAACCAACGTTTTGAAGTCCAAATCAATGCAGTTTCAAAAGGTCTTTAAAGTGCTTTAAATGGCCGTGCACGATCGCAGCTGAGGAAGAGGGTCTTATCTAGCGAAACGATAGGTCATTTTCAAAATTAATTATTAATATGTTTACTTTTTAACTACGATTTTTCGGATTGAGCTGATCTGCAACGAGCCGGGAACTACGTCATCACGTTGAAAGGTCACGCTCGATGTCGCCGGCGCTAGTACCGCCCCACTGTTTACAAAGCGACCGTGCGAAGGAGGATAGTTCAAATTGTATTGAATGACATATTTATGACTTTGTGTCATATTATTGTTTAAAATGGTCCTTACGTGTGCGTATCCTGGGTGTTTAAATCTCATCGAGCATGAACTTTCAACGTGATGACGAAGTTCCCGGCTCGTTGCAGATCCCGGATGGCATTGGGGTGATTAAATTATTAGGAAATTTTCATTTTGAGGTGAACTAATCCTTTAAGAGCACACCTCCTTGATTTGCATACGCATGTTTAGGGGCGTGTAAAAGCAAATCTTGATGTCAGGAATGGGGTTCTTTCAAATCCTGACGTTTCAGAAGGGTGCTACTTCATATTTTTGTGGAAACTGTGAAACTTTTTTTTCCAGAATTCTTTGATGAACGTAAAGTTCAAAAGAACAGAATTTATCTGTAAATCTTGTGTAACATTATAATGTGTATATGTCTTTACTGTCAGTTCTTTTAAAGGAGCCGTATGTAGGATTGTGGCCAAAACTGGTACTGCAATCACTTTAAAAATACCATAGAGCTGTATCCCCTCCCCCTACCCCCTGACTCGAGGTTGCCAGATTAGCTGCAGGATTCAGCAGAAACGTAAGCTGCTTCCAATGGCAAGTGACGACGAGACGTACACAGTAAGTTTTTGGTGTGTTGAGGGGTGTTGAGCTGGGTGTTGAGGTGCTGGGGCCATAATAGCTGAAGAAATAAGCGTTTTTGATTTGATATTTAATTTTATTTTATTTTGTTATTTTGAACATATAAATACAATTACAATTTAAAAAAAAAATCTGTGGAAAAATAAATGTATAATAGTAAAACAAAACAAAAAACATATAACCACAAAATAAAACTTCCTTATTTTTAAAGACGAAAAAAAAAATCGATTTACAAGTGCTAAAGTTTTTGTCATAAGCGGGCTAACAAATAACCAAAACATTTACCACAGCAATTATAACGCTGGACAAATTCAATATCACCAATGGCTATCACAGGGTTGTTTTCAGTTTCATCATAAAATATTGTTAGAGTAACTAAACTTGATTAGCAATGTTCATACAGGTCAACTTGCAGCATGTGTAACTTAGTCCACGATATACGCGAAGAACGAATGACGAATCATTTTTTCTGAGGTAAAGTTAGGCTTCTGTCTCAATTACGCTTCAAATTGCCATGATGGGAGTGCTAATGTTGTTTTCCTCTGCGTCTCAGCATAAGGACAGAGAAACTGGCTCCTATAATACATTGCTAATACGCATACGTCTTAGCAATGTAGCATACGTCCATGTGAGCTTACGTTACGTTACTTTGCACGAACATGCATAACTTTGTTTGACTGTCATGAATATATGAAATGTCCATTGACATCAAGTACAAGTTAGCCAAGCATAGATGAATCTTACCTGTCCAGGAGAAAATTAGCAACGTTGGCGTCTGTGTTCAAATTCTTCTCCGTTTTCAGCCGTCTCCATCTTTCAAAAGCATCTCCAATGCAAATTCTGGTTTTATTTCTGACTTTGTCACGACGAATTTCTGAATCATAACGAGGTCTTTTTGATTTAGACATCTTTATCCGACTAGTTAGGGTATATTAGAGCAAAGCTGGCAACCCGGATCCCGAAACACTACTGACTTCGTGATTGGTGGATAGGTGGAGGGTGGCGCATCAGACCAAAACACAACATGACAACATCAACATCAGTTGAGAGCTGCAAGTCCACTTTTTAAATGACAATATCCTAGCCATACTACTGTTGTCAGTGATATACGTATTTGAAATAAACATGATTTCTTAATGTCTAGTGGCATATCAGGGCCTTTTTATGATTAATTGAAATAAATGTATTACATACAGCTCCTTTAATTTAATGTGTTCCTGCTAAATAGAAGCATTCATTTATTTCACACAAAAAAATCATACTGACCCTAAATTTCAGCTTGTGGGGACAAAAGTTCATCATATACTCATAATCTTCACCTCGTTCACATTATCAATTCTTACAAACTAGATGAGCTAAAAGTATATGTGGAAAATGAGCACCGGCTTTTGCAGCTGAGTAAAAACCAAACATCTATTCATTCTTAAAGGACAGTCTCCATTTATTTGCTTTACAGCAGCCTGTGGTCTAAAGCAAAGTAAAGGAGAACAACAGCTTTTCTTAAATGTCCTTGGTGCCATTTAAAGATAATGGAAATTGTGTGCTGTGAAGTACGCCAGGTTTCTCTGTGGTAATTCCTCTTTGCATTATGGGTTGAGGACTTGGTACTTACCCGCCCTACTGCTCTGATCATTATTCATGGCCGCTGAAAGCACACTCGCACACAAACACCCTGAACACAGCTCCTCTCTGGAGGTGGAGAGGTGCAAAAGAAGAGAGCCTGCCAGAGATCCTTAGAGTGTCACCATCAAAAGAGAGACCGACAGACAGACAGACTGTGTGTGTGGGTTTATCTGTGGGTGTATGTGTGGTTGTTGTGCCTCAGTGACCACTGCTTTCCAGTGTCTTGTTAAAGAAATAGTTCAGACAAAAACAAAACCATGTTGTTTCCAACCCATGCTGTTATTTTTCCCATGCAACACAAATGGAGATTGATTCTTTTTTCAAAAGAATCTTCATGCATCTCTTTTCCATACAACGTCAGCTCAGAGCTCCTAAAAGGATCACAAAACACCATTAAAAAACTATAAAAGTAGACCACATGACTATTACGATTTTCCTAAAGCCATATGGTAACTTTATGAGGAAATTAGTAAATAAAGGATTGTCTACACATTGTATGCACTCTTAATGTCCTTGTATATTCTCGTGCATATTACCTATTCTATTAAACATTGAATTTTTACACACATCAATACACTTGGATGGATGCATGGATGGAAAGTAATATCTACATACATAATTATCTTTCTTTGCATTTGCTATCATGTTCTTTATTTATATTTATCATTGCCTTGCTTTTTTCATGTGTTTTGTTTGTGTACTAAAGTGTTGTCTTTCATTTTGTTTGTAAACTATAAATGTAATAAAAAATTTCACTCCGCTGCAGTACCAAATCTCTTTCTCCATCTGGTGCATCACATGTTAAGGCACAAATTAAAACCAATGCCACTTTTGCACTAGTTACTTTAAATCTGGAACCACGTGTCATCATGCATTTTTTTTTAACCTAAGATCTATGTAAATTAAATTTGAGAGCGATGACATCGGGGAAGATATAAAGTATGGAGTCGAGTTACAACGGACATGCTCCATATAAACATACTGAGAACAACTCATAATGGTGAGATGAAATGTAACCACATTGAGCTGATATGTTCTTTTGACCCAAATAGCTGGACACCTGCTTCATTAAATGTTTCGAGTCGCTTTGAGACTAATGTAGCTGAGGAGAGCCACTTCAGCATCACGGCAATGTTCAAACATACTGTAACGGACGACAACAAATGCGCAGAAAAAGAGTCGTTGATGTGGGAGAGCTTTGTGCATTTGCCATCTCCAGAATAAGACATCACAATGTGTTTTCAGCATGTGCCTTCAGAGAATAACTCTAATTAATCTCACAGATCACCATGTAAGTGGGTGTCCTGCACAGAGCGGCTACCCGTAATTTGAACATCTCCTCACAAAACCCTTGTTCTTCCATCTTTAATTTTCATTTCCTTGGCACACAGCTCTCTCCATATGGTCGATCCCTATCAAAAGTGCGAATGAGAGGATTCTTAATTGGGCTTTAATGTCTGGTAGTAATTAAAAATGAGAAGAACAAAATATAATGGGCACTCACAGAATGGTTGTCATCCTCATCGGAGAGCTTGATTAAAATCTGATATGTCTTAAACATATTAAGACTAATGACAGAAAATGAGGGACTAATTTTTTCCTCACTGTCTGTACTATATATGCATTAATCAGTAATTTTCCTGCAGTGGCTTGATACTTATGACCCTCATAAAAGTCTGAAGTTTTAAAGAGATTGTTGCACGGTTGCATGGGATGATGTAGCCGCACATCTGTTGAATTTGGAAAACGAATGCATTTTAAACTCTATTGTGACCAAGCAGAAGACATAAACCACAACTGAGCTTCTTTTTTGTCCAATTAAATGTGTGTTTGCGATTCATTCTCTCCAAAATGGCCAGTCAGTGTAGTGTATTTCAGATGACAGATGCCAAAAACAAACTCTTGGATCACATCCACAGGCAATAAAACACATAAGAGTAAATTAACCACAATAACATAACTCAGAGACAGCTGTGAAACTCAAGTATCTAAGTAATGGATGGGCTATCGGATGATTAGGGAATTTGAGAGCGCCATGACAAGACGCAAATGGTCGCACTTTGTTGTTTCCATACCATCATCACCATCTATTCTGAACCGAAACAATCATAGCCCACCCACAGACACCTGTCGTCGTTGTTTAAAGAGAGGAGAGTTTTGGCTCTGAAATATGCATGGGAGGAATATTGTGATAAAGTACAAGAGAGAGTTGAGTCAAGCTTTTTGAAAGCCGAATGACAATCTGCTGCATACAATTGTTAAAAAAAAAAGAGGAGAAATTTGGGTTTGCAATTTAATGGAGGATTTTCTGTGTCGTGAGGGGTTAGGTCATGATTCTGAGTGAGGGAAGGCAGTCATGAGACAGACAGAGAAATTAAAGAGCGCTTTGAGCTTGGAGACAAATTGGCCGTTAACTTGATACGCGCTGTAAAATTTGGCTTCCGAGCAGCCGGACCTTGTAGCCTGAGAGTCGCCGTAGCGACAGAGGAATTGTGCTAATGACTCGGAGTGTTCCAGTAAATGTTATTGGTTAGACGCCCAAGCCATCGGTCTCTTCCCAGTCCAGTGAGCACACATTGTTATTAATCTCCCTCTCTCTCACTCTCACACGCACACACAAATGGATGACAGTCGATAGAATGGAAAGTTCGAAAGACCAAAGACTTCAAGTCTCACATTCATCACTCAGCCCTGCAAACTCACACAGACTTACACATTTCGACTTTTCCGAAGCTCAATGAAACTGGAATTATCTGTGCTGGAACAGTGATAATACATCACTAAGGGTCTGTTCTGAAACCCAGTGAGCAGACTTGTGCCTACGGCCTACGTACTGTAGATAGCATCCTATTATAACTTAAATGGCAACTCATGTTTTTTTTTAGCCATTTTGAACACTCGCCATAAATAATCAAATATCACTGAATCAAATATTTTCCTTTTACTTTAAATAAACCAAAGATTTTTATGTCAGCAGAACCTGAAATAGGTCCCCCCGATTTTTTAAAGACAGCATGAATTGGAACTTTTCTTCCCTATTGTAACGTATATCAGAGTAAAACGACTTCTTGAACGAATCAGGAATTGATTGTGTTGATTGGATGGTCCCGCCCTCGCACCAGTAAACATGTCATCAGAGAGGAGAAGAGATGTTACTCCAAGAGGGAGGGGATGGTATTTTGATATAGGATTACGAGGGCACAAAAAAAAAAAAAAAAAGATGTACATGGATGTGCAAAAATGAGATTTGTCAATATAGTTTTTTTCATAGTGACTTTAAGTTAATATTTCAATATTTTAACAACACATTCACATGTTCGTGGTTCTGTAATGTTTGTTAATGTTCACATGACATGCATGTAAACAAATCTAATGTGCTCACTCATGGAAACAGACACTGCAGCTTTTTATATAACACATTTCCCGTTATGAATTATGATACCCTTGGTTCGTTGGTCCATTGGGTTGGATTGCTTTCTCACCTCAACTGATCCGCCCCAGAGTTCGTTAGTCCATTGGGTTCTGCAAAGTTCTGCCCCACACTAATTAACTAACCTTGCCAAAAGATCAATATATCTAATATTAATTAAAATACACAATGAGGTTTAAATACAAGCAGTGTCCAAAAGCAAAATATACTAGCCTTCGCAAGCAGCGTCCGGAGGAAAGACAACAAGGCATGTCCGAATCTAAGGGCTTGTATGTCATCCTGTCTAGTAAGATGTCTTCATCTGGTCAATGATGGCAGAATAGATGTACCTATATTAATATATGGCAGAAAAAGTAGTATGGTAGTATGCTAGTCTGTATTCAGCACTTGTCACGTGACAGCAATTGGCACTATGGATAAAAGTGTCTGCTAAATTAATAAATGTAATGTTGGTTTCACCACTGACTTTGACTCTGGACAAAACTTTCAGTAAGATTAATAATATATATATATATATATATATATATATATATATATATATATATATATATATATATATAAAGCTTTTACTTCTTAAAGGGGTCATAAAATGGTACATGCACTTTTTCAAGTTGATTGTACTTAAATGTGTGTTGGCAGTGCCTGTACACAACCATCATATAATGATAAAAATCTATCCAGTGTTTTTGTTTTAATCTCCTTATATGTTTTTCCCAGTCTCAAATTGAGCCGTTCGACCGTGTGACGTCACACGGACGGACGCCCCTCCCACGATTGTTGATTGACAGCAGCGTTTCAACACATCCCCGCTCTGAGCGAGCTGTCATCATAGTCCGCCATTGTTGATACGCTGGAGCAGAATGGCGTCTAAGCGATTGTGGTGTTCTGTTCTTGGGTGTAATAACGAACACAGCAGTCATTTTGATGTTCCAAAATCCGAACCGCTGAAGACACAGTGGCTGAGTTTTGTTTTCGAAGGGAATATTCCCCACGAGCAACGTCATTGCTTTCATGTTTGCGCGATTCGCGAATAATTTCAGGCATGGGAATTGTGTTAACTAGCTGAACAGCTGATTCCTAAGACCGGCCTGATCTGACATATAGCTTGATTTTGTCCACCGCTCTGGTGAATTTTTGCACTTAGCTCGACAAATTGTATTCTGAAACTGCCTGTAAAAATTACATGCAGATACTGCCTGAATTTGGGCAAAACAATGTACAGTAAGGTACTGCAGCTCACTAGGTTTTGAAATCTTTTACAATTACATGCTCTGTTAGAATGAAAGGTTACCTTTTAGTGTAAAAAAGGAAATCATTCCTAAATATTTTTTTTCACAATAACAATAATTCACTATACTATACATTTATGTCAATGCCTTTGCATCAAATATGTGCTTACATGGTCTGATATTATTTTAACTCTAAATTAAGTTGTTTCTCATAATCCAAGTGTGGAGATTAAATAAAATTGTAATAACCGTGACCTTCGTTGCGAATTCTTTCATTCCACCCACATTTCTACAGACAAAAGAGGCAGATAAGTATGTGTGTGCCCGCTATTCAGGTAAAGCAGCAGGGAGCTATGTTTAATACATGAATCGCACAGTTGGACACCTACTTGTCCAAATGAATACTTCAAATTATAAAATATAATCCTCCTCTCACAATTTCAATTTCTCTTTCCCTCCACTCCATCACGCCCACACAGAAACTCAAGAATACAAAATACGTTGTAGTTTTATACTTATGTACACGTTGTTGCATCATTTCCCCCACCAAGTTCCCCAAAGGGATTACTCAGACTGGAATTACCTGATCTTAAGAGCGGGAGCTGGCCTTTTTTTTAAACTTATCTTGAGACCATACCAGTGTGCAATGAAAAAAAAAAATCCCCTTCAATAATACCCTGTCTGCACGCTCCATTTGTGTAAAAAAAAGGTGAATAGAGGAGAGGGAAATTTCTCCATCTAAATTCCGAGGGCTAGAGTCCTTCAGGGTAAGTGCTTCTCACCACTGCCATATAAAATGTGCTGGAATGAGGGAGAGCTTTGATGAGAATCTCCTCCAAAGAGATGGCAGTGATGGAGAGATGTAAGAAAGTGAGAAATGTGTCTGTGATGTAGGATACAAAAATATGAGGACAAGAGAATGCAAATATGTTAAAGGTACCATGGGAAGACATGATTGGATAGATGTGAAGGTAAAAGTGACGTAGTAATTAAGTCTTCAAATTTATGCTAAAGCTTT
The DNA here is from genome assembly GCA_030578255.1 of Tiaroga cobitis. NCBI lineage: Eukaryota > Metazoa > Chordata > Actinopteri > Cypriniformes > Leuciscidae > Tiaroga > Tiaroga cobitis. The sequence goes on along the minus strand of CM060601.1, from coordinate 22,459,926 downwards.
CATTTCCCAGCATGCTTTGCATATAGCTGGATCAGGAGAGTAAATTTTGAAATAAAGTGTTATTTTGTGTGTTTTTGAGTGAAGGGAAATAATTAATAAAGTCATGTTTGATATTTGAAAGAGTTATGTAGAAGTTTTTATGGTTACTTACCATTGTGCTGAAGAGTAAATATTTTGGTTAGGTTGTAGATAGCTGCATTTACAAAGAATTTGATACATGATGCATATATATATATATATATATATATAAAAAAAAAATAATAATAAAAAAAACTGCAATTTTGTGGAATATGATCACAATGTAAAATAACCATTTTCCATTATCCCTGTGATGGCAAAGCAGACATTACAGCAGCCATTACTCCAGTCTTCAGTGTCACATGATCCATCTGAAATCATTCTAATATGCTGAGATCCATTTATTATATTTATTAGCAATTTTGAAAACAATTGTGCTGGAATAATTGTGCCATGATAAATATGTTTTTTCAGGATTCTTTGCTTAAAGTTAAAAAGAACAAATGTATCTGAACTAGAAATCTTTTGTAACATTATAATGTCTTTACTGTCACTTCGTTGCTAAATAAATTATAAATATACAAATATCTTACTGACCTTTTGAATATCTGAAACTTTTGAACAGTAATGCAGAGAGTTTCAGTGGAGTGTTTCATTTCATTTCAGAGTGTTTCAATAGAATTCAATTTCAGTTAGGCTGGGGTTTTATAAGGCAGGACACAGGTAGAAAGCGGAAGGAGTGCAACCCTCTAGGTTTTAGAAAGTGAAAATCCTACCATCATTCTCAGGTAATACAGACTGACAGAAAATGTCTTTTATCAAAAGATGCACATGTTGTCAGATTGAGCTTTGATAGTTAAACCACATGGCTGCCCAGCGGTTTTTATTTATTTTTATTTGTGATCAAAATCTCTCACATCATTTTGCATGTCTCTTGAACACGCCCGGCAGGAAATAAATCACACGCCTCTCATGTCTGTCAAGATCACACATAGGCCTAAGGCACTGATTAAAGCTAGACACTGAGGCTCTGAATCTGACCGCCTGGTGTTGTTGGTTTGGCAGGGGGGGTTGGGGGGGGATGGGGGGGTTGGGGGTGTATGTCATACTGCCCTGACAGGTCAGGCTGTTTATGGAGTCTCATTTACATTCCCCCTCTAGAGGCAATGCAGCTCTGCCTGTCTGGTCCTGACTGACAGGTAAGTCCTTGTGGTGGCTGCTTGCCCGTGGAGCAAAGGGCAGCATGATAGAAACAAAACAGTCTGCTAAGGTGGATATTTCCTTCTAATGAGTGCTTAACCTTCACGACATGGGGTCATATAAATATAGCCCTATGCCTAAATATATGAAGTTGACAGTAAGACTACTCCACATTACCACAACACAGTCAGGTGGTATTAAAGATTATATTCTGTTCTTTCTATACAGAATTTCTTTTTACTTTTACTTTTTACTTTTTCAACAATTTTCACTCAGAAATAGCAAGTAATTTCACAAATAATAGCAAGCAACACGTTGAATTAAACACTGCATTTTGAAGTAGAATTAAAGACAATTAAACTTTTTCAGACAATTAAAGTTCAATTAAGTCCATTCCAACAAATGTTTTGTTTAACAAAACTGAACTGAAGTTGTTGTATAGTCTAATGTATTCAATCTAAATGAATTGAAGGGATAGTTTGTCCAAAAATGAAAATTCGCTCATTTACTCACCCTCATGTTGATCCAAACTTGTATGACTATCTTTCTTCTGAGGAAAACAAAATAAAATGTTAGTTGTTTTTGCCCATGCAATGAAAGTCACACCCACGGACCGTTGGCAGAATGTCTGATGCATAAGGCACACAAAATGGGAAACACTTTGGGAGTTTCGAAGTCGTCATCTGATAGGTTGAATTTTAAAAGGATTTCCGGGAGACGTGTGTCGCATTCTTTAACTTTGCAGTGCGTCGAGTTCTTTAACAAATGAATCATTTATTAGATGCACGGTGGCCTGTTATCATAAGGACATCGATAACAGACCGGGGGCAGTTGTGGCCTAATGGTTAGAGTCGGATTTGTAACCCGAAGGGTCGAGGGTTCGATTCTCAATACCGGCAGGAATCGACTGAAGTACCCTTGAGCAAGGCACCTAACCCCCAATCGCTCCCTTGGCCGCAGTGAATGGCTGCCCACTGCTCTGGGTGTGTGTGTCCATGGTTTGCAGTGTGTGTGTTCACTACTCAATACACGTAATGTGTGTGTGCACTAACTTGGATGGGTTAAATCCAGAGGACAAATTCCAAGTACCGTATGTCACTTCACTTCACTTTACATTACATTTTCACGCCCCTAAACATGACAGGGAACTAAACTAACTGATTGGTTGCTTTATATGTGCGTGGCCATTTATGTGTGAGGATGAGTAAATGATGACAATTCTCATTTTGGGTGGAATGAATTAAACTCCAATAAGATTAGATTTATCAAAGTAACTCAAATTTTAATTTTTCAGCTATACTACTAGACTGCAGTGGCGCATGTTAGCACGCTAAATATAACTATGTATGGGACGAGAAAGTGGCTTGTGACTGCACTGATATTAGCACAGCTACTGCCATGTACAGCTGTTCGCACAATGGTAACCAAAACACCATAAAAAAGTCTTCTAAATATCCAATAAAACTTAACATTCAACACTAAGAAGTCTTTCAGTTTAGTCAAAAACACATAAAATAACAATTTCAACATGTACTCTCTATTTCCAGTAGCACCATGCAAATCATGGGGAACTAGAAATTCACTAGACTAGCTTCAGTTTTCAACTAAAATTATCCATAGTCAACAAAATGGTCATGTTAACTTCTGTTTAACAAATTTCCCAAAAAGAAAAAAAAAATTTGACAGTGTCAAAGAATTATGTGGCTTTGGATTATTTTAATTTAAAGTAAATTGTACAAGCAACAAAACAAATATATTTTTTGAGAGTGGATTGAACCTTGAGCAGGACACAAAACATGGTCACCATTTAGTAGAAATGATAAATTCCTTTTTATGTTTGATAACATTTTTTAGTAGAGAAAATATGGTGGTGCATGAAATGAAGCATTGTCAGAGAAAATGAGTAATGAGCAGGAAAATGTCTTGAAAAAGAACAAATGGAAGAATAAACAATATTGTGTAGTCTCTGCAGCTTCAAAATAAAATAAAATTTTACTCAAAGCAAAGCCTGAGGCAGCTCATGATCTGACTTTTTTTCTTCCTACTAATTCTGTTTTATTATCACTCTAAAACCTAGCAGGGCGAAGATTCTACTAAACAGGATCCTACTTACAGATGTTCATGGGCTAAACAATTCGATCGAATGATTTGGGTTTGGCTCTGGCAACCCAGAATGACCCTCATTATTGGTTTTGGTTCTGCTTTTACAGTTAAAAGCCGATATTGTGTATCAAATGGTTTTATAAAATGACAAACAAAATGGGGACTTCCCAGAAGTTCAGTCTATTTTCAAATGACGAGTCAGCAAAATGCATGCCACACTGACTCCAGGTCTTGTGATTCAAACTTATAGGTAAAGTGAGCAATAAAGCTAAAGACTCATTCTTAATAAAACTGAAGAAATTGAGGATGCCTGGAAAATTAATTGATTAAAATATCAAGTAAAACATCGATCAAGTTATTGATGAATCACTTGTTAAGAAGCCATGTCAAAGACGCAGAACCTCATCGGGTTTTGTCGAACAGGCCCAGGCTCCATTGATTAAGCAGTATTAAAGGAACGCATGCTCTTGTATTGACTGCCTATTAAATGCATATCAGCATACAGCGAGTATGACAAATGATCAGGGAGTTTAGAGACTTCATTATTCATAAGCCATTCCAGGAAGATGCTGTAACTTAATGTAAATAATGCTCCTCCATCCCCCACCGAACCCCTTGGGAAGCGATCTAACAGAGGAGAGTGTAGCGGAAATGATGAGGAACTCTGCGTTTCAGTAGGAAGTAGGTGTTTAAATCCCTTCTATCAATCGCTGAGGCTTAAAGAGACAATCTGGAAATGCTGATCCCAGCAATTAGTGCTGTTTAATCACATGTGGGTGGAATTGCATTAAATAAGCATTATGAATGGGGTGCTGATATTTTGATGTACCAGAAGTTGCCAATAAGATGTGCCGTGTCATAAAAATGTGTGCAAAAATTGTCACGCTGGACCATCTAGTCAATATGGAGTGTCACAAGATCTGCCCAACGAATTCTTGAAGGAAAATGTCACCCAGAAATTGAATTTGTATTTCTTAATATATAAAACATAAAAGATAATCTTACGCTCCAAATCCAACTAAATGTGGCAAAAAAGGAAGAGGAAAAAATCATAAAAGTACCATAAATGGTCCATACTACTCATATTCTATCTTCAAAATATTTTAAAGCCATAAGACAGCTTTGTGTGAGGACTCTCAATTGATTTTTTTTCCCCTTACATACACTACAATTCAAAACATTTTATGTTTTTGAAAGAAGTTGCTTATGTGCATCTATTTTCATTTTTATTGATTTGATACAGCAAAAAGTTTTCTATTATAATATATTGTAAAAAATTAAATTATTCCAGTAATGGCAAAGCTGAATTTTCAGTGTCACGTGCTCAGAAATAATTCTAATATGCTGATTTGGTGCTCACATTTATTCTTATTACTGATGTTGAAAAAAGTTTAACTGCTTTTCAGGATTCTTTGATAAATAGAAAGTTCAAAAGACTTTAGACTTTTGTCACTTTTGATCCATTTAATGCCCCCATGCATGCTGAATGCATCACGCCATATTTGGATGTCCGCAAACGCAACTGACTCGTGAAAGTCAAATGTCATTGGTTCTTATGTCTCGGAACTGATAATCAGTGACGTTAATCATTCAAATGAGTCTTCATGCAGGATATCTGAAAGCATATGGAATATTTTCAGCAAATAGTTTAGTCAAAGCGAAAGCGTATGACTTCAGAGGTCTTGAATGCATGACATACTGTGAGATCATGAGTCTCTCTAATAATTCCTGGAATTGTGACCCTGATGGTGTGAATTGCAATGTCGCTGCCAAGCAATGTCAAAATACCAGATGAATTGAATGCTTTCTCCTGTCCTCCATCCAGTGGTGGAAAGAGTACTGAAAAAGCATACTCAAGTAAAAGTACTGTTACTTGTCAAAAAATGTAGTGAGAGTAGAGTAAAAGTACCGGTCCTAAAAACTACTCAAAGTAGGAGTAAAAAGTAGCCCTTTTAAAAGTACTCAAGAGTAGGGAGTAGTGAGTATTATGCTATGAATGTTAGTCCACCTTATACCCTGCAAATTGAAAATGTAGCTTACTCTTTTATCACAGATTCATAGAAAAAAAAGAAACAGTATTTCAATATTTCTCCAACATTTTTATTTTTGACTGCTAGCACTAAAAATACAGCGTTTCCCCTACCATTGTTTTGGACGACCCCCGCCCCCCCTAAAATGTAAATTTTTTGAGGAAAAATAGAAAGCAGTTCAGTACACTTGAAATCAAATCGCGATATAGTGTGAATATTAAACCACAAAGACAATTTAAATACGAATCCTGCATGTTCTGTGTGAATGAATGGTGCAGCCGACGCGCAGTTTCATTTACCACACACACACACACACACACACACTGAAGCACGTGTGAGGTGTGACGCTTGCGCTGTTTTTTTGCCTATATGAAGACACAAATGCATGAACTTCCTCCAGGCTCAAGATCCACTCCGAAAGTCACTTCGTGAACAAAATAAATTGGCGCCAGGTGTCTCGAAGTCTGTTGATGCTGGTTTGATGCAAAGTTTTCCGCGCGCGATTTGATTTGACGGGAATCACGCATGGAGTCACATGATGACTTATTATAAAAATAAATATTAATATAAATGTAGCGACGGCAGGTTCAGGGAAAATAGTAAAAGTAAAAGTACCGATACAGCACTTAAAATGTACTCAAGTAAAAGTAAAAGTACACTGTTTTTAAACTACTTAAAAAAGTACAATTCCTAAAAAAAACTACTCAATTACAGTAACGAGAGTATTTGTAATTGTTACTTTACACCACTGCCTCCATCACACCTACAACACAGGCAGCCACGTGAATAAACGCAACAAGAGACATTATATCTTATTATTTGCCTCCTGGATTTCCTGAAGGCATATAGTGGCTAAGTGTCTCGCTCAAGGGCAAACAAGGAGAGTGGCATGGCACTGGACTTTCAAAAGGGATTCTCACCTTGCTGTAAAATCTCAAGTGGATTTCGTCCTGAGGTTACCAAGTGCATTTCCTGACCTGCAGAACACCATCAGAGATGCAGAGCAGAACATGTGTCTGCCGTAGTGTATCATGCACGAGACAGCAGGGGTATGTGAAAGGTCTTGAGCCCTTAGTTCAACTTCAATGACGTGCATGACTGCCCAAAAGCCTGCCTTTTCTCTTACACTCCGCTTTGATGTCTCTTTTTTCAGCTTTCTGTCCTTGATCGCTTCAGGTATGCATATCTGTCTGTGTTTTTCAGTCTTTTTCTCACTCGCTCGCTCTGTTCTCTGCCCGGCTCATCTCTCTAGACACCGTGCTAATGAGCCCAGCTGTGTGTGAACATCAGCGAACCATTTATCGGAGCTTACCAGGGCTTTGCAGGAAGAGGTGTGTTCAGCTATAATTCAAATTATTCAAACCATCTCTCAAAACCACTCAGCTCTCTTTCCCACCTTTCATCACATCCCCCCACCCCCTCGATCACTTTATCCTGCTATCGCTGGCTGTCGATCATTCGGTTTTTCTTTCTTCCTCTCTGATGGAGCTTCTACTCAGCGTCGTTCTTATCGGTAAATCTCATCTGAGACATCTGAAACTGTTGGTGGACTTTGAAAACCCCATTTACGAGAACTTCAAACCATCATGGCAAGATTAATATCGAAAAATAGATTTTAATAAGATGACAGAAAAAGATATCTGTCTCCATCCTTCATTTGACAGCGAGTCTGATTTGTTTGGAGCAACTGAATTTTCATTTATTAAACATTACAATATATTCATTTCATTATATATTGGATAATTTCCATCCAATTAAGTCCTAAAACGTCAAAGTAACTAAGATGGATCCTGAATAGTTGTAAATAATGTTTCACATCTCAGAATTTTTCCTCCCTTTAAAAAGCACTTAACATGACAGGTGTTTTCATTACACTTCTTAACCTTCATTATGTTACGCATGAAGATCGCAAGAGGTAATTAATTTTTTAGATTTTATATTCTGGTTTGTCCTTCAGGTTTAATAACCTTCTTTTCAAGCTGTTTGTACCTGTTTGAAGAGCAAACAGGTGCTCCGTGACAAACAAAGGGAGACAAATGTATGTGAGGACAAGGCTTGTGCCTGTGCTGAAAGCTCTGACAGACGGATGGGTAAATTGTCTCGCAAGAGCGTAGATGTGAAGTTATTCTCTTTGATTCTCTCTTGCACCGGTCGGTGCATCAGTGGAGATGTGGCAAATATGTGCAACCTTAAACCTTTACGTGGATCAAATGCTGAACAAAATGAATGTTTTATAGATTTAGTTTAGTGAGATGCTTAATTTACAAAAGAGGAAGACGAAAGGTTTTCGAGTAAAAAAAAAAACCTAAAGTTTATTCAATCTCAGCATTGAGACCAAATGTAAGCCATTCATGGCCATAAAACATGCTGTAGATCAGCATTCTGGTCAGCCTGAATATCAAGGTTACACCTGTGTTTCTCTTGCTGAAACCTAGATCTGTTTGTATGAAAGCTGATCCCCAGTCAGTTGTGGTCGACCACCACGGTATTGGCTTCTCGTCTGACATTTGTTCTCAGATCAGATTAGTAGGGAAAAGCGTCCTCCCTTAGGAACTAATGGGGTTTTTATCTCTGCGGTAAGGTATGTGAAGCTCGCTCCACTATCAAAGGCACCCCTAACTTGTTATATGACCCATCGCTATCTAACACACATACCCACTTTCAGATACGAGAAGTAGTTCCCTAAAAACTATGGACACACACTCACAAACATCTCACTACGGTCTGATTGGGCTCAAAGATTCTCACCCATTGTCCTTGCTGTTGTAACCATGGTTACATTTTACATTTCTGTGGTATTAGATTGTTCTGTTTCACTCCCTACAACAAACCTACTAGAGCTACTAGATATTGTATACACAATTTGCTGTAATCTCTCCAATAAAGGAACAGTTCACTCAAAAACTACCAAAAAAACAACCAAATCTAGCGATGGATGGATGGATGGATGGATGGATGGATGGATGGATGGACGGACGGACGGACGGACGGATTTAGATAGACAGACCAACGTACGCTATATATCAGGGGCCGTCCACACCAGCACAATATATCATTCTGAAAGGGATTTCAACAATATTGTTTCTCTGTGCCGTTAATGCCACAGTTGTGGTGTGGAATCTGCAATTCTTTTAGATTTAGAACGACTTTTTTAGAACTATATCTTTACCTTTATCATTTTAGTTTTCGTACTTGGTTTGAACAAGCCTTAACTCTCTGTACTTCTCCAATTCCCCTTTGGTCTTTCATTTGTATCATCTTTTGTCAAAGTTTTGTGGTCGGTCTCCCTGCATTTGTCATTGATACAGCTCTGTTTGATATTGATCAACAAAAGCTCAAAACCCACAAAGAAACAGATGTACTGAAAGATTCCCAAAGCAGCCAAACAAGCACAACCATCAACTTCAGCTCTAAAGTATTCATGAAAGCATAGATACTAATGTGTGTGTTCATGCCACAACAACATGTTTTTCTGCATTACTCCAACAACTACATGTTTAAACTGCAACACAAATGCTTTAACCCGTTTAAATAATGGATCAAATCAAGCCCAGATGCATCACACTACAAAAACAGATCAATCATGCCGCCTCACTTCACAGAGAGTGTTAAGTGCCTGGAGATGGAGGCAGTATCAAAAGTTACATTTATTAGTATTGATGAACCAATAAAAATACTTCTAACACATTTCTGACAACATGGTCCAAGAGCATTTTTGAGCCAATCGCCTGAGCTTTAAAAATATCACGTGACTCTTGAGTCATAAGAAAATGACATCATGACAATGCTGGCACTACAAAAACATACATGGCTGGTTTCACAGACAGGACTTAAGCTAGTGTCAGACTAAAATGGATGTTTGTGTCACGGAATGGTTGTGGAAAGGAGAGCGAGGACTCAAATGCAGAGAATGAGTATTTAATTAAGATAGAAAATAAATCCAGGTATAACAAAAACAAAGCAGACACGAAACGGGTCATAACTCAGAACACGGGTGAACATCAATAACGAACAAGCACAGGATTACAAACACAGGGAGACTAATGGTGCGTTCACGTGCTATGGGAAATATGATATTTTCCACTTGTGAACTGGTATTTACCAGTGTGTTGCGTTCAAGTGCTTTTGTTGTCGTAATGTGGTAAAAAGATGGAGATCCAGACCTGTTATTTAGCTAAAACTATTTTAGATTGCTTAAGTCATCTGCTACAGCAAGAAAATGATTTATCAAAACTCAAACGGTAAAATAATATGCTGTATATTTTCTAGATTATGAATAGTACATATTTTTACCATTCACGACTCTCACGTTGGTCTCCGACATTTTGAAAAGGTCAAAGGTTATCTCATCTCGGCAACTCGTGCATCAAAATATTCTATGAGTTGCCCAGTGGAAAATACCACATGAGGGGGTGTTCATGTGCATTTTCCACGTCGGCTTTTTTTATTTACCATAATTACCATAGCACGTGAACGCACCATAAATAATAGGGAAGCAAACAAGGAGGGTAACGAGAACAGCAGGTGGGACAAATTAACCAATAATCAGATAACAAGATGGGAGGGGCTAGACAATAGACAGGGGAGCACATGGCACAGGGAAACACATGACAAGC